>CM076583.1:550294516-550894516 GCA_034641835.2 Pinus albicaulis | reverse complement strand
TAATTGGTTTCAATACAATATATTTGATCATAGATACAATGTGCATTCATTTACAAGTAAAAACATGGATAGAACCATACATCATCACAGATAAAATACATGTGTATAGCCAGCATAACAACAAAAACAATACATTGGATACAACAAAAATAGAATCGACATAATAACTAATACCTTTACATACAAAATATGAAAGTAATGAGATCTTAATTACTAAATGTGATCCAGGAGGATCTTACATCAGTGCAGATTAACAGTGAGGTCTAGTCAGCTCCAGTTTGTCTATTGAGAAGTCATTTCATCAGGTGACGCAGGTTGACCCTGCAAACCCAGAATCTTTCCTATGTTATGCATATAAAAATGTGTCTCAACAATTTTGCTCCAAACTTTACACTTCTGGCAATTTTCACAAAAAATTTACACGCGGAAGCTATTCAAACATATGGTTCAAAACCATAAACCCATCAATCTACCTTTCCTATGATTAAACCAACTTCAAATAGCATTAGAACCCAATCATACTCTCATAAAAAAACCTCTTCCAAAGTTTTAAAAAAAACTTTCAATAATCTCATTGGTTTTATTAAAACTCTCAACTTTAATTAAGATTTAAATTGCTTCACCATTCCCAAATATACTCTCACCACACCTTTGTTAACAACACATATATTTTTCAAATCTCAACTATAGCTCTATTTCTTGGCATCTTAACATCACAATATATATTTCATTTTATTAACCAGCACCTGTGGATCTATAGCTATTCATGCATCTTACCCATTCACCGGCTGGTGCTTTCAGTCTTCGCACCAAATTCACTAATATTATCAGTGCATTGGCCCAACGCATATCCAAACTTCAATTTCATACGTCCGGTAATCATTATAGCATTTTGCAATCAACTCAAACTTCTCGATGCTTACATTCATTTCTCAAACCAAGGTTCCAATATACATATGTGCATTTTCCATTCAGCGTTCGATCTCAACTAATGCCTGCACACGATATTCCACTGCGGAAATTCACATACTCAGATTTTATTAAAAGTCGAATAACATTTAACTATGAATTACCAGCACGTCACATAAATTATGCATCTGCAAATGTGTGCATTGGCCCCACCTCAAACCTTGATCAACACATAGTTTTTTTAAACAGCTTGACCGCTATTTAATGCTGGTTATACACCATCCAACGCTGCAACTTCAGTTCGTCATTAACCAACCTCACATATGCAATATTTCTCCCTCTGATCTTGAATTAATTTATTTCCTGAATGTAATTGCCAATTTCATCATCAATTGACTTCCACACTTGCGCTAACCCTGTATTAGCAATTTGGATCAATCTTAATACCATCGACCCTCCATGCATTTACCATTCAATGCTGCCGCTCAACCTCATGTAAACGCTACAGTTTAATGCATTTGCTCTGTGTTTGATTTAAATTCTGTTCTTTGATCATCCAATTGATGAATGTCAGCCTGCAAATTCCACAGCGTACACATCAGAAACAACAAATACTTACAGATTTTTCCCCATTCTCCATGTTATGTTTTCTGCTAACTTGGGATTTTAAATCGATTTTCATGCCAACGATTTCAGAGCCAGCCTCTTATTATTCAAAAGGCTATGTCATCAATTTCAATTTACCGCTTCCTGTATTTACAATTCAGTGATTCAAACAGTCTTCAACGTTAACCCAAAAAACCTTCTGCGCCTCTTAACCAGAGATTCAGGATTACATCATATCAAACAGAATTTTAAAAACCTCTACACGGAGAATGTAAATTCAGTTGTGCGCTGAGGATTGTCATTCAACCACAAATCGATGACATTCAATTTCATTATTCAGCAATGGAGGTTTAACTTATATATCGATCCAGTTTCAACGCTATATAAATTACAATTCCACATTAAATCGACTCTCTTATTACAACGCTGTGCCAATGAAATTGCAGTTCCACATTAAATCGATTCACAGTTTAATCTATTCGTAATAGACAGAGCGATTGCGCCTCTTCTGCATACCAGTTATTCAGATTCCGATTAGAGCAATTGCGCCCTATTCAATGCTTTCTATGTCCCCAATTTCCATATGGTTTTAATAATATCAAACATCAATTTCCCAATACTTTACGAAATTCGATTCATTCAATTGTCTTCGAAATTCATAAACAATAATTTCATAACCATACAATAGAAATTAACTCAAAAAAATCAAATTCTTTCATTAATCATGCAAACCTGACATGGAAGTCCTCCTTCTTGGCCTGATTTCCAAATTATTGGCCCACTTACAAATGCCTGGAGGCTTACAACCTCTTTCTCTATTCTGCCCTCTAATCTCACTTGATCCATTTTGCCTTTGAGACCTATCAATTTATAAAAATTTAAAATGATCTAATTTGAGTTCAATCCCTTTAATATCTCCACAAATCCTCAAATATATCAACACCCCTGAAGTCTAGATATTTATCCCTAAAACATTGAAACTAAATCTATCTTAGGCTTCATGATTATCTCTTAGATATCTCTCATCTAATTTCTCTCATGTTTTCCAGTTGTTTGGAAACATTTACAAATTATCACATATAATTAATTAAAAACATAATTAATCACTCAAAAATAATATTAATATTTACATGAAATTAATAAATTCTCAAAAACATGACACCCCTAGGTTTAATAAAAATACAAGGTATTTTTCCGAGCTAATGCTCCTGCATCATCAGGTTCCCCAATGTTCCAGATCAAAGGGTTACTTCATCATGGTTACAATGTAGTTCGAATTTGGTGCATGGTTTTTGTAAATTCCATGTGGTAGTAAAGTGTAATGTCAAGTGATGTAATGGTGTGTTGCAATGGTGGCAACATTGTAAATTTTATATGGTAATCCTAACTCTAAACTATGGTGGAGAAATGATGCAAAGGTCCTAAGGCTAAAGATCTAATGAAACTTTAATGCTTAACCACATGCCATGTTTATCCTAAAGGAGTTTTAGAATGAATTATTTAATCTTAGCCATTTCACATGGAGAATAGAGTGATTTTGAAGACTTGTATTTAGATTCTGAGCGAGAGAGGCAGTTTTTTTTTTCAGTGTAACTTGGTCATCCGGAGGTAGAATTGAGCGAAAAGACAAACATTGGAAAGCTAGGAGAGAGAGAGAGATTTATTTTGACAGTGACTAGAGGTGCCTGTGAGTATGTTTAGTTTGGTGTTTTTCTGTGTAAAGGTTTATTTGGATCAATCCTTAATAAAACAGACGCCCATCTTGAAAAACGACCCAAAGATGTAGTCCACTAGGGACGAACTCCGTAATCAATTTTTTTTATCTCTTATCTCTAATCTCTACTATAATTTCATGTTTAATATGCTTCTTAAGTTCTGGTTAATTCAATAAGTCATTTTCTTTCCTTCAGTCTTCCGCATTAAGTGATCGAGTTAACAATCAATTCATCTGTTGGAAAATAATTAGTTCTACATTAGTATTATATTAGATCTATTTGAGATCATATATTTTGGTATAAAATTAGGTTGTGTTGTAGGATTTTTTCCTATAAATGTTAACCAAGTCCAGATTGTGACGTCGAGAAGCAACCCTTGCGGAGATAGAATCAAAATTTGGAAAGCAGAAAGTCGCTCATCGATCGAAAATGGGAGGAACTGATGCAGGTGAAGCTCATGAAGTGAAGTTTGTGAGCGAAGAACACATTCAACAAATGTTATTGAAAATGCAATGGATGTTGGGATAACTCTACAAAGATAAGAAGGTAAGAGATGCAACTTCTTTCTCAAAGGCATCGAAGAAGGATAGGGGAAAATGAAAAGCTAATAAAACTCCTTCTCCTCCATCATCTCCATCATCATATTTTTCTTCTTCTTACAGTTCAGATTTTGAAAAAGAAAAGAAACCTCACAAATCTCTTCTGAAACTTGATGTAAAATTTAAACTACCTATTTATGATAGAGAAATGAACCCAAAGAAACTAGATAATTGGATTAAGAAATTAGAAGTGTATTGTAGAATTCAAAACATTTATGATGAAAGAACAAAAATTCAGTTAGCTACACTTAAATTGGGGGGAACAACTTTAATTGGGTGGGAAATTAAAATTCAAGTATATTTAAATCGAAAATGTAAATTCATTTCCTCATGGTCTAAGTTTTTAAAATCTCTCAGAAAACAATTCTATCCTTTGGGATACATGCAGCAAGTTGTTATTGATTGGTAGCATTTGAGGTAAGGTAAAGGGAAGAATGTTCAAGAGTTTACTCAAGAGTTCAAGAAGAAATCTTTGGCGCTTGGTATTCAATTGGATACACGTGAAACTTTACTAAATTACTTTGGCAATTTACATTCATATTTACAACATACATTATTGATGTTTAATCCTGATGACTTTGATGAAGTGTGGGTTCAAGCCATACATATTGACTCAGGTGGCAGATGATTCAATTTTTCATAGCAAGCATCCAAAAAATTGGAAATCAAGGATCCAAATACAGCAAGAGGAAGAGAAATTTGAAGGGAAATAAAATAGCGACAGCTCAGAAGGAAAGTGAAATACCTACCTATACTCACTACCAGAGGATTAGACATGATGAAGCTAGATGTTGGAAACTTCACCCAGAACTCATACCAAAGAAGTTCCAAAAGGAGAAAGGTGAAAAGAAGGTTAATGCAACAATCCAACAAGATTTGGGCTGTGATTTAGGTGATGAAAGGAAAATAACTGCAATGGTTTTGATAGGTAAAATTTCTGACACCAGTTCTAGTTCTAGTACTTTTGCATATTCTTCAAACATAAATCATCTGGATGAAGATAACAAATTTGAATTATTTCACATAAGGGTAACTTCTAAACACACAAAAATAGTTATATTTTTTTACAGTGGTTCATGGAAAAATTTAATATTTGAAGAATTAGTTAATAAATTGGGTTTGGAGACACAGAATCGTCTAAGGCCATACCCATTATGTTGGCTAAAATAAGAGACTCAAGTTAATTTCACAAAGCAGTATCGTTTAAAATTTTCCATCACAGATAATTGCATTGATGAAGTGGATTTAGATGTGATACCATTAGACATATGTGGAATAGTGCTAGGAAGTCCTTATCTCTATGATTGTGATGCAGAGTTTCATAGGAAAGATCATAAATATCATCTTAAGAAAGATGGAATTGGATACATTGTCCAAGAACATAAAATCAAAACTCACATGGATTTAGTTACTGCTGATCAGATGAAGAGACTAATAAGTTCAAGTAAGAGATATGTACTCATGGTTGTAAAATAACAACATAAGGATCAACATGATGCCTTCTCAAGTTGTGAATCTTAGTTCAAAGATATTTTGGTTAAAGTGGTATATTCTTTTCAAAGTCTATTTAAAGAACCAAAACATCTACCTCCTAGACAGGAAATACAACATGAAATACAGTTGACATCTGATGCCCCTCTTCCTAATGTCAGAATGTATCTCATGTAATTTATAGAGAACGAAGAAATAAAGAAACAAATCAAAGATCTAGTTGAAAAGGGTTGCATTCGATCGAGTTCATCTCCTTGTGGTTCACCCATAATTTTAGTTCCTAAGAAATACAAGACATGGGGAATGTGTGTTGAATTTAAATTTTTTGATTCACTTAAGCAAAAAATTGTCACAACACTAATCTTAGCTTTACCAGATCTTCAAAAACCATTTGAAATTGAAACAGATGCTAGTGGTTATGCAATGGGTGTAGTTTTACTTCAAAATGGAAAACCTATTTGTTTTCATTCAAAAACATTTTCTAAGGAAGTTATAAATTATCCGACATTTGATAAAGAACTATTTTCTTTGGTTGAAAGTGTAAATAAATGGAAACACTACTTAATGGGTAAGGAAAAAGTGATTCACACAAATCATCGGCCTCTTAAATACCTTCAGTCATGGACTAAGTTGCAACAATATCACCATTACAGATTGATGGGATTTCTTTATAAATTTCACTTAGTAATTAACTACAAGAAATGTGTAACAAAAAAAGTAGCTGAGATGTTGTCTAGACCATCTTTGAATGCTTCAGTAGTGTTGCAGAATAGTTCTTTAAAACTTGAAAGTTTTTTAGAAAAATATAGTATAGGTATTGATTTCAAAGATATTTATGAATCACTAACTCATGGTACTCAGATGGAAGAAATCAATTTTCATGTCCATGATAGGTTTTTATATCATCTAGGTAAGTTGTGCATACCACAGACAAAAAGGACGCATGTTATTTGGGAAGTTCATTCTTCTCGCATTTCAAGACATTTTGGTGTAAGAAAGGCTATGGCACAAATTCAAAGGTATTGTTACTAGCCTCGCATGTATGAAACCATTTTTAAGTACATTAAAGGATGTGTGATGTGTTCGACAAGCAAGCCAAGCAACCAAAAGATTGGTTTGTATATGCCATTTCCAATTCCTTTGCGACCATGGGAGAAAATTTCCATTGATTTTGTTGGAGGACTTCCTATGTCCAGAAGAAGGCATGATTCCATGTATGTAATGGTTGATTGTTTCGAAAATATGTGCATTCTTGTTCTGTGCAAAAATAAACGGGCTGCAGAACAAACAGCATAGATGTTCTTTCAACATGTATGGGTTCATTTTGGGTCATCTACTTCCATTATTTCTGATTGAGACACTCGCTTTGTAGGATATTTTTGGTCCACTTTGTGGGGACTCATGGACACGAAGCTGAAGAAGAGTACAATTGTTCATCCAAAGACCAATGGGCAGAAAGAAGTGGTGAAAAGGAGAGTGATACATATTCTCTGAGGTTACTATAGCAAGCATCCTAAGTTGTGGGATGAATCTTTACCTAATGTGCAACATGCTTACAATCGAGCCTTACATTCTTCGACTAATCGATTGTTATTTGAAACATGTTTTGAGTATCTACCAAAGTCACCGATGGAATTTATGTTTGGTGAGGAAGATAAAGTGGATGGAATCGAAAATTCAAACAAAGAAGTAAGGTTCATTCAATAGATACATCAGATAAATGAAGCAGTGTGGGATCAGTTAGAGAAGAGTCAGGCCAAGTAGAAAATGTGCCACGAAAAGCATTGAGTCGATCATGATATTTAGGTTGGTGACCAAGTATGGTTGTATATTAGTAAAGATAGGTTGAAAGGTGAAGGTAAGAAACTAAAACCCATCAGGTATAGTCCTTTCAAGATTGTGGAAAATATTGGAAATGATGCATTCCAGTTAGATTTACCACCTTACATGTCTATTTATATAGTTGTAAATGTAGAAAATCTGAAGTTGTGTGAACCTCTAATGATCATTGATCTATAGGAAGATGCATATATTCCTACTGTTGATGATTTAACACTTGAGTATATGAATGAGTTGCAGGAATATACCACCTTGGACAGGAAAGTTTGCACTTCCAGGTGAGGAGATGTTAAATACCTTCGAGTGGGACTCAAGGGCATGAATCCAAGCAAGGTGAGGTGGATGGATATCAAAAACGTTATGGAGTTGTACCGCTTGCTGTTTGCTTAAATTAAAATTTTGTGGTCCAAAATCTTTCAATTGGAGAATATTGATCCAGGAGGATCTTACATCAGTGCATATCGACAATGAGGTCCATTCATCTCTAGTTTATCCATTGATAATTCAGTTCATTAGGTTCCCTAGTGTTTCAAATGAGAGATTTACTTCATCGTGGTTAAGATGTAGTTTGAATTTGGTGCATATTTTTTGTAAATTCCATGTGGTGGTAAAATGTAATGTAAAGTGATGTAATGGTGTGTGGTAATGGTGGAAAAATTGTAAATGTCATGTGGTAATCCTAACTCTCAACTATGGTGGAGAAATGATGCAAAGGTCCTAAGGCTAAAGAGCTAATAACACTTTAATGCTTAACCACATGCCATGTTTGGCCTAAAGGATTTCGAGAATGCCTTATTTAACCTTAGCCATTTCACATGGAGAATAGAGTGATTTTGAAGACTTGTATTCAGATTCTAAGCGAGAGAGGCAATTTTTGTTTTCAATGTAACTTGGTCATCCGAATGAATAATTGAGCACAAAGGTAGGCATTGGAATGCTAGGAGAGAAATATTTCTGTTGAAAGTGACCGAAAGTGCCTACGAGCACATTCAATCTGATTTTTTTCTATGTAAAGACTTCTTTTGATCAATCCTTAATAAAATGGATTCCCATCTTAAAAGTGAACCCTGAGACGTAGTCCACCAAGGATGAACTCTATAAACAATGTTTGTTGTCTCTTATCTCTGTTATATGTTGTAATTTCATGTTTAATATTCTTCTTAATTTTTGGTTTAAGTCGATAAATAATTTTCTTTCCTTAAGTCTTCCACATTAAGCGATCTAGTTAACAATCAATTCATTTGTTGGCAAATAATCACTTCTACTTCAATATTAGATGAGATCTATTTTCAGATCAGAATGGAAAAAGCAACCTGAGATGGGACTTCCACATTCCACCTGACCATAGATTCGTTGAGCCAAATATTTCATTAGAGTATCACTCTCGTGCCATATTCAAAGCATGAATATGGGATCTCATCAAACATATCAATCACAATAAATCTAGGGCTTAAAGAGGAAAAACCACCTCAACCCTCAACTAGTAATTCAAACTCATGGTCAGACATCACAACCATCATGGATTGGTCTCTATCCAAGATGTTACAACATTGCAAAGTGTTCGTTACAACTAGGGCTTCTATGACTAGGAACTCAACCCCAATTGTTTCTAGGCTCCAGAGAATTTTTTCAACCAAGTCTACAGGACTAGTAACTCAACCCAATAACTATTTTTCGAGCTCTAGATAATTTTCCCAACCAAGGATTCTAGGACTAGTAACTCAACCCATAGTTTTCCGCCAAGCTCGAGAGAGATTGTCCAATTGAGGCTCCAAGAAATAATAACTCAACCCATATTTAAAAGAACCATGAGAACCAACTAGAAAAAAATCAATGGAAATAAGCCCACAACACCATTTCTATCCAAGAAATGGAAAGGCTAGGAAAATCCACATGCATACACCATACATGTAATGTTCCTAAAATAGCTTCAGCTAATTGGAACATTAATTTTGCCTTATTTATTTTGTATTTCATGATTAATGAATAAATTGTGAAGGAGGACATGTAAAACTCCTAAAAACTAACAATAAATCAATACCTATGTGAACAAAGACATATTTGGGCTATTTAAATTATATCTTGCAGGTGTGAAAGGGTATAAATCATAATAGGGGATCCTATTTGACCAAGTCAAACAACGCAGTCTAGATGCATTGAACCTCTTTGAGGGACAGTGCAGTTCTAGAAGGAGCTTGTAATGTGAAAGGGGATAAGTGATTCAAGTTGGTTTAGGGTTTGGCAAGACTCCTATCTTATAAAAGGAAGAGGAGGGTAGCAAGAAAAGGTTTTTTGAAGACATTATTTCTGAAGGTCTGTCTGCTTAGACATCCCTTGTTGGGCATTCCTGTTTAGGAATCCCACCTCCTTCCTTGAGTAGCTCTTGGAGGAGAATTGTGCTAAACTTATCCACTATCAGGCTTGGGCCAAGTTTCACCTTACATTACAGTGCTACTCATGTTGAGGGTTGAGTTGTCTTGTGAGTTGCAACAAGTGGAGATCTAGATCTGCTCAGATGTAGATGATAGTAGTGGCTCTTTTCAGTGAGAGTGTCATTTAACCTCGTAAAAGTGTTCATTTTCTGATTATACTTTAGATACATATCTTGGCATCAGGCTAAATCATCTTTAGAAGCTACAATTCTATCTTTCTCCCTAAGACAATGTTATTTGTATATCTACAGCTGCAGGGTGCTTTGCTTGTATTTTGGAGGAGAGATCTCTGGTGTTGGGATTCTTCCTTCACTGTGGTGATCCATAGATTGGAAAATAAATCTATGTTATGTTTCAGATATGATATGCTATGTACTGGTATTATTTATAATTTCTGAATCATTCTGCAAATCTGAAGTTTTAGATCTCAGATCTACTCTCGTTGTTTCATGTTTTGAGCAAATCCCTAAGGGGAATGTATATATCAGCTCTTCTTGTACATGGATCTATATTGGATCTATTATTTTATGTAATTATATGATATATATCTTAAGAATCAATAAAATACTGCTTCAGCCCTGAAAATTACGTTTTCACTGTTATGCAGTCTTTTTACATGGTTGTATCACCTTTTTCTTGAGGATTTCTTCTGTATTATTTCACTCTTCTTATGTAAAGTGTATGAGTTATGCCCCTGATGTTATTTGTCAATATTTATACCTTATTTCATTCATACCCTTTATAAAATCACGCTGACATGCTTCAGTAAATTTCTGCATAATTCTAGTCTTGGGAAATCGGGTTTCTCTAGCCTAGTTAGGAGAGGAGGTACTGTTTAACTTAGAAAAACTTATTTCTTTTTTACGAAATTAGACATGGGAGTCCCTAATAACCCTATATATCATATCCAACCATTTTTCCCTCTTATTTTTATGCATGTTTCTGAATACACACGTTTTAGGGCCTAAATCCTCACTTTTCCCCACATTTTTCCTTGTAAAATGCTGTATAACTTTTATGTTGTATATTTTACTAAATTTTAAGTGTTTTTAAATCTTTATGAAGCATATTTCTATAGCTACACATTGGTAATAACTCATTTTATTCCCAATCTGTAGTTGTTCCTGAAAAAGGGATATTATAGTGGTATCAGAGCAAGATATTTGGATCAACCTGTGGCTTCAAGCCAAAGTGATGAATCCATAAAGGAGGAATATTTCAAGCTCTATAGAGAGATTCTGCAGATGGCCAGGTAGCCTCTGGATCTCATCCTTTTTTCAAAGGTGACATATCTAGTAAATGCCCCTGAAGTCAATCTCTGGAATATAATTTTGATATTCATGAGAAGGGAAATTTTCAATGGTATTCCAGCAAGGATCAAGGTCATAATGATGAAGAATATGGTTTTATTCTCATAGGATTTCAGATCTAAGAAGAACCTCTCCAAGGATTTTGAACAAGAAGAATAAAGGAGAAGCAGTGAAACTCCTAGAATGTTTCAAGAGCAGAAAGATCTTCTGATAAGATCTACAAGATCTATACATGAGGAAAATTTTGAATCCTCGTCTCATGGATATTTTCACTCAGCCATATCACCTAAGCTTCAAGGTTCTATCAATAATTTATTCATGAAGATGAAGAAAGAATGTGTGAGTATGTTTGATGCCTTGCTAAGGGCAAGATCTCCTTTGAATGAAGGGATCTATTCTCAAGAAGCAAGCATGAAGATTCCTCCTTCACTAGATGACCAAGATCTAGGGTAATTTTTTGATGATGAGGCAATTTAAATTATTGGAGAGAAGAAATTGGAGGTAGGAGATAATGCAGTCATGATAATGGCACCTCAAGCACCTCATGAAGATGAAGATGGAACACTTGCTCCAAGAAGAGAAACTCTTGCACTCTTGCAAGGGGTTCCAAAATATCTCACACGTGGAGATCTTGATATAACACAAGAGCAGAATGCATCATCATTGTCAAATGATGAAGTCTTGAAGATAGAAGGAGAAAGAGAGGAGGAAGAGCATCTCAAGAAGAAGATCATATACCCTTCTCTGTTTCAAGGGTTGGAAGACCAAAGAAGGAAATTGGATCCATGCAGCAATGGTAGGGGCAAATCTATCCACCTACATCCATATTCTTCTCTATGCCTTGATGCCTCTTTGCAAAGAGGCATTCCACCAGGAAGACCTCCTTATTGGATGAAAACTAAAGTGTTCTCTCAACTATGGGCAACATTTGCATACTTGGCTAATGAAGGAGCCTTGGGAGAAGCAAACACAACGCAGAGGAAATTTCATGAATTCAGAAAAAAGGTAATAATTTTCTGAATAGGACATTGTTATCTTCCATTCATTCATCTGCGCTGAGAAACGAAAGATAAAAAATCTATGATGGTATGGATATGAGGATACATGGAAAAATCATATCATTGGGGCAGCCCATGGTCTTCTCACTTACAAAAGATATTTCTGAACATGACAAGAGGATCTTAATACTCTTGCATGCATGGGAAAAGTTGAGGAAGTATTAGAGGACAAGAACTTTCCAAGGGGAAGTTGATTTCCACATGCTTCAATCTTGTCTTGAGTAATATCAGCTGCAAGGGAGGAAACAAAAGAAAGTTTATGGGACTCCAATATGTGACCTTGGCATCAAGTATGTCAAAGAGGAGATTCATGACATGATAGGGGCTGAATTTCAGACATCTACAACGTTATCATTCTTGGGGAGCCTAGATCCTTATTGGGATTCTTAACTTCTGATGGAGTACAACAAGGACCCTTTCACATGTGAGGTTCTTGATGGGAAGGTGATGGATGGGAGGTATAAGGTAGTTGGAGGAGTCATCTATTTCCATGATCAGATTTATTTGTTTAAAGGATCCAAGCTCAAGGAGAAACTGCTGAATGCAACCTATGAGATCCTGTTTTCCAAACCCACTGATTTCATTGGAGCATATCATACTATCTTGGATGAATGCATGTGGGAGAATTTCAAAGAGGAGGTGCACTCTCATATGAAGAAGTGCATGGACCATTTTTTAGACGAGGAGGAACATAGCTCTTGGGAAGAACTATCATCTACACCTTATTCATTGAGTGTGGGAGGAGGCTCATCCATGAGCAACCTTGCTGATTTTAAACAAGTGTATGACAAATATTATATTTTTGAATCTCATGATGTATACTTGTATTTTTATAACACTCATTTGCAGGGCTTTGCTCCAAGAGGGAGCACTATTTATGATGGGATTCATGGGCCACTTGAGGCCATGAAATTTATTGATGTTGATCATCCTTTGGAGGATCTTGGAGGGGAGATGCACCTTCCATGGTGTGACTCCCTTACACCAATCACAAAGCACCTTCTCCAAGCATGTAAGAAGGATGGGGCAGCAAGAAAGTGTTGGAGGAAACACTTTTCATCTTCTATTCCATGGCAGTTGAGGGTAAAACTATGCTGGTTGCACATGAGGAGGCATCTTCCTTCTCCTTTATCATATATGGCAGCTAGCATGATCTTAATAATGATTCCACATGCTAAATATTTTCTTATTCTTGGGAACATGGTTGGAGGAGAGACACATTTTTGGAATGTGTCCTTGGGAAAAGGAGTTTCCCACATTATTTTCACTACATGTTCTAGGGGGAGCATGGGAGACCATATGGCCACTATAGCACATTACTTGTCTCTTTATGATATGGACCATATGATTGTATGTAGCACTTGGAGCATGCCTCATATGGGCATTTGGGAGGAGCTTCACTATGAGTTACCACGCTGGAAGGTAATTCATTTCATTTGGATGATAGCATGGATGTGGAAGACATTCATTGATGGTGAAATTCCCCATTATGAACATCACTTCTATCTTGGTGAGGCCATGGATCAGCAAGAAGGTTTCTATATAGGCCTTCCTTTACTTCATAGTGAGAGCTATTTGGTTTATCTACCAAAGGCCACTTTTCACGCTTTGGAGGAACCATTGGAACATGGAGTTTTTGCAAAAAAATTGAAGCAATTGTGGAGACTGTTGAAGGAGGAGGCCACAAGAAGAAAGGGGGAGATTTTGCAGCACACTTGCAGTTGCTTGAGGACAAGCAAAATTTGGGAGGGGGAGACTGTAATGTTCCTAAATTAGCTTTAGCTAATTGGAACATTAATTTTTCCTTATTTATTTTGTATTTCCTAATTAATGAATAAATTGTGAAGGAGGACATGTAAAACTCTTGAAAACTAAGAATAAATCAATTCCTATGTGAACAAAGACATATATGGGCTATTTAAATTATATCTTACAGGTGTGAAAGGGTCTAAATCACAAGAGGGGATCCTATTTGACCAAGTCAAACAACACAGTCTAGATGCATTGAACCTCTTTGAGGGACAACGTAGTTCTAGAAAGAGCTTGTAATTTGAAAGGGGCTAAGTGATTCAAGGTGGTTTAGGGTTTGGAAAGAATCCTATATTATAAAAGGAAGAGGAGGGAAGTAAGGAAAGGGTTTTTGAAGACATTATTTCTAAAGGTCTGTCTGCTTAGACATCCCTTGTTGGGCATTCCTGTTCAGGAATCCCACCTCCTTCCTTGAGCAGCTCTTGGAGGATAATTATGCTAAAATTCTCCACTATCAGGCTTGGGCCAAGTTTCACCTTACATTGCAGCGCTGCTCATGTTGAGGGTTGAGTTATCTTGTGAGTTGCAACAAGTGGAGACCTAGATTTTCTCAGATCTAGATGATAACAATGGCTCTTTTCAGTGAGAGTGTCATTTAACCTCTTGAAAGTGTTCATTGGCTGATTAAACTTTAGATCCATATCTTGGCATCAGGCCAAATCATCTTCATAAGCTACAACATTGTATCTCTCCCTAATACAGCATTATTTGCAGATCTACAGTTGCAGGGTGCTTTGCTTGTATTTTGGAGGAGAGATCTCTAGTGTTGGGATTATTCCTTCACTATGGTGATCCATAGATTGGCCAAAAAATATATGTTCTATTTCAGTTATGATCTTATATGTACTGTTATTATTCATAATTTCTAAATCATTCTGCAGATCTAAAGTTTTAGATCTCAGATCTACTCCAGGTGTTTCATGTTTTGAGCAAATCCCCAAGGGGAATGTATAGATCAGTTATTCTTGTACATGGATCTGTATTGGATCTATATTTTTATGTACTTATCTGATATAGATCTTAATAATCAATAAAATGCTACTTCAGCCCTGAAAATTACGCTGTCACTATTATGCAGTCTTTTTACATGGTTGTAGCACCTCTTTCTTGAGGATTTCTTCTGTATTCTTTCACTCTTCTTCTATAAATTGTATTAGTTATTCCCCTGATGTTATTTTTCAATATTAATATCTTATTTCAGTGATACCCTTCAGAAAATCACGCTCACATGCTTCAGTAAATTTTTGCATAATTCTAGTCCTGGGAAATCAGGGTTCTCTAGCCTAGTTAGGAGAGGAGGAATTGTTTAACTTAGAAAAATTTTTTTTTTTCTTTCTGAAATTCGACATGGGAGTCACTCATAACCATATATATCATATCCAACCATTTTCCCCTCTTATTTTTATGCATATCTCTGAATACACACGTTTTAGGTCCTAAATCCTCACTTGTCCCCACCTTTTGCCTTGTAAAACACTGTGTAACTTTGATAATATATATTTTAATCAATTTTAAGTGTTTTTACATATGTATGAAGCATATGTATGCAGCTCCACATTGGTAATAAATCATTTTATTCCCAATCTGCAGTTTTTCCTGAAAAAGGGATATTACAATGCACGCCAAAACTAATGAGGAAAACATACATGAAACTTGGTACCTAAATTTAGAACCTGTTGTATATGTTTATCTTTATGTCCTCTTTCAATTTCTTGATATTCATTTTCCTTCTTACCCCAAATCACCAAGTATCGACATTCTCCAATAGTGCTCCAAGAAAAATATAAGTATCCAAGAGTATGAGAGGGAGAGAGATAATAATGAGAGATCCCCAAGAATAAACTGAAAAAATCCTACCAACTAATCCTCAGAATCCTTTTGATTAATGAAGGTTCTATTTTTTTCATTTTCCATTATTTCCCTTCATTTTCCTCCTCAGATACAACATGTGACCTTTCACCTTCATTTTCTCCTATTTTCCAATATTTTCATAAATAAAATGCCAATTAATACCTCATACCTTTCCAAATCCTTTTTCATTTCCATTGACAATTTCCTTTAGCCATAATAACTGAAATTAACACCCGCTAGGATGCTTTTCCACCATTCAACTTGGAATACATGTCCCATCAACTGTGGTATTATATATTTTTTACATGGGTTTTTACTAGGGTTGTTATGTAATATCCAAATCTGGAATTTTCTGCTCCATCGATAATATCTTAAGATATTCCAATTCCTTCTTCGGTGAGATATCAAAAATCCATTTTAGAGATTGAATGTTGGGGCATTTACATGATATGACTCCTTCCTAAGAAGGGAGAGATCTTGAGGCTAGCTGGCCCTTCACAGACTTTGTCTATGGATATGCAATATTCCACCTCGGGAATTTCTGCTACAGGGTCCTTGAGGACACTGTATAAGGAATTTGCTGCAAAAATAAGGCAGACCACTACTGGGATGCCTTAGAACACACACCATAAAACTCCTATGCAGAATATGAGCTCAAAGAAATAAATCTAGATGGGTTATTCAGATCTTCCCAATCTAGGTCTCTAAAGCAATGCTCAATGAGAGAGCTTACAGCAACATAAGAACATAAGCATGAACTCTAAAACTCTAAATACATCATAAGAGGGAAATTTTACAACCATCACTATATTATGATACATGACTAGAAATATACAAGAAATATTTGAGGGACAAGCCACTCAAGCTTTAAGAACCAACCTCCAATGAGTAAGCAATGAAATACAAGAGTTGTTGCAACTCCAAAAAATGCCAGAGAGCAGTGAATGCATAGTGTATATGAAGGTATAAGCTGATTAACATGAATAAAATACATGTGTGGCTGAAGGAATACAAGAAATATCCCAATAACAGAGAAATGGGCTGAAATACCAGATTTCTAGCCAATCTATGAAGATTGCTAGAAATGTCGGAGTAAACCAAAATGTGACAACTAAGTTGTCACCGCAACTGATATAGAATATGAATGAGGCCATGGTATATCTAAAATTTAGATTCCCTCCTCTAATAATGTCTCCAAGCAAAGGGCTGATCCCTTTGTCTCAAAAACACTCCTCCTTTGAAGCACAGAAACCCCTCTCTCACTGCCTCCTCCGAAATAACGCAGTTTCCTTCATGGACTACGCAGTGGGAGATGATGGAAGTGTGGCCTCATGCCACTGATTTGAAATCAAGCCCGGGAATCCTCCTTGCATCTTCTCCAATGAGTGGATCACTCCTCCACTGAAGAAAACAAGACAAGAGAGACTCCATGAGTTCCTCTCTTGTTGCACGCAGCAACACAACGTCCTCTCTGCTGCAGAAATAACATTGTAGAAGATGAATGTAGCTATGGAAAATTCTAGATTGAGGAAATTTAGCTCAATCCTCATCCTTCCTTGAGGAAGAGGAAGGGTTTTTCGACTGGGAACACCCTAGTGCTCGAGGGCACCATCACCCTGCTAAACATCCCAGGGATGCAAGCTTGCAGACCCAAGTCTGAAACTCTAAACCATAACATGTACAAATCGGTTGCCATCTCCTCCATATAAAGAGATGGAACTCTTCTCCACCATGGTCCCACCAATTAGTGTTTCCACCCTCATGTGAATCTCTTCCCTCCAAAACTGCTCTGTTGACTTTAGTCAAAGATGACTAAGTTAAGTAAGCTAGGTTCCATTCACACCTTTAGGTGTTTATTTCAGCTGCTTATTTGTCCTCCTTTCACACAAGGAGTGTTATTTCTTCATTAAAAGAGGGCTAAGGTGTCTCCTTGCCCATTTTATTAAACAAAATAGAATGTGCATCACAGGTAAAATCTAGTGTATTCAATGGATCTTTTAAGGTTATGTCTGAAGTGAAACGAACATTAAGTTGGGAAAACAAGGTAGGGAAAAGGGCAGTTAAGAATCCTTTTTCATATACCCATAAACAAGAAGGTCTCAAATACTGATAAGAAAAATATAATAATCATGAGATAGGGAAAACCATTAACTCAATGACAATACTTTAAACAGATAGACATTCAAGATGAAAAATTTAGTGAAACACAAAAAGCAGTAAATCCTATCTAACGTCAGTGATTTCACCTAGAAGGTTTGAAAACATATAAGATGAGAAATAACATTAACCAATGAAGAGGGAACTCCTAGACATCATCAATCAAGATATAAATAAATTTGAGGCAAACTGATAGGCATGGACAAAGGGAAAGATCAGAACAAGGCCTCCTTGACTTAACCTAACAAGTAATACTTCAAATATAGATTTCAAAACAAAGTTTAGATATCATCAAATAAGCAGGGCTTGCCATAAAACATATTTGGAAACTAGCATATTAGTCCATTGATGAAATAAACAAGCATAAAGAGGCCTAAGGAGTAACTAAGAATTCCTTAAACACGCCCAGCAGAGGAAAACATAAAGACAGTAGCAAACAGGAAAACTAAGGTGCCTCAAAAGAAGATCATGGTCAGTGGGGGTTGATGGAGGAATTGAGGAAGGTGGATGAGATGATGAGGGAAAAATTTGCAGAGGAAGAGGATGTGGATTTGTGAAAACATCATGAGCGATGAACACTTCCCATGGGATACCTTGTTGCTCTAATTGATGCAACACAATCATCTTAATAAGAGAATGGTGGAAAATACTCTCCATTTTTTGTGAAGGAGGCCTCTTTTGTACAATGTATGATATCTTATCAATACTTCTATAAAGGTAATAAGGAAAATGCAATAGCTTAGCCCTAGTGAAATGCATGAGTAGCATTATATGGTAGGAATAGAGCCTAGAAATCCTACCCTCATAGATGAAGTATTTCATGATGACTTTCATTAAAGGGGCATATCTTTCCAACATATGGGAAAAGGGAAAAATAGTCTTGCAATCAGCTTGGTATCTTGGTTTCAAGAAAGGCAGGTAATGGCTTAAGTCCAAATTCACCTGTTTGAACCATTTTTCTCCCATGTAAGGTATCCCAGTGGCCATAGCAATTATATTTGTGGACAGCTCAAAATTTATCCTAGCTAGGTGTACTTGGTGGTTATGGAGGTTTAGGATGAAAAGTATGGTCAATTCAGGGTGACCTTTGAATCTTTGTACCTTTTCACAAAAATAAAAGCATCCTACCTCTTGGAAATATGCAACTTTGGTAGGGGACGATGTCGAATCCTTGGTGCTCAAAGGCTCAAATATATTTAATTTTCCACCCTTTCTCTGTGGTCCCCTAGGCCTTTGGCCTCCCTCGCCACTGTCAACATTTCCTTCTATAGGAATTTTATCCTTTACTCTTGTTTTTGAAATCAAAAACTTCAAGTTTTCTATGAAATGATATGAAGAGGGTGAGTGGGATGGAGAGGAGACAATAGTGTCAAGGCTTGGCAGTGTGGAGGCTAGTTGTGAAAATGGAGAGGTTACTTGGTAGAAAAGCCACTTCTTAACATGGAGACCAAACTTATTTCTTCTCCTAGGGTTTCTAACTTTCTTTCTAAATTCACCCTTTAAAACAACATGAAAGGGGGAAATAGATCTAAATGCCCCTTAAAAACCCTCATTAGGCATCAAGCAAAGATTTTGACGAAAATTTGAGGCTTGTACCAACCTGAGAGGCTTTTTGGCTAAAAGCGCAACACAGGAGCACAGTGCTCAGGTGAGTTAGGTCAACCCTGCATGGGCTGTCAGGTGAGCCCTGAATGCAGCGTAGGAATGTAGCATGGGTAGAGTTGCACGCAATCTAGTCCTGTCAGGTGAGCAAGTTGTTGAGGTATAAAAGGTGTCTTTTTAACTCCTATTTATCCTACATTAATTATAAATATAGGTACGAATTTTTATCTCAAGAGTGTACTCATTCTGAGGCAGCAATTTAATATAAGAGTAATGCTTTCCATTTTGAAGTATAGTGTTTCAAATACAAGAGTAAAAAAATGCTTGAAAATGAAATATAATTGCAATGACATGAAACTTAAAGCTCTAAAATCCAATCATTCACTCGACAATAATCAGTCAAGGATGTAGTAGTAATATCTGTTTCCTCTATCAACTGATGTAAATGAAATCTAGCATAAACAAGATCTCCAATCTGAGCACTTAGATAGTAATAGCCAATGTACTTTATAGTTGATGATCTTACACTCCACAATAAACAACTAATTGGAAATGATACAATAATGCTGCTAATGGAAATAGAATAAACACGCTTTGTGCAATAACATTCTAAAGCAAACCAAATACTTACAGGAAAGGAATAAACAGTAAAGCTATTTATCATAAATGAAAAACAGATCTATTTAATGGAAATGAACAGCAGATCTATCTAGTGGAAATGAACAACAAATTCTAAACAGCGAAGCTTTATATCTGAAAAGCATAACAATAAAAGTTACAGAGGAATAAATAATCTTGTTATGTTGAAAAGGAATAGCAATGAAATTCACTCATAATTGATGCAACAAACTGATTTCATAAAACATTGAAACAGTAAGCTATACAACATGGAAATTGTGAAGAAATGTGATTTAAAGGAAATGATAACTAAAGAAAACCATCACATGACTGGAATTAGAAAGTAATGGTACAGATAGTAGGTGGATCCACTAGGGTCAAGCCCTTAGCCACTAGTGAAGCACCGCCGAACTACTCTAATATCAAATAATGGAATGACAACCAGATTATATATTAATCATATGTAACAGAGTTTACAAGCAATCGCACTCTGTTTCAACCAACAAGAGGCGATGATCAATCGTGAAAATAAAACAGGAAGTATAAATAATTATCATACATTATACATTACATATCTCGATTTCTACAAGCGTTGTCCTTTTATAATAGCCAGTGGATGAAACAAGAAAGATAGATAAGCTTTGAGCAGCGATCCCTCAGGATCGAGAGATCCCGAGGGATTCGCTCTATCTTCTAACTTTGGTTATTGTTTCATCTTCTTGCACTGATGCCGCGTTGTTCCTTTCCTTCCTTTGGCTATGTGCTCTGATCTTGACCTTCTTGTTTGGATATGGTATTTTGTTGAAGGGACAACAGTTATTTCTGCTTTTTCTTTTCCTCTCAAATGGTGGCTTCCCACTTCATCTATTTTCTGCATATAAGAAAAGACAATCTTTAATCAATTTGCAACAATCACTAATCTCCTAAATTCTATTATAATTCTTCAATATATTACCATTCTAGAATATAAAGGAGTTATGATTAAAGGAAAAAGATAAAGAAATACATGGAAAATTCATACCTTTTCCAATGCTCAACACACCCCTCTGCTTACCCTTTTTCAAGTCCTCATGAAAACCATAGTTTACATGTAAAGAAGTTAGATGATAGGTTGGACAGGGTTTTTCATTAAGTGGTCTAAAACCATGATTTGTAGGTAAAACTTCAAAAATATGCCCTGTCTTCCCTCCAGGTAATTCATATTTGGCCTTGTAGTCTGCTGCAGGATACCAGATAATAGGGCTTCGAAATATTCAACCTAACCAATACAGACCTTCCCTAAAGATGAGGTTACTATAGATAACCAGGTGGTTGGCAGCTAACTCAAAATTTTTATAATTGAATGGCTCTCTGTCTTGAATATTCCAATTGGAAATCTTCCATCGGAGTTTAGCTACTACTATGGCCTAGTCTCTGATGGACAGAAAATATTCTACCCCATCCAGGACGATTACTTTGTGGATGGGTCCAAATGTCTGGATCACACCCTGCTTTGTCATTAAGCTTTTCTACCTAGCCCATAATTGTAATGGGTGTCTCGGTTCACCCCTAACCCAAAGGTATAACACATTTTCTTGTCTCTAAAAAGTATTATAGGCCTTGATCCATTTTAACTGGTTAATAGAAAATGAAATGAAATTCACCCACAAAAGGACTGAGATTTGTCTCCATTTCCTCTGCCAATATAAAATTGTGCAAATTAAATTCACAAAGTAAGCACTGAACTTTTACTCCAGAGAGTTTGTAGCAGTTTATAAAGTCATCCAAATTTTCTAATTCTACAGGTTTTCTTGCCTTAACAGCTTTAATTTTTAACTGCAAATATCTTTCTAACAAAAACAAAGCATAATTTTTGGCAGGGGACCTACATGCTAGAACATTTGTATATAGAGAATAGAGAGTATCCATTTGATTCCTGAATGTTCATAGTCTATTCCTTACCTCTTCAAATTTTTCTTCTGCCTTCCGACATTTATCAAAGGCTTCTGCCTCTGATGCATTGATGTTCTTCAATTGCTGTTGTAACTCTTAGTATTTCTTCCTAGGAATAGTCTCTTCTTCGAGCTTTTCTCTAGCCCGCTAAGCCTGTTCCAGATCCTCTCAGATTTTTTCTATACCAGGGTCTTTTTTTATCAAAACATTTTTGGGTTGAAGATCTACCTAGGTTTTTTTATTAAGATGTCAAGTGCCTACAGTCTGTGTCTCTTTGTTGGCCATACTGCTAGAAAACGATGCCTCAGTCTGAACATCTTTATTACAGACTTGCACATTTTCAGTTTGGGCAACTGCGTCTGTAACAACTGCCTGTTGTTCCTTTCTATCTTGAATGAATATGGGCTCAGTTTGAGTCTCCATGGCCTTTGTATTATGGGGATACATTTGGATGGCTGAATCCCTTGTTTTTGGGGTTCTTTTAGAGATTTTCCCCCTTTTTAGAACCCTGATCTTCTGTCTAAGTTTTTTTACTAATTTTAGCAGCTTTCGTTGTTCCTTCTGCAACTGCTTAATTTCATTTATCTTCTTCTTCTTTTTCTTGGGAGGAACAACTGTTTCCTTTTCTGGACTTGGCTACGCAGCTAGTTTTTGTTCTTCAGGGATTGTGCCCTTGTCCTGGCTTGTTTCCACATTCTCTGTTTGGAACACTTCTTCAGTGTTTGTGTTATCCTGACTAGGTTCCTTAGGGGAAGAAACCCTAGTTTGATCTACTATTTCCTGAGGGGCTTATGCTTATGCCTCCTCCTCATCATGCATTTCCTCGAATGTATCCTGTGATTGCTCTGCCTAAATATTGAGGTTGAGCGGACTTTGGGGTTGCATATACTCACACATATTGGACAAAATTTGGGCCAATTCATCCTCCTGCAGTGGACTCTGTGGTGGACTTGTGATGGAGGTTACGGGAGGTTCCACTTCCTCTCTTTCTTCTTCACTGACTCAGTTATTTTCTTCCTCTTCCTGATTTTCTCCTCCTTCCAGTTGCGAGGGTTTCTCCTCTCCAGAAATAGGTAATTCTAAGGGTTGGCTGCTACTACTCTGGAGGTTTCCCAACATTCCCCTGCTTCTTCTTAATTTGGAGGACTGTCTACATTTTAGAGGTATGTTTGTTGTGCTAGTGATTCTTTTTCATTTCAGGGCAGGTAAGGTTGTTCCCCCGTCTATCGAAAATAACAATTCTTCCAAACTAGTCTACTGTTGAGCAAGACTATAACTAAATTTGAATCAAATTAAACAATGGTGGTTTACTACCATCCTTGTATGACGGGATTTCCTTATGCTCAAATTAGCGTCATGCAGTAAAAAATTTAAATATGTAGGCAAATTCATAGTGCATTTCTGTTTTAGTACTGCTAATAATTTGAGGTGGCGTGGTCTTGCCACATCCTTTCTTCTGTCACATGTAATGTAGCTTTTCACTACTCTAGCCAGTTCTTCCCATGATTCCCCCAGAGTTTCCAACTGCACCCCTTTTCCTTTGATGGTCAGGGTTTGTCCTTCGTCCTAAAAGATGTTCATGGCCTCTTGAAGTCTCAATTTCTTATGGGTCCATACGGGTCCAACTGCTGGTAGATCGGATACCTCAGCAATTATTGCATATGTCAATGTTATTTGCCTTCCTCTTACTATAGAATAGTTCTCCTGCAAGTTCTGCAAAAATTCAGTGGCCACAGTTTCATGGGGCTGCTGCAGTCATGTAAGGTAGGTAATCCACCCTTCTCTCTCCAAAATATCTCGTGCAGCATCGGAAACTGTGAGTACTTGAGGTTCACGACATACTTCTCGCCCTCCCATTTCGTCTAAACCCTGCACACTGTTAATGTTTCACGATAAAACACAGAAATGGCAATGGAACAGTACCTCGTGCATATAAGAAAATACCATTAAAACTTTCTATTTCCGAGATCTGATAAAAATAGGGAATTGACTCGTTTCCAGGCATATGTTGGAAGTCACCTGTGGCCCCCTGAAATATGATAGGTCGCCCTTGACCGTCAAATGGAGGAGTAGTGTACTGGACAGTAGTCGTACATATTCATGAGATCATAAAAAAAAATCGAATTACTGAAATCGAGGCATATTATTAAATCATGAATAGATATGGAAATGCTATGTAATGATTCACAAATATGAAAAAGGAAAGCTAACATAAATAAAAGTCCATATGTAGTCATTATCCACTTAAACCATTATGACTGATTTATAAACAATATTTCATGTATAAGAGGTTCAACAAAGGGGTTTAGGAGCATAATATCATTTGAAATTGAGATAAATATATAAGAAAAGGGTTTATAATTGCTATTGGTTTGTGAAAAATATGACTCCAATACCATCAACAGAGCTCTGTTTCCCACATGTGTCTATAATCTTGAAAAAGTTTCTTTTTCACCCTCGAAACCATAATCCTTTATATATGCCTAGGAAAGTGCTTTTTGATGTCATGATGGAGGCCATTGTGCTGGCTTGGGAACCAGATGAATCACAATGCCATTCACCAGGAAGGAGTGAAAGGTGGGTAGGCCAGATCGTGATGAGACCTCCTGTTCCAAGGGCTTTTTATTTTTGAGTTTCCCATTGGATCATATCCCTGGTGTGGTGGCCATAATGGGAATGCCACTTCACTGCTGCCTTATGATCATGTTAGGTTGGCTCTTGATGAGACCCCCTATCCTTCATCTAACATATCATAGAATTGTTAGTAATCATATAGATATATTTTTTTCTTTTCTTTTTCTTTTATATAGCACTTCCCTATTTATGTACAAAGGATGGCTCAACACTCCTTAAGAGTAGGGATGGTGGAAGAAGTCTAAACATTTCAATAGAAGAAAATATGCCCTTATTCTTATTCAGTAATAAAATTCAAAGAGAATTATGAGGATTAGGGAAGAACCAACATGATAAAAATAATCAGTTAAATTAGTTTTAGTGAAAATAAAGACAAAAAAGTGATATATATATAGTTGTATCCTTTCCTTTTTTCCTTATCAATACACATCAATTTATTTAAAGATTACAATTTCTCCTTGATATGTTGATTCTAGTAACCTATAATTTTTGTGCTTTTGAATAAATTTGTATTTTTTCCTTAAAAGGATCATGAAGAATTCAAAAAAATTATCAAAATGTTGTTCTAAAAAAAGAAAAATGCACTCAAAAAGTGTTGTTCCTTACACGGAACAGTTGTTGTTCCTTAAGAGGAACAACAAAAGATAAAAACACACAAGTTGTTGTTCCTTTAAGAGGAACAGTAGCTGTTCCTTAAGCGGAATAGCAGATAAAACACTCCAAATCGAGACTGTTGTTCCTTAGAAGGAACAGTAGAAAGTGAAAAATAATGGCGAAGGGGTTGTTCCTTTTAAAGGGAAAAGCAAAGACAATCGGCGGAAATGTTGTTCCTTTTAAAAATTAATAGCAAAAACAATCAGCGCAAATGTCGTTCCTTTTTAAAAGGAACAGAAAAAAAAAATCAGCGGAAATGCTGTTCCTTTTAAAAGGAACAACAAAAACAATCAACGGAAATGTTGTTCCTTTTAAAAGGAACAACAAAAAGATGAACACGCAGGCGTGTTGTTCCTTAAGAGGAACGATTGTTTTTCCTTAAGAGGAACAACAACTGTTCCTTAAGAGGAACAACACGAAAAATAAAGGCACACAAGATTTTTGTTCTTTGTTAAGAGGAACAACTGATGTTCCTTAAGAGGAATAATAGTTGTTCCTTAAGAAGAACAGCACGAAAAATAAAATCTGAACAAAAAAACAGTTCATACAAGAAAAATTAAAAGAAAATCTTATGTACAAATTTCAGAAATAAAGGAATTGTTCAGTGAATGAATGCTGAGGAGGATTTATCTTCCTCAGCAAGAATTTGCATAGTAGAATCTCCCCCTAATTGTTGGTAAAAGGATTCTCGATTAAGCGGTTTATGGTAAAGTCGTACTCGATGACCGTTTGCTTTGAAAGAATGTCCAAATCCATCAATGGTAGTTAACGTAATGGTGCCATTGTCATGCACTTTTTGTATCTCATAAGGTCAAAGCCATCGTGTCTAGAGTTTTCTAGGGAAATCCTGAAACCTGGAGTCATATAGGAGTGCCCAATCTCCTTCATGGAAGATTTTATTTTTAATGAGGGCATCGTGCCATTTTTCTCTCTATTGTTGAATTAATGCAGTGTGATGGAGGGCGGAGAGCCTAATTCTATATAACTCGTTGATTTGCTATAATCTGCTGACTTGGGCCTCATTTAAATTTAAACCCACCTCCTGGGCTGTTCTTAATGTTTGAATTTAAAATTCTATTAGAAAGATGGGTTCTTTTCCAAATACTAATTGATATGGTGAATACCCAGTGGTATTTATCCATGTTTTTCAGTATGCCCACAAGGCTTACGGCATTCTTGAAGCCCAGTTATGTCTATGTGATGCAACTATTTTTGTAAGTATTGCTTCTATCACCTTATTTGTGCTCTCTACTTGGTTGTGTGCCTATGGGTGGTATGGGGTTGTAATTTTGTGCTGAATGTGGTAATTTTTTAATGTTGCTACAATTTTATTACCTACAAATTTCATTTCTCCTTCTGTAATTATGTCCCTTGGGAGGCCATATCCCACAAATATTTGGAAAAGGAACTGTATTACAGAGTCCTCCATAGCTCTTAGAAGTGCCTCTGCTTCAACCCATTTAGTAACATACTCTATTGCAACTAGTATGTATGTTTTCTGATTTGATGGTGGGTTAATAGGACCAACAAAATCAAGCGCCCAACGCTCAAATGGCTCGATTACTAACTTTGAATTCAAAGGCATTTCATCAGACTGTCCAGGGCGTTCCGCCCTTTGGCAACTATCACATTCTTGTACAAAATTTTTAGCATATTTAAAAATTGTAGACCAGTAATAGCCTGTTTGTAAAACCTTGTGACTAGTCCTGCGATCTGCGAAATGTCTGCCACATGGCTCATCTTGACATGCTTTCAGGATGTCAAATATTTCATCTTCTTAGACACATCTTCTGATGTGCATATCTGCTCTTGTATGAAATAGGTAGCCCTGAATCCAAGAGAATCGGGTACTACGCTGTACTATCTATTTTCGTTCATTGGGCGTTAGATGCTTAGGTAATTTACCTACTTCTAAATAATTTGCAACATCAGCATACCATGGGGTTTTGGAAGTAACAACAAATAAATGTTCATCTGGAAACTGATCTTCGACTGCTACTGCATCCATTGGTTTTGGCATTCGTGAGAGAAAATCAGCTACATGATTCTCTTTTCCAGGTCAGTCCTTTATTGTGATGTCAAATTCCTACAATAGAATCAACCATATTGTTACTCTACCATTTGTAACAGGTTTATTTGCTAAATATTTTATGGCAGAGTGATCTGTATATAAAAATACAGGATACCCAGTTATATAATGTCTAAATTTACTTACAGCATGTATTACAGCTAAAAATTCTTTCTCAGTCACAGTATAGTTTAATTCAGCAGGAGATAGATTCTTGCTAATGTAATAAATTGCATATTGTTTTTTATCTTCTTCTTGCCCAAGGACTGCTCCAACAGTTGTGTCTGAGGCATCAGATGAAATTTGGAATGGAAAATCTCAATTTGGGCCCCTTAGCACTGGGGCTGTTGATAGAAGCTTTTTCAGATCCTCAAAAGCATGATCACATTTATCTGTCCAAATAAAATCAATATTCCCTGTTAGTGCATATAGAGGTGCATCTATTTGAGAATAATTCTCTATGAATCTTCTATAATAACTAGAAAATCCTAGAAATCTACATACCTATGTTTGTGTGGTAGGAGTAGGTATTAACAAAATTATCTGAATTTTAGCTGGATCTACCTATACTCCAGCTGCTGAGATATAATGATCTAAGATGAGTCCCTCGGTCATCATCATGTGACACTTCTCATGGCTTAAGTAGAGTCTGGTGTCAATACACCTTTGCAGCACCTTTTCCAATGTTTCTAATACTGGCTCAAAATCATCTCCATAAGGTTTGAAATCATCCATATATACTTTGAGCCCTTCATTTATTAAATCTAAAACGATGCTAAGAATGGCCCTCTGAAATATGGTATGGGCATTGCATAGACCAAAGGGTAAAAATCTGTAAGAAAATGTCCCCCAAGGACAGGTAAAAGTAGTCTTATCTTGGTCTTCAAGGGCAATCTGAATCTGATTGTATCCACTGAAGCCATCTAAGAAAGAAAAGAATTTATTTCCTTCTAATGTATCTAATACCTGATCAATGAAAGGAAGGGGAAAGTGGTATTTCTGGGTTTCTTTGTTTAGTTCTCTTTAGTCTACACATATCCTCCACTTTCCATTCTTCTTTGGCACCACTACTAGTGGAGAGACCCACTTGCTATCAGATATTGGATAAATAAAGTTTACATCCAAAAGTTTTTATAATTCAACTTTCACAATATCCTTAAGATGAGGGTTTAATCTTCGTTGGGGTTGGCGAATGGGTCTAGCATATTTCTCTATATAAATGTGGTGTGTACATAACTTGGGATAAATTCCTTTCATGTTTGGGTAATATCATGAAAAAAATCCCTTATATTTTTCAATAGTTGGACCATCTTCTTTTCTTGTTCAGCAGTCAGATTTTTGTTAATGTTCAGAGTTTTTTTTGGCTCAATTTCTACAGTTTTTCTATTGTAAACAGAAGTGGTAGGTATTGATTGATCTTGAATGTCTTTTAGGCGATCTTCTTCTTCTTTATTATCAAATGCTGCCTTGATCATGTGACATTGCAAATGGGATCTGGTTTTTGGTTGGTTAATGAAACTGTTAATGATGTCATCCTCTGTTTGGTATTTAAAGTAGAGGGCATCTTCTATGGTTAATGGTGATCTAATGTTTTATATGAGGTATGATACAGGTTGTTTCTTTGCTTTTATTATCGTTAGGCTTGGCTAGGCTGAAGGGTATAAGGCTAAATTCTTGACATAACTCCCTCTAGTTATATTCATGCTGCCATGTCGGCAGCCAATGTAAGCATCAGTAGTTGCCAGCCAAGCTCTACTTAAGATTAAAGGGTGTCCATCTAGCCAGTTTTTGGGGTTATTGATCAAGAAGTCGGCAAGGTATTCCCAGGAGTCTACAGATACCATTACATCATGTAGTGTGCCTTCTAGCTTGACTACCGATCGGTCAGCCAATTCCAATAAGGTTGTTGTTGGATCTAATGATGTAATGCCAAGTTTTTGATAAGTGATGATTGTTATGATATTGATTGTAGCTCCCAAATCAACTAAAGCATTTGTAAATTATTGTCCATTGATTTTCACTATAACTATAGGATTTCTTGGGTCCTCATACTTTACAGGTGCTTCTCTTCCTGATAGTAAGTCAGATAGAGTGCCGACTACTTGGATGGTTGGGTTAGTTGTTGTTCTCCTCTTTGGCTTTCTTATACATAGCTCTTTGATGGTATTTTCATAAATGGGAATATCTTGGATAGCTTGGAGGAGTGGGTTTTTTATACAAAAAAATTTTCAATTCTCCCAAAATATCAAAATTAGGATGTTCTATTGGATGAGGTATGATTATTCGTTCTGGGAATGGTGGAGAAGAGGTGGTTGCTTGCTCATGATTTTGTTGTCTAACCTCATTTTCCTTTTGAAATTTTTTTTCTGAAGGTAACGGATTTTCAACTTGAAAATTTTTGTCTCCCTTTGATTATATTATGCGCCCAGACCTTAGTTGAAGGTATTTTCACTCCCTTAACTCAGTTTCTAGTTCTGGTGCTTTGATTATTTGAATAGATCAAACTAGCCTATTATTAGGGTTCGATTTGGGTTGGGCTAGGAGTTGCGGTCCTAAGATGGTCTGGGGATTTTGTTGCAATTTATATGGTGCTGGCAGTGTAGGTGGAGGGAGAGGAATCGTTCCAGCTGGTTGATTCATATATCTTTTCCAGTTCGACTACCAGGTCTAACTCTGTGAGGTGGAGGGGGGCCATTGTGTTGGATATGTATTATTTTTCCAAAATGGTGGACAGTAAGGAAAGTTTGGCCAATTGGTTTGATTTGTTTGGCTTGGCCATGGTGGTGTAGGAAATGGCTGCTGTGACCAACTGGGGAAGGGTGGCTGATTTTTCCACATTCCATTATATTGCTGAGCATTATACTGAGGAGACTAAAAAGAAGAGGATGGATCAATGGGCATACCTGTTTGTCGTGGCTGCCATTGATGGCGCTGATTGAGTAGGTATACCATTTCTTTTTCTTCTTCTACTTCCTTGTAGACTTCTTTCAATCCTAGGAGTTAGGGGCAACTTTATGTAGAGTGATATTTCGTGCAGATGGCACAAACTTGGACTGTATCTAGCAGGCACTCTTTATGGCTATGTTTCTTTCTACATCTAGGGAAGAATATTACCAAATTTTGTTCTGCTTCTACTTGCTTTTGTTTGGCTTGCATGATATCAAGATGCATTGTCAGAGTCCCTATTATATCAGTTTTGAAATCTTCTAGTAGATTTCCAATTTCTATGTAGGTTATACCTCCACTGGTGGTCTTGCTATCCCTTGTGATCATGTCACGTTCTACTGGTTTTAGTCTTGTGCTGCTTCTCGAACTCTTGATACATAAATTAATAATTTTAGCAAAATTTTTGTGATATATGTCACCTTTGCCCAAGATGTTTAATGTTTCAACCCATTGTTCCTTCATCCCTTTAATTAATGTATTTTTTAACACATTATCAGGTAAGGTTAAGATGCATAAGGTGATCTCTGGAGGTCGTATTGAAAGCATTCTACATATTCCTCCAATGTTTCATTAGGTTTTGATGTCATCTAAAATATTTCATCCTTTAATTCCCTAGACCTAAAATAATCTTGATATTTCTTTAGAAAAGTAGCTTTCATCTGATCCCAGTCATTTATAACACCTCCACCTAACCCCATAAACCATCGCAGAGCTGCTCCTTTTAATGTGGAGGGGAATAATTTTAGCTTTTGGGGATTGGTGGTATAGTCATACCCCCTGCATAATACATCAAATTCAAACAAAAATTCATCTGGATCTTCCAATGTTAAGCCAGGGAATGTAGGAATATGATGGAGAGGAATGGCCTTCATAGGTGTATTAACTGTAGTGTCCACAATGGGATATTGCAGTGTGGAAGTTTGGGGTGGTTGCTAGTTGTGGGCCATTTGATCAAATATGTGCCAATATACTTCTGGGATTTCTAGGGAAGTATTCCTAGGCTTACTAGAAGGAGTAGGGATGACCTGAACAACACTTCCTTGGTCTAGGATAATTATTTTCCCTTGCTAAACTATTATCCGAGGGGATTTTAGTTCTTCAGGTTCTTCAGCTTTGTTTTGGATGATTTTGACAGCACTTTCCTTATCTAGGCTGCTTAGTGTTTGGATTACTTCAAGAGGGGATCTTGGTTCTTCTACTTCCCCTGTTTCTCCTCCTCCTTCGCAGAGATTACTAGAGTTCCCTTCTTGTAAAGAAATTGGGTGAGAATTCTCAATTTCTTGATAATTTTGCTCAGTCTCTTTTGTTTGGCTATGCACCTCAGCAAAAGCTACAGATGGTGATTATGTGGCCCGAAGGGAGCTAGTAGGTTGTCTAGAAGCAATTTTTCTAGGGCCTACTAATGACTGAGATTTAGCTTTCTTAATGATATTATCGATGAAGGTTGTTCACCCAAGGGTCAACGGTCCCTTAGGTTTTTCAAGTCTGGGAGGAATTTTGTTTTGATTAGATTTTCTAGTCATTCAAAAAATGAAAGCATTCATTACTACCTTAGACTTCTATGTGATTCTGCTATGAAGCGGGCAAGTGAATGAGCATGTTCCTCGTTCGTTACGTAGGTTCTTACCTTCCGTTTTTAATACCCAGTTCTCCTTAAGTAGAGAAAATAAAATATACATCACTCTTTCTAAATAGCTAAACTCTCCCCAGCAACAACGCAAAAATGTTGAGGTATAAAAGGTGTCTTTTTAACTCCTATTTATCCTATATTAATTATCAATCTAGGTACAACTTTTTATCTCAAGAGTATACTCAGTCTGAGGTAGAAATTTAATCTAAGAGTGATGCTTTCCAATTTGCAATACAATGTTTTAAACATAACAGTAAATAGATGCTTGAAAATGAAATCTAATTGCAATGACATGAAACTTAAAGCTCTAAAATCTAATCATTCACTCGGAAATCATTAGTCAAGGATGCAGTAGTAATAACTCTTTCCTTTGTCAACTGATGTAAATGAAATCTAGCATAAATAAGATCTCCAATCTGAGGACTTAGATAGTAATAGCCAATGTCCTTTATAGTTGATGATCTTACACTCCACAATAAAAAACTAATTGGAAATGATAGAATAATGCTGCTAATGGAAATAGAATAAACACGCTCTATGTAATAACATTCTAAAGCAAACCAAATGCTTACAGGAAAGGAATAAACAGTAAAGCTATTTATCAGAAATGAAAAACAGATCTATTTAATGGAAATGAACAGCAGATCTATCTAATGGAAATGAATAGCAGATCTATCTAATGGAAAATGAACAAAAAATTCTAAATAGCGAAGCTTTATATCTGAAAATCATAACAATACAAGTTACAGAGGAATAAATAATATTTTTATGTTGAAAAGGAATAGCAACGCAATTCACTCATAATTGATGCAACAAACCGATTTCATAAAACATTGAAACAGTAAGCTATACAACATGGAAACTATGAAGCAATGCGATTTAAAGGAAATGATTACTAAAGCAAACCATCACACGACTGGAATCGGAAAGTAATGGTACAGATAGCAGGTGGATCCACCAGGGCCAGGCCCTTAGCCACTAGTGAAGCACTGCCGAACTACTCCAGTATCAAATAATGGAACGACAACCAGATTATATATTAATCATATGTAACGGAGTTTACAATCAATCGCACTTTGTTTCAACCAACAAGAGTCGATGAGAAATCGTGAAAATATAACAGGAAGTCTGAATAATCATCATACATTATACATTACATATCTCTATTTCTACAAGCGTTGTCCTTTTATAACAGCTAGCAGACGAAACAAGAAAGATAGATAAGCTTTGAGCAGTGATTCTAACTTTAGTTATCATTTTGTCTTCTTACATTGATTCCATGTCGATCATTTCCTTCCTTTGGTTGTGCGCTCTTATCTCAACCTTCTTGTCTAGATATGGTCTTTTTTTGAAGGGACAACAGTTATTTTCTCTTTGTATTTTCCTCTCGAATGGTGGCTTCCCACTTCATCTATTTTCTACATATAAGAAAATACAATCTTTAATCAATTTGCAACAATCACTAATCTCCTTAATTCTATTATAATTCTTCAATATATTACCATTCTAGAATATAAAGGAGTGATGATTAAAGGAAAAAGATAAAGAAATACATGGCAAATTCATACCTTTTCCAATGCTCAACACAAGGCTTGGGGTTATCGGGTCACCCTTCTACACAGCTGTTGGGTGAGGCCTGAATGGCCTAGCGCGTAGTGCGACAGAGCCTGAACATAGTCAGTGTTGGGGTTCCCATGTTTTGACTAGATTGGCAAGACCAAAAGATGAGACAACATCATAAACACTTTGGGGCCCTAGGATCTAGCCGTCCTAGACCCGGAGAGGGATCTCTCCAAATAAAGCAAAGAATGATATATCTTTGAAGCTCAAGATGAGGTATTAGGCTAGTTATGAAGCACAGGGGGGGGTTTTAAATGATTTGGTTGGTTGGTTGCTGGGTTGTTCATGAGATCATAGACTAAGAAAGTAATGGGAGAAAAGGAAAAAGGCAGTAGGATGTTTTCGGTCAAAGAGGATAGGTTAATACTATGCCATCCATTGGGTTATAGAGTCATAAAAGGTAATTATATGCAAACAACTATCCAAGGATTTTAAAGGGCAAGTGATCTACACTAAAGGATCTTTTTAGATAGATGATGGAATGGAACATTAAGGAAAGAAGGTGAAAGAAGGAAAGACACCCAATTTCTGTCTATAGATCAGGTCAGAGGTCATTTAACTCCAGATCTACTTGGACATACTCAAAGGCAGCTTTCAATGGAGGGACAAAGGGGCAGCTTATAGATCGGACCAGAGGTCATTTAACTCCAGGTCATCTTTAGCATGCTCCAAGGGAAAAACAGAGATAATTTTAAACAGAGCTAGGGTCTATAGATCAGAGAAGGACTTTGAACCTTCAATGCTTTGACACCAGTAATAATATCCAAGCAGTAAAACCCAAATTTATACATCAGCTAGCATCATATGGAACCGCTACACTGGTTAAATTAGCTGAATTTACTCTTAGATTCACAATTGGTAGAAAACATTAAAGGTAAGGAGAGAAGAAACATAGGGTACCTAACAAGGGTAAATCTTATGCCAGATTTCTGATGCAAGCCAGCAGAAAATGAACAACATGGAAAATGTAATAAAACAATGTAGAGAAAAACATCAACTGTAGTAATAGACCAAGATCCTGTGAAATTTTATTTATTAATTGATGCAAAACTAGTCACATACACTGAGCTCAATGGCTGATTACAGTCCAAAATTTCTCCTCCCAGTCTACTACATTACAAACTACTCTACTATTCCCTCCCAAGACTATTCTAATAGTCAAAATGAATCCCTCTAACAACAACAGCAACAACCGAACAACAACCCTTTACAATATGTTCTTCAGAATTCTTATAGGAGAAAAGAATAACAGGAGTAGATGTAAACTTAAATGCAACATTAAAAATCTGAAAAGAAAGAAGGCCGAAGCCCATTCTGTTTAAATTCTGTGCATTTAACTATGGCACTCTTTGGGTGAAAGAGTGTTCTTCTCCAGGCCTCCATTTACTCAATTTATGTCTATGATGTACCTTGGCTGCAGCACTTTGGTGAATTAATCAAAATGAATATTAAGAATTCAGGTCTGCCATACCATGCAAAAAATGCATTCTGGCAGCATAGGACTATCGTCAGGGCTGAGATCTCCTCAGGAACACGGTATATAATGAAAGTAGCATGGGTACTTCGTCCTTTCACTAGTAGGAACATTCCATTGATGGTGACATTGATATATATCATTTTCTGTGCATTGGACCTTCTGAGCGGTCCACGATGTCTTCAAACTGGTACCTTTTCCTTCTAAATCCCTGAAAAAAGGCTCAAAAATCTTCAATTACATGCCTTAAACTCTTTGTTCTCCCACTAATACTCTTAGCTGCTCCATGATTTCCTCTGTCAGTGAAAATTGCGCTTTAATGGCTCTGGGGAAGGTTTTGCAGAGTTTAAACTCTGTTCTTTTAATGCGAGCCCTATCATAACATCTTCTCAGGCCTTTCCTCATGATTTTGATCTCTGAACATGGTCCTTCTTGTGTTCCTTGCCACTGTAACGGTGACTGTGAACCATGGTGGTTTTCGCCACCCATAACCCTGCAAAAGACGTAAACATGTTAAGAAACATTGCATGGGGAGGGTGGATGCAGCGGGAACGATGAAATTAGCTGTGCAGATTGGTGAAATGACGGAATAGTGCGGGATTACAGTGGAAAGTGTAGTGGTGGGCTTGCATAATGGTGGCGCAACATGATGGAAACAGTGGTAATGGACGCAAAATGACGACAAATAGAGAAATGGACTAATTATAGACCAGGGGTGGCGGAGAACACGTGGAATGGGTGACATGGCGGGAATGGGTCAATGGCGGTCGTGCATTAAATCTGGACCGTCTGATCTCAGGAGGATATCAACGGCTAAAAATGCGTCAGGGGCTGATGGACAGTGGGCCAGGGGTCGCATTTTCCTTGGTTAAATCATGCGCAGCTTCGTGGTGCGACTACCGTCAGATGGCCCGCCCCAGATCGGACAGTGTACAACAATATCACGCCGGATCTATGGACGAATCTTAATGTGTGATGGAGGGTGGTTTATGAATAGTGTGTAGACCCATGCATCATGCGATGAGTGGAATCGCTCTGAAATGAAAAATACCGCCGACCTCCCAAAGGCGGTGCAATAGATACCACCGGTTTCTGCACAGTGTTTTGGCGCGGGGACCACCAGTGCAGATGAATATGGACCGTCGGATGGCCAGGAAATCAACAGTTAGAAACGCTCCCGATAACCAAACACACTAAGCACTTTTCGAGCTAATGCCTGGTTTTGGTGCCTGGGTCACTGTTGGCCGGATAAATCGTTCTTCCGGACAAGACCGATCTCCCTAGTGTCAGAAGACAATCTAGCAACAAACGAACAACTAAGTTTGTCTTTCTCTAAGTATATTCGTTTTACAAATAAATGCTATGAAGGTGTCAATCCTACCTTAGATCCAAATGCTTATTTGCGGTCACAGTGCTTCCGTTGCATCAATAATCCTTCGTCGCAACAAGGGCCCTTTTGTCACAAGAAAGTATCATCTTTCATTGATCTGCAACCACAAACAATAAAATATCAATAGCACCTGTATAACAAATAATTATAAAACATACCTATCATAGTGATCAAGGAATCTATGAAATAAACGATCAAATGACAGCTTATTGAAATAAACAATCGAACGACAATTTATTGAGAAAAATAGAACTTGATTGTATTAATCTTAAAATATACAGAAGAACCTTACAACCTTTGCCTTGATGTTCGAAAGGCCTTCTCGGGGTCCGAAGCAGGAATCTCCTCTACTTTGATAAGTCTTGCACTCTTCCTCCAGAAGCATAAAGAGGTATGTGATCTTTCCTCTCAAAAGCTCAGCAGAAGGAAATCTAAATCTCAACAGCACTTCAGCTCAAAAATCTTCTCCATCAAAATATTCTTCAATCCTCCATTAGTTTAACTTCTCAAAACTCAACCTTTGAGGCTACCCAATGCCTCCTTTTATAGAGCAGATGAGGAGGTTAGGATTCCACCTTTAAAGGGATAGAATCCTCCTTCAAAGGGATAGGCTCCTCACATCAAGGGATTAGTTCCTTAAGGTGTGGGATAGATGCACCTTACCAAAGCGTACTCATCCCCAAAAAATCTCATCCAGAACCTTCTAGAATTGACCAAAATTCAACTTTTTCAGTTAAATTTCGCGCATTTTTGACTTTACAGGGGTACCGCATGCATTACACTAGAAAAGTGCATTCTAGAACGCAATTTATCTTCACATTACCTGCGTACCCTAGCTAAAAATGCAGGTAGGCTTCATATTAACTGCGTACCCAAGGTTTTTTGAGCTTTTTAGGGTTTTTCCTTCATTTTCAGAGCATGGAATGAGGAACAAAGGTTGTAAGACTTGCAAAGGAGGTAAGTATGAGTGTTTAATGAGCTCATACAGTCAGCAGAATGTCAAGGTGACATTTTTAGTGTAACAGTCACGTGGGGAAAAGGTTAAGGGAGCTAGCCGAAGGGGGCTGGCCCATTACCAAGGTAGAAAATGGGTTTTTTGGCTCGTTTTTAATGAAAATCAAAGCCAAATAGGGATAACGATAGAGGAAAAAGGGGTTTCTTGGCCAAACCAAGGGTGTATGTGTGGTTTAAAGAGGATTTTAGGATGGTTTAGGAGGACTAGGGGAGGGATTTTGGGGTGGAAGGGAGGCTTTGAAAAAAGGGAAAAAAGGAATGAAATGGAGATTTTTGCAGTGGTACAAGGGGTAAATAAAGGCCTTTTGGAGCACAATTTTTACAATCAGTGAGGCTTTTTGGATGGAAACAACGGAGGAGATTTTATCAAAGGACACAAGGCACAAGGAGGCTTCAAGGATGATGTGTTTTTCAAGAAAAATGCATTCCTTGAAGGCTCAAAAACAATTTATCCCCCTACTTGCTTATCAAGGAATTTATATGGGGCTAATAGTCAGGTCTCTCCTGGGAAAACACTCAACGCACCATTTCGTAGCACGGTAGAGCCTGAACGACTATTGGGTGAGGCTTGAACGGCCCAGCGTGTAGCACGCTCGGGCGAAATGGTGTCGGGCAGTCTTGCACGCGGTAAACATGTAGCACACTACTACAGGAGTACAGTGCCTTGTTGTAGTTTACATAGAGATCACCCACAGGCACATAGCACGGCTTAACAGCAATGTAGCACAGGCCTTATTTTGCCCGAAACTTGCCAGAAACCCTGAAATGTCTCTCTGAGGACCCTTTGCTTTCTTTTGTGAATGAAAAATGGAGTTGAGTGGTGAATGAGATGGTTTTACTCTTGAATAATAATTTAAAATCAAAACCCACCTTTGCTAATGTTTTCTTTTGACCTTTTTATCCCTTTACTGATATTTCCTTTACCTTTTTGCAGAAGGTGATTAAGCATAAAAATGATTCTTTGGTGGGTGATTTTTGAAAATACAACTTTCTTCCCCCTCTCACTTCTTTTTACAATGACATCCATATTTTATCCAATATTGCAAATCACGCCCACCATGTTTTCTTTTTGCCACTTTTGTGTTTCTCATGAAGGTGCCCTGACATAAATTAATTTTGTCTTCTTGGTCATTTCGGAATTTTGACAACTTTAGTCACTTCAACAACAAACTCATGATTTTCTTGGTGTTCTATTTTGACACTTAACCTCCCGCTTTCCTTCTCTTGGCCATTTTGAAAACAGTTGACTGCATTTGAAACTTAGATTACCTAACACTGATATTCTTTACAATTTTCTCCCTTAGGTGCAATGAAACAGTGTTGCCTTGACAACCCATGTAAGTCATCCTCTGATATCATTTTTAAACTTCTGCCTATTGTCATCAAGGAGGTCTCACCTTCATTTCTTGTTTCAACAAATCTTCAATTTATGCTCAGTGGAGCTTATGTACCTCTATCCTTGTGATTCTTAGCATGGACTCCTTTCTGGGCAACACCTGTTTTTCCAATTAGTTATAAAAACCCTGATTCTCTTTGTTTCATAGGCATGTTGTATTCATTTTGCTGTGAATGTCCTTTAGGAGTTTGGCTTCTCACCTTGCCTCTCTTATATTGATAACCATCATAAATTATTCTTGTATAAATGTTTTAAGATGGGAAACTGTCCTTTTGCATAATTTATGCTCTAATCAAAGGAGGTTTCTCTTGAATATTTTTTGATGCCTTTTGGACAATCATAAGCTCACCCCTCCTTTTCATGTTATTTCATCTTTGGGCACATGTAAAATAGTTAGTTTAGAAAACCAAAGCAATGAATAACCTAGGAGCTCCTGCATGACCTATTGGGAGGCCTTTTGGACTTGGCCTTTGGCTAAACACTTAACTTAGGGTTTGTAGGTGTAAAAAAGATCATTGATAAACCTTTATGCATTACACTCCTAGAAACTGATAACTTTGATTTATCTAAAGAGCCTAGAAAGGTAGCTTAAAACCACCAATGCTTGAGGCATTTGGTGAATAGGGGAAAAGGTTAGGCTACTTGGAAATCCAAGGTGTAAGTAGAAGGGTTATGAAAACAGAAACAGAGTGGTAAGGTCAGAGGTGGAAAACATAGTGAGAATGAGTGGCATGATTCCATGATTTGGTATTCTGGGAGTGATAGGTTGGCCATGCCTTGATAAATTAGTAGAACAGTGAAAAATTTATCTTAAGGATAATGAGGCAGTGAGATTTCTAGAACTCACAATATTCATGAATTTTGTTTCTATAAATCTGGGATGGTCATTTAGTCATATATAGAAAGAAAAAAACTACTGATGACTAACAAGGGGACCTCACTCCAGCAGGCCCCCAACACAAACATGTGAATCGTCCCGAGTCACTGAGGCATTATCTCCTTGGTCTTAGCCTTAAGTGTCTTGAAAGAAGTCTGGATAGGGAGCACTAACTCGAGGCTCCGCACTACTTCACTCTGCGCTTGCTAAATCATCTTATTTTTAGTAGGCCCCTCAGCAGCCATCCCTACATTGCACTAGTTCTGTTGAATAATATTCAAGTTACTGTATATCATCTGGGATAGTTGCAGTGCTTCCTCTACCCATGGTTGCATGCGCTCTTTCAGCACCTATTCCTTTCAGCACAAGTCTGCAATATTTGTCTGAATTTTGTGGCCTTCTTGCAGATGAATAAGTCGTCATGTAAGGACCAATGTAGGTGCGACAGTATGAATCTCTTCAAATTTCTACTCCTTTTCATTAAGTGCATCACGTAATTGTTGCATGAATGGATGATTCTTGACAGAGGCCCAAATGTCCATTCCCTCATTCAATGACTTGTCACACTCAGTGACCACGACAGTGAGATATCTTGTGCCTGCTTTACTTCCGTTTCCCTCTTCGCACGAACCTCTAGCAGTGTATTCGGCTTGAACTTGGTTTGGATGTCTGCGATCTTTTGCTCGTATTCCTTTCTAATTTTTTGAACCTCTTCGCTCACTGCTTTCACCGCAGCAGCCAACCCCTCTAACTTCTCAGTAGGCGCAGTTGTTCCCAGGACAGTTGGAATATCGTGGCACATCTGATTGATCTTGGTCTCCAGCATAGTGCATTGGACCTTTGCTTTTCTGCAATATAATTCTACTTGTTTCTGTTGTTGGTACGATTGTGCATCTATGTTCTTTGTTTGCGTGGTTTCTTCTCGGAATTGAAGCTCATTTGTAATCACTGAATGAAGAAGATGGATCTTACCTGTAAGAAACAAAGAAATTTTAACATGAATATCACCTATACCATTAAATTGAACACGCTAGTTAGCATCTCTCTATATGGATGGAAAGAGGATGTGAACAAATTGAGCATCCCCTGATGCTGGTAAGGAAACATACAATGGTTGCGCACTGGTCCAGCTTGCCTGAATCATGCTCTCTTGGATCTAGCTTGCAATAAATTTTAATTCTTGCAACCCAACTTAGACAATCTCCAACGCAGATTTGTATTGGACCTCCATGTCCGTCCATCGATATTCCTACACAGATGTAACTGTGTTTGGAATCTCATTGAGATCATCCTTTGTGAGTGGCAGGACCTCTTGTCCTGCTTTCTTAGATCCCTTCTATTTTTTTCATGATCCACCTATGGCCTGAGCATCACGCTTAGTGCCTTTTAATGTTTCCACTTCTTTGGTCTCTTTAGGCGTAGAGCCATTCTTCTCCAGCACTAAGGTTGTGTCAATGGTTTCTCTAGTCGTAGTCAAGTTGGATTCCTTCTCTGTAGGTTTGTCTGTAACAGTCACTGTCTGTGTTTCTTCAAGCTTGTTAGTAGCTTTCTCCATGGATTTTCTTGTCAGAGTGTGCGACTGTGTAGGCCGATGTCCATTTTGTTGTAACTCTGATTAGATCGTCCTCAGTTACCAAATAAGGCAGCTAGTACCACATGCCCTCTACAACGCCCTTTGTTGGAAATATGATGCAGAGTGTTGTCCTTGATGGAAAACCACTTAATGAAGATGAAGACATGAGATTGTTGGCATGTGTTGTCCTTGATGGAAATCCACCTGATGAAGTTATTCTTGACCTGATGGACTTGGTAATGATGTAAATCTGATGTGATATGATGTTGTGGGCAATATGATGTTGAATGTGTTGTCCTTGATAAACAACCCACTTGATAGAGTGTTGTCCTTGAATGACAACCCACTTGATGAAGATGATGGAAACCTTCTTGATGAAGTAAATCTGATGTATCTACAGTGAGTACAGAAGGGAATGAAGAAAGAAATTCAGTATGTGCTAGATCTATGATGAAAAGAGTATGTCCCAAGGCATACGTGGATTTGCCTAGGAGAAGTCGCGTATGCACGCGGGAAATAACGTGACAAGTCGCGTATGGGAAAAAGCGCTCATAAAGTGCAAAACCAGGGGTAACCACCATGGTATTGACCCATTGTATTGGGTAATGATTCGTCTAAATGACCCCGTCCAGGAATACCATCGGAAGTAATGTAGCTTTGGGCTCATGGTATTGAAAAAGGGTAAACCTATTTAAAGAGAAGAAATTCATTGTGCAAATCATGAGTGTGGGAGCAAGATGTCTGAGCTTGAATGAATACTTCTCTGTGAAGTATATATGTATGGAAAGGGTAAAGGTTTGATGATAGATCTGAATCTATGATGCACCTATGAAGAAATGATGAAGCGGGATATCTAGATCTGAAATGTATCTATATTTGCTAGATCTATTTATGGAATGATTAGATCTGAGATAAGGCGAACATCTGTCTAAAGTAAAGGGTTAAATCTGTGTGATGTATCTGTTCTGAAGAATTGCAATGACCTAAATGTCTGAAGAACCATACGCTAGTTCGCCGCAGAGGAAGCGCGTATATACGCGTCTTCGCTGAAGAGAAAGCGCGTATGCGCAATGAAATTAGCTCTGTAATATGTACAGAAGTATACGCTGGTTTATGTGAACGGAAGCGCGTATATACGCAACATCAGTGAAAGGAAAGCACGTATGCAAACTAGGGTTTGCTGAAGTCTGTGGTAAGAAAAGTCTGATCTGTTCTGCTGGTTTACAGATATCTGTCAGTGAGTTATATGTATCAGTTTCATGTTTGACTGTGCTTAAAATTATGGAGTGGGTCCAGTCTGAAAATATGATGAAACATGGCCTGCAAGTTGTGTTCTAAAGGAAGCTTTGGATCCGGTGTGAAAATTGATGAAACGTGGTCCATAGAGGTGCTGAGGGTTATAGCCTTCAGTCAGGGGGTTGTAGCTCCCTTCCAGGTGAGGCTGGTAAATGAGATCAGGGGGTCGTAGCTCCCTTCCAGGTGAGGCTGGTAAACGAGATCAGGGGGTCGTAGCTCCCTTCCAGGAGAGGCTGGTAAACGAGTCAGGGGGTTAGAGCTCCCTTCCAGGAGAGGCTGGTAAACGAGCGCAGGTGGGTGCCTGCGTGCTGGTCAAGTCTGCGCCAGCACATATGTTGTAAGATGTTTTCTCTATAATAAAATATTGAAGGCTGAGCAACTGCAGCGGTGGTTTTCTCCCGACTTGGGTTTCCACCTAAAAATCCTGGTGTTCATGTGTGATTCTTTATGTGATGGTTTATTCTGTTGTTACTGCACATGTTTACTAATAACTTAACTTCAAATGAATGAATATTGCAAAGAACTAAGTTAATAAATATCTGCATATTTCGATCTCTGCTAATACGCGAGTTGTATGAAGGATATCCGTGTGTATACGCGAGTTTACTAAAGGAAAGTAGCATATGGGTTTTAGAGCATGAAAAATTAAAAAGTTTTAGTTTGCCATAAATACTGATTCACCCCCCCTCTCAGTATTTTTCCCAACAATTGGTATTAGAGCAGGTCCTTCTGCAGAAGCTTGATCGCTTGAAGGAGATCCGTCGTAATGGGAAGTCTTGAAGGAGTAATGTCTATAAAGCCACCTCTATTCAATGGAAGCAATCTGTTACTCTGGAAGGTACAAAAAAAAGCATATCTGCAAAGTCTTGGTGCAGATGTATGGGGAATCGTGGAAGAAGGTTATCAATACCCAGCAAGTATTCCTACTGATGCAACAGAAAGGAAGAAGTATGAAATCAATGCCAAAGCAGTAAATGTCTTATTAGGAAGCATGTCTGAACCAGAATTTGCTAAAGTGATGCAGCTAAATTCAGCAAAAGAAATATGGGACAAAATCATTTTGAGCTATGAAGGAGATACAAAGGTAAAAAGTGAAAAACTCCAAACTCTCAGAATTGAATATGAAAATTTAAGGATGCATAGTGATGAAAGTATTGCCAGTTTCTTTTTACGTCTAGATGATATTGTAAATCGAATGAGAAATTTGGGTGAAAGCATAACCGATACTACTCTGGTGGAAAAAGTCTTAAGATCTTTGACTTCAAAATTTGACTCTAAAGTTTCAGCTATTGAAGAAAGGCAAGATCTTCAAACTCTTACTATTGTTCAATTACATGGTATTCTGACTGCTTTTGAAATGAGACAAGGAGGTCCTTCTCAAATCAAAGAAGCTGCTTTTAAGGTGTCTGCAAAAGGAAAAGAAAAGGAAGTTGTCAAAGAATCCAGCTATATATCCGAAGAAGAAGAAGCGAATTTTGTGAGAAAACTCCAACTAGGTACTGGAAGATTCAAAGGTAAACTTCCCTTCAAATGTTTTGATTGTGGAAGAGTTGGTCAATATGCTGCTAAATGTCCTTATAGAGATAAATATGGTAAAGGGAAACAATTTGAAAAGAGGAAGATTTATTATGCAAATGAAGATGATGATGAAGTGTCCAGTGAAGATGAAGAAGATTCTGACCAAGCTCTACAAGTGCTCATGGCAAAGAAGCAAAAGAAGAAGGCTACTCAAGGAAAAGAGATACCTCAGAAATCATGTATAGCAGAAAGTGAAGAAGATGAAACAGGTATTGATCGTTGTTCTTGTATTTCACTTACCTGTATATGCAAAGGCAAAGATAGTGAAAGTAACAGTATGGATCTAGAAGAAGCTGTCAAGATTAAAGTTGAAGATCAGCAAACATCATCTAAGGAGAGTGAAAGTCTAGAAGAAAATGATGAAAGTAATGATTGGTATCAATTTGAAAGGAAGGAATCTATCTACAAAGATGTGATCTCTAGGATGAATGAAAATATTGAAACACTAAATGGACACATAGACAAGTATCAAGGATTGTACGCTCATGCAACCAATCAAGGTGAAAAACTTAAATCAGAAATCATCTCTCTACAAGCAGATCTTGAAGCATCAAGTAAGAAGAATGAGGAACCTCTACAACCATTTGAAAAGGAAGGCCTTGAAGCAGAAATCATCTCTCTCAAAGAAGATCTGGAAAAATAAAATAAGAAGAATGAAGAGCTGCAACAAACATGTGAAGAAAACGAAAATTGGTTAAAAGAAGAGATTCTAAATCTGAAGGATCAAGTAGAAGATGGAAGAAGGAAAGAAGAAATCATGACAAAGCAATGTCAAGCCTTGGAGGTTGAGGTAAACATTCTCAAAGGTAAATTAGAAGAAAAGGTTAAACTTTTGAGGTTTCAAGATAGTACTAATATCTTGGACAATATTTTGAGTAATCAAAGGTCTCCTGCTATCAAACTTGGTCTTGGTTTCCATGAAATTGTTAAAGGAGAATCTAGCTCACAAGGAAGTGCTAAAAATTCAGAGGATGTCAATGCAAAACCTGAAGTGTTGAAAGAGACAAAAGGTCAACCAAAAATGATGAAATCTCAAAGGAAATCAGTCAATAATTTTGAATGCTTTAAATGTCATAACTATGGGCATGTTGCAGAAAATTGCAGGAGCAGATCATTTCAGCCTCAAAAAAATAGATCCTACTCTGGTTTTTTCAAGGGATATTGTTTTTCATGTAACAAGTATGGACATAAAGCAGCTGATTGTAAAAGGAGGAAGATTAGAAATACTCATTATGATTCTTATGCTTATTTCTCTGGACACATGAGATGTTATTCTTGTAACAAGTATGGATATGTAGAAAAGGAATGCAGGTTGAACAGATCTGAGAAAGTGGACAATTTTCAGCACACAGTTAGGAAGTTCAAGCAAATTTGGAAAAAGAAGGAGGACCAATCAGAAACGTAGGGAATTCTAACCCTACTGCAGTCATCCACTTCTGAAGCTTACTTCTCTTATTGGCTGCAGGAATGATGTCGGATACATTATGAGATTTAGTAATGTATCGTCACAGGGGGAGCAATGTATGATGACTCTCATGGTTGATTTGATTTTTATGGTTATATGTATTTCTGACAGAGCATCTGGTATGAAGACGACAGGTACAGGAAATAAAAGTTCAGGGGGAGATGAAGGAATGTGAAAAATTTCTATGCTTCACTTTCCATACGCGGGTTCTATGAACAAAAGTCACGTATACACACGATTTCTAGCAGACACAGTCGCGTATGCATTAATGACAAGAGAATTTATATGATAGCTGAAGATCTTGAGCAGAGGTTCAGGGGGAGCATCAGTCTGATTGTTAATAACTGTATTATTAACTTAGTATCAGCTTAGTTGCTCAGTTCTAAATTATGATGATATGATACTTGGTTTCTGATGTTGAAAATTATGGATGAGTCATGTTTGCTTTTTGATGAAGAGTATTTGTTGCTGAGATGAAAGTCTTATAATTCGAAGATAAGGATAGTTCATGCAGAGATTGTTGCTGGTGACTTGCTGATGAATGTATTCAGGTTGCACAAGTTAAGGAGGAGCACTGGTTCAGGGGGAGCAGCAGGTTGAATACTAATAATTTCATTGTTGGCACTATGAGTGCTTATTCTATGATACTCATGCTTAAATGATGATGACTTGTTACTATGGTTGAGATCTTTTCCCTACATATGTTACTTCATGTTAAATCTTAAAGATCATGGTGATATTGGACCACATGGATGATTGACACATATTTGAAGATGCTGTTTGGGTATGATAATCTCTCTTGGAAAGATTGTATTGATGCTGCAAGGAATTGAAGGCTTGGTTACTAATGTGCTACAAACCGTTGGATGATGCTTGAAGACACAACTACATTGTTCTATCTATCTGTCTTCCAGGGAAGCATTCAAATATCTCAGAAAGAAGTTGAACACTGTATTTTTCTCACAAAGGATCAGATCTGGTTAAAATGTAGAAGGTGATATTGGATACGCGAGTTTCCTGAAACTCAGTCGCGTATATACACGAGTTCATGCACATAAAACCGCGTACGTCTGATTGCTGACAAATTTCTGCTTGGAGTCAGCTCTCTTCAGCACAATTGCAGTGATGTTTGGTATCTCTGGTGGTGTTCCAGTTCTCATAATTCTATTTCTAATGTTTTGATAAAGATGCCTTGATGATTTGTTGGTAAAAGTGTTCAGAATGCACAAACTAAGGGGGAGCCTTAGTCATAGGAAAGGATGTTCGGATGCACATTTTCAGGGGGAGCCCTAGTCTTGCTGAGTATAATGCATTGTTGGCATTATGGTGGTTCTGAAATATGTTCTCTTTCTTGAGGACTTTCTAGTGTTGGTCTTAAATGGTCATATTTGTAATTTGATGAAAAGGTCTTGTTGAGACCCATGTTGTAAAATTGCAATATTCAGTCATGCAAGGACTTGTCAAATTTTGTAAACCCACTTGGTTGGGTAGCTGAGTTGAAATGTGTAAACCCACTTGGTTGGGTAGGCTGAGTTGAAATGTGTAAACCCACTTGGTTGGGTAGTTGAGTCTCATATGTAAATCCACTTGGATGGATAATTGATGTAAATATGAGTCTTTGGTGATAGGAAGTTCATAGAGTCATGTACTTCATTGAAAAATATGTTTGAAGATTCATCATGAACTCAGGGGGAGCTTGGCCACTTCAGTACATATTAGATCTGCATAACACTTCTTCCACATGAGGAGAAAAGGGGAAGACTATGTTGGTTTTTGATCTGCCCTTTGCCCTTGATGTCAAAGGGGGAGAGTGACATGGTGTTTGAATGAAGAGAAAGAATTTGAATGAAGATAACGGTGTAAAATATTTGGGAGAGTGTTAATGTATCTATCTGTTGTGGTAACCAAACAACATCGTGGATGCCATCAAGTCCAAGGGGGGAGATTGTTGGCAATATGATGCGAGTGTTGTCCTTGATGGCAACCCACTTAATGAAGATGAAGACATGATATTGTTGGCATGTGTTGTCCTTGATGGCAATCACGATGAAGTTATTCTTGACACGATGGACTTGGTAAAGATGTAAATATGATGTGATATGATGTTGTTGGCAATATGATGTTGAATGTGTTGTCCTTGATAAACAACCCACTTGATGAAGATGATGGCAACTTACTTGATGAAGTTGTGCTTGATAGAATACGGTCTTGATGAAGTAAATCTGATGTATCTACAGTGAGTACAGAAGGGAATGAAGCAAGAAATTTAGTATGTGCTAGATCTATGATGAAAAGAGTATGTCTTAAGGCATACGCGGATTTACCTAGGAGAAGTCGCTTATGCACGCAAGAAACAACGTGCCAAGTCGCGTATGGGCAAAAGCGTTCATAAAGTGCAAAACCAGGGGTAACCACCATGGTATTGACCCATTGTATTGGGTAATGATTCGTCTAAATGACCCCGACTAGGAATACCATCGGAAGTAATGTGGTTTTGGCTCATGGTATTGGAAAAGGGTAAATCTATATAAAGAAGAAATTCATTGTGCAAATAATGAGTGTGGGAGCAAGATGTCTGAGCTTGAATGAATACTTCTCTGTGAAGTATATCTGTATGGAAAGGGTAAAGGTTTGATGATAGATCTGAATCTATGATGCTCCTATGAGGAAATGATGAAGCGGGATATCTAGATCTGAAATGTATCTGTATTTGCTAGATCTATTTATGGAATGATTAGATTTGAGATAAGGCGAACATCTGTCTGAAGTAAAGGGTTAAATCTGTGTGATGTATCTGTTCTGAAGAATTGAAATGACCTAAATGTCTGAAGAACCATATTCTAGTTCGCCGCAGAGGAAGCGCGTATATACGCGGCTTCGCTGAAGAGAAAGCGCGTATGCGCAATGAAATTAGCTCTGTAATTTGCATAGAAGTATACGTGGGTTTGTATGGTAGAAGACGCGTATATACGCAGTATCAGTGAAAGGAAAGCGCGTATGCACACTAGGGTTTGCTGAAGCATGGGGTATGAAATGTCTGATCTGTTCTGCTGTGTTGCTGCTTCAGTTTGGTTGTATGATGGAGCTTAAATATGTGGAGTGGATCCAGTCTGAAAATATGATGAAACGTGGCCTGCAAGTTGTGTTCTAAAGGAAGCTTTGGATCCAGTGTGAAAATTGATGAAACGTGGTCCATAGAGGTGCTGAGGGTTGTAGCCTTCAGTCGGGGGGGGGTTGGCTCCCTTCCGAGTGAGGCCATAAACAAGATCGAGGGGTCGTAGCTCCCTTCCGGGTGAGGCTAGTAAAACGAGATTGGGGGTCATAGCTCCCTTCCGGGGAAAGTGGTAAACGAGTCGGGGGGTTGGGCTCCCTTCCGGAGAGGGTGGTAAACGAGCGCGGTGGGTGCTGCGTCTTTACATTAAAGATGCACTTTTGACACATATGTTGTAAGATATTTTCTCTATAATAAAATATTGAAGGCGAGCAAGCTAGGTGGTTTTTTTCTCTAGGCTTGGGTTTCGATCCTAAAAATCTGGTGTTCATGTGTGATGCTTTGTGTGATGGTTTATTCTGTTGTTACTGCACATGTTTACTGATAACTTAACTTCAGATGAATGAATATTGCAAAGAACTAAGTTAATAAATATCTGCATATTTAGATCTTTGCTAATACGCGAGTTGTATGAAGGATATCCGCGTGTATATGCGAGTTTACTAAAGGAAATTAGCGTATGGGTTTTAGAGCATGAAAAAGTAAAAAGTTTTAGTTTTCCCTAAATACTGATTCACCCCCCCTCTCAGTTTTTTTCCCAACACCCTTGGCACGGATATGTATATTGTGAAACATAGCTTTAAATTTGGTTATCATTTTGTACTTATCATACAGAGCGGGTGAAAGTCTATTCTTGGACTCCACCACTTGGTTCAATGTGGAATCATATAAAACCCAAAATATCTTATTCTCTTTTGCGCACATTCAGGTTAACAAGTTCTAGAAATTTGTGTAGCACGCAGCTACACACATTTTTTCCTCAAGCTTAGGGAACTACGTATCTTCAAGGGTTCTCCATAAAGTAAGCGCAAAAAGTAACAAAATCCATGCATACAGGAAGGGATTTCCCTCCTCTTGTGCTTCACACACATTCTTAAGAAATTCCTTCCACACTTACCTGTACCAGTTCTATATGACACCATTTTCACACATTCCATCTAACGCAATCACATGCACAGGCACCTCCTTGGGCCTGCACTTTCACATCATATTGCAGGACAAGACGAGCATGCCAAAATGGATGGCTGGGTCGTTAATTTCCTCCACAAGGAACCCTCAAGATTTGCGAGTGACATCATATTTTTTCTTGATATGATCCGCCACCACTTTCATTTATGCTTTGCCTCGAAAGTTCGTAATAGGGTCAGCCCCCCTTATTCAACAGACTTATGATTATATGAATCAATTCTGCATCAATCGGGATACGTTCTCCTAACTAGAGCGCGTCATCATGGACCAATGCCAACAATTGTCGGACGTAGATATCATTAGTGGGGCTACACACAAAATTAGCGTTCTGCAGAAAATTAAGCAGGCCTGCCTTATGCAGACCTAACATTCCCCTCTTTGGCTCGAGGCACACCGTGCCTCCTTCATAAGTAATTTGTTCCAGATAGAGTTCTGCTGCAAGCTTGGGAAACTTTTCTACATCCTTTATGTCCTAGTGATCAAGCTGTAGTTGTAGGATTTTTGCAAGCATATCCCCTTCCATTGGGACATTCTATGTGATCAACGAGAATTGGATGCTTCCGTGAACCTTATCTAAGCTTGACCAACTGTATCAAACCCACTTTTTAAGCTAAAGGTAAGAATAAAACTATCTATCAGCATAGACCACTCACTAGTTCCTCTATACATCTTTGTCTCCAAGTACCATTCAATTGGCACCTTTCCCAGCATCTGAATAAACATATGAACCCATTCAAGTCCATATTTTATACCCCATACTTGATTCCATTAATGTCTGTGTAGATATTATTTTCCAAAATATACATCCTCCATTTTAATCAGTAGACATTCAAACCACAACCTCATCATGCACGCGCATTTCTCCCAGTTCCCCATATTCTCCTTATGAGTTTCCCACCATCTCACTAGAATAGCGTGCAAGCCAAGATACAAAGCATGGAATATCTATTCTTCGGGCATAGACCTTTCCATCTATCTGATGAACATATTTACATCATTTGAGTCATCATAGTGTGGTAAATCACATACCTTAGATTTTATACAACGCAGAGATCAGGTCACACGATTACAGCACAGCACAGACACCTCATGCAGTTAGTTCTGCCAATTTTGTAGTTCTTTTCCAGAGTCTGAAAAGAAAGAGCTATCCTTCTCCCATTTAATATTCCCATATGTTTTTGGATTATTCCAATCCTCCTCACACAAATTTATCTTATATATATAATCGATCTCCTCTTCAGCATGCACTGGTTCAGTAAACCTTTAGCCTTCTGTAGGATCTAGAGGCATGATTATCCTAACTCCATTGCTCTCAAATTCCATTCTCCTGCTCTTCAGATTGATAACACCATCCATGTCAATGAACCAATATAGTACTATCAACACACGATAGGGATTACTATCATCTACAATTTGTATGACCTCAAAGTCTTCCAACACCTTAACAACTTCTACATTTACCACAACTCTTGATAGCCTTCCCAAAGGAATGATCTTCTGCTGATTGGCCATTCGCAGCTCGATATTAGAACATTCTAGCTTTGTCTCTCCCATGTGCTACCATGTTTGTTTAGGTAGAACATTAGCATCTGATCCTAGATATAAAATGACTTGGTCCATTTCATAAGCACCAATCTGCACAGTCATACACATCTCTCTACCTGTCCTCTTCTTGTTCTTGTAAATCACGTTTACTTCTTGTTGTTATACCATGGGTTGTTATTTCTCTACGCAATTATCTATCAATGCCTGCAAATTTTCAATAAGCAACAAATTTATGAATGCTTGTAAAAATGGCTTAATCTCCTCTTCTCCTCCTGCTTCCTTCAGTGTTCTACCACTTGTTGATGTACCTCCTTCTACAAAGTTTTTCTTTGCTTCAATAAAGGTTTATTTTGTGCATTTAAGTTTAAAGCCTTCTTTATTCTTAGGTGCTTTTCAAATCCATACATTAGATGTAGTTTTATTTCCCTTATATTCATTGGTAGCTACACCACTCCTTGTAACTACATTCACACAACGATCTTCTTCACGAGTTTATGCGCGAACCATATGAAGATTTTTTGTTGGGGTCTTATTTTCCTGCATTTTAGCAATCAAGATAGGATAATCCTCTATAACATGATGAAATTTTCTACAATACCTGCAGTATTTTTGTGCTGGATTCATATAGTCACATCAATAATGGCCAGCATCACCATGGTTATAGCAGATCACTTGTCCTCTTCCTCGACCAATGGATCCACCTCCTTGGTCTCTCTCTCTGCCTTGGAATACTCTGCACCCAGAAGGGGATGCTAGTGATGTAGGCTCAACCTTAATCCATTATATCTCTTCTTTATATAACATTATATCATAGGTACGGAAATTCTTCTCATCATGCCCTAATGACGAACATAACTTTCAAAATAACTAATTCAATTCAGGCTAATATTTTCCAATCCTTGGGCACGAATATGTGTCATGTAGTCCAGTAATTTGACATATAGTAAACCATATCAGATTCATCAAGGGACTAGGACCTCCAACATTCAAGTAGTTGTTGAAAATGGGACACTGGCCTTTATGGTGCCCAAAAGCATTGCATTGTATACACCACACCTCTGTGCAGACCTCCTTGCCTTTGTCTTTGCGTAGACTTTGAATTTCCATATGTATGGCTTCCAACTTGCTCTGAATCTATTGAGTTCCTAACGAAATAGGTGTTCGAGTAGCCTCTAGTTTCATTGCAACTTACAACCTCAGCTTTTATGGCACTCTTTTGTTGATCTAATGGTTGGCACAACTGTGGAAGCAACATATAAATTAACCATTCTTTACGCTAAATATCATCAATCACAAATCCACCATATTTGATTGTGTGCTTTAACCATTGATCGACCTCCCATATATATTCATTAGGTTCTTGATGAATATCCTTAATTTCTGTCACTAGCTATGCATATGACTTAGGTTTCTTAAACTTCTCTTTTAGGGTTGATAATTTATTCCAGGGTAGCATTAGGGTTTTCTTGTGCATACCTAATGTACCAGCCTAGTGTACAATCCTCAAAATTTAGTAACCAACTGCACTTTTCTTATATAAATATTGATCACTTGTTAAGCCTTCCAGACAGACTTATTCACAAACTAGAAGTGATCAGTATCCTCATTTCCAATGCCTCTGAAATTAAGTAACTTCATGGATTCATCCATATCTACTTCATGGGGAGGTGTAGGGGGAGGTGGAGATGGACTGCAGGGTGGAGTAGGTGATCTGTGATGTGAGCTTAGAAGTGGAGTGGATGGAGTGGGAAATAGATTCAAGGGTTTATGATATGACGAGCTTTCTTCTTCAAATTCACTTGAGCTAGCATTTTTTGATTCAGTTTCACTATCAAATCTAGGCTTCAAAGGGCTATAAAGTACTTTTACAGAGTCTTCACGGTAAATTATTCCACTGCGCGTAACTGAACCTCTTTGGTGCATTCAATAAGTATGTTCGCATAGACAAACTCATTCACATAATAGAATTTTTAGTAATAATTTTAATGAGCGCGGGAAATTACCTCTAGGGCCTTTGAAAACCCTTCTTTCAACTTCAGAATATGACACAAATTGATCAACAGAAAATTCAGTCACAAATCCTCCCAAGAGGCAATCAAGCCAATGATCGACCGCGTGAATGATCTTATTATCAAATTGCTCTACTTTCTAGATTGAGCATATGGGTGGGGGTGGGGAGGGGAGGGGAGGGGGGGATTGAAGTGGGTAGTGGGGTGGCAGGGTAGGGTATACTCTCTAAAAGTATGATATAAGACTATGGAAAGGATTATATGTTAGAGACATAGCTTGGTGGTGGAAGAAAGTCTAGAAGTTCAAATGTCCTTTAAAATATTTTATTTTAATGTGGTTGGATTCAAACAATAACATCTTCAAATTAGAAAATGTTCAAAAAGGAAAGAAATTGGGCCATAGTAGGTGCACCTTATGTAAGAAAATGGAGACACTATGTTTCATTTGCTATGCATTTGTTCTTATCCAATTTAGGTATGTAAGGATCTAATGTTTGTAACATGCCCAATCATGGATTGTAGTGGAAGATTTACGAAGGATATTATCATGTCATGGGATGAAAATGCACTAGTGTTAAACTTCAACAACCAATAATTCTAGCATGTTTAAGGACAAGGGTATTCTTCCATTTCAAGTGCGTCCTAGGGTATCAATATCCTTTTTTTTTTTTAGAAAATTATATAAAAGCCTCCAAGGGTAATTTTGGAAGAATAAATTTATATATGTGGTTCTTCGATATATTTTAATAGACCTACTTTGGCGGATCCATAGTGTTGTGGAGAAGGGGTTATAGTTCACATGTTTGATCACATTTGACAAAATTCAATGGTTTAGGAAAAAGGAGAAAATAACTACATCGTTCTTATGGATTTGAAAGAACCATTATTCACAAAGAGAAAATCATAAGTTAGTTGTAATCTTGACTTGGGCCCATAAATTGGCTATAAATAGAGGGGCTCAAAAGCATCAAGTATTTTTGGACTCCTAATTAGTTATAAACTGAATGTTGGGTATATTTATTTGTGAATTTTTTTTATTAAGTAAAATTATTCTATAGAATCATGATTTTCAATTTACTTTCACGTGTATTTTTTTCAACACCTATATGGAAATGAGCATAGTTGTAGATGGATTATCAAAATATAGATTTCACTTGGACCCAATATGTTGCAATCTTCAAGAGGAGGATAATATACATTTATATTATTCTGATCAATTCTTATCTTATACATATGATAATGATCCTATGTTTTAAACTACATGGGAATAATTTCAATTTGTAAATGGAAATCTGTATTATTGGATATGTTTTGCTTCATGATTACCCTTTATATTATATGTTTGACTGGTTGAGTCTAGGTGGATACATAACTCATATTTTGAGGATTTTATATTTATGGTGAAAGTTAAGGTAACCATGATTCTAGATATGGACTTTATTTTCATCTATTTAGAGGCTTTCTTAGTCCTGAGAAACTTTTTAATCTTTATAAAGGAAGAAATGAAATACTAGAAATCATATGCAAAATGTAATTTTTTTTTAGAAATAAACTTATGAATTTTTTTCCCAATGGATTTTTTTTTAGTGTTATAAGTGCTAGACACACTACATATCTAAATGACATCAAAGTTGATAAGGTATATTCCTATTATTAGGTAGGATATAAACAACATGATTCTTAAATGCATCATTGTCACTCCAACAATACGTTTTAGTAATTTTATATAATTCGCATGACTTCATCATTGTAGATATAATTATTGCTTCATTTCAAGCTACTCTTATTATGTAGCATACTCTTCAACAAGTATCACAAAACTTTTGGAAATAATGGCTTTTATTATTTATGTGGAAATGGATTAGGTTCTATAATTTCCATGACTAAATTTACAAAAATAAAAATTGCAATCACGATGAGATTCCTAAAACATGTAACCACCTCCCACCCCATTGTACCATCCAAGTTGTGGGAGGGACTACATTTTTGACACAATCTACAAGGTCTATTATGAATATGGGGTTACAAAAACCTCATTTTTTAGAGTCTTTTAACTTAAAAATGATACCACCTTTTTTTCAACTTGTTGAGAGATTTCTTGCAATATAATTTTTATCTCAATCTAAATCCCATATTGAAAGTTATTCCCATTAGAATTTTGTCCCATTAAAAGAGGTTATGCCATCACTGGAGCACCATGTGTCTCCCACGTGGCCCCCACCCAACCCCCATGGCTCTACCACCCCATCAATAGGTTGGCATCCATATGGTACTCATGTCATGGCAAATAATTCACTTCACATGATGAAACATTTACTTGCTATGTGGGAAGGTTGAAGGTAAATGGACGATGGATGACATGGGAACCACTAGTCCATGTCATCGCGGACTGGGATACCTCGGTCTCACTCTCACTTAAACCATTTTGATAGCAGATGAACCAAAAATCCATAGGTTTGGTGGGTCTTCTATATCACATGGCATATTGGAATAAGTTTCATACACCTTGCTCCCTCTTTGATTTCGTTCAAAGTGCCCAATGGCCCAAATGCTTGAGGACTCTATGGGGCCATGAGGTCCATGTAATATTGGACCAAACATTTAGCACTCATCCTTATACTTAACTATCTTACAAACCTAGTCTCTTAATAGCCTAGTAGCAGGATTTTTTTCTACAATGTTCCATCCTAGACCCTCTCATATTTTGTTATTGGCTTTCTAATACCGGGCCTCTCGTCTTACTCGCTTGTATCTTTCAAAAGGTTTTGGGGTTTGGTGAAAATGTTATACTAGGCCAAGATACACCTTTAGATCACCCCTCATGCTCCTTTATGCACATTCTATAACTTACAATATATGGCTAAGAGTCCATGATCTGTGGCCATATTGGGGACCACCCAATGTGGTTCCACCAGAACGAGGTTCTTCCATCAATCCCTTAGAATTGGGGAAATCGATGAGAGTTTATATGTATATATTTTTGAAGTACATTAGACTTTTTCAATCCCGATGACCAATATACTATCCAACTAAGGGGTCTTTAAAAAAAAATGAAAGGGATGATTTCCTAGTTCTCGGTGCTTTGACTGTTGTGGGCCAAGACCTGAAACCTTGGTCCTCCAATTTATAGGTATTGAAGCACACCCCCTAAAGCTACTAAGACCTTAAATTTAGGTGTGTGTGTGTGTGTGTGTATCAAAGAGGTTACTTCCTCAATTTTCCATTTTTTCTTGATAACTAATACCAAGGCCCAAAGTCCTAGTCTCTTGGCCTTTCCATGCTAACCAACCATAGAGGTTAGGTGCCTTATCACCCATCACACACATTTTTTATACAAGAATGGGGGTAAGGCCATGATACCAAAAAATACATAGGTTGCAATGGTGTGCAAGGGAAAAAGTACTAATCACTGCATTTCATCTCACTTCTTATAGGTTGGTTATACTTCAATGCATGTGTTTGTTCACTTAATTGGTTACAAGCATACAAGTCCTCTTAGAAACACAAGAGGAATTACAAAGCCTCCAGTAAAAAATATAATTAAGGTGAGCCATCAAGATAATTCATTTCTCAACTTAGTCAAATGAACGGGCATAAGTATGTTATTTATCACAGCAACAATTATCGCAACATTTCACGACACATTCCAATTATTTATCAAATTCATAACATATAATACATCATACCAATCATGAGCATAGAAATGATCTTCACCATTAGGAGCTCAGTAATATTTAGGAATATACAAGAGCTCTTATTAGAAATATGCAATTCATGAAACATCATATTTCCTCAATCAATTATATAAATACAACAAACTTGTAGGAGTATGTTATGGTTGCAAACTAAAGGATCTACTACCACTCTCAACCCAACCATAGACCAGCTACACCCCAAATTTCCTGCAGTTGTCTAAGCTTGAGATCAATGCAAATTCTGAGAGGATTCTTACTTGGATAAAATTACACCAATGGCTTGGTTAAACTCTTAGAAGGTGAATTATGTTAGCCATGTGATTTATCAACTTTCATCTATCAGTAAAAACCAAATTGACCCACAAATTCTTCTAATTTCGTTCACATGGATTCACCTAAGGTCTAGATGGATTATTTCTTAGCCTAGGAGTTACAATCCACTGTGCAAGTGGTTATTAGTTTTATGTTATTAGAAAGCATAAAAAAGTTCTACAGTCCACTATCTAGGTGGTTTATCAACTCTACAACAAGCACCAAAATGACCCATATTACCTTGTCCAGGTGGTTTATCAACTATATAATAATCACCTCAATGATTCATTCACCCATTAAGCCTCTAACTAACCACATTGGCTTTCACTACCATTGCAATGGCCTTAAACAAAAAATCATATGGAATATCACCCAAAATCACATATTTCTAGTAATTGCACAAGGATTAACAATTAGATCCAGCACTATTCAATCTTATTTGTCATGGCTCCATTAAATCCACACACTCCATTTTCATCAACGATAGATTCTCTCCATTTTCCATAGAGAACTAACCCATACAAAATGAAAGAAAAATAGAGAAAGTATGAGAACCCCATTGTTGTGTGTGTTTTCCCTTTCTTTTATATTGTGTAATGTTTTCATTATTCCCTTTCTCCACCATTGAATCTTTCTCTTTCATCTCCATCTCTACTCATTGGAATTTCGCTCTAGCTTCCTTTGAGGCTATGAACTATCCTTGATGTGCGAGGGGGGTGGGGATGGGCACGCTCATGTGCACACACCTCTCAATCCCATCTCTTTATATCTTATTAGGTGGGTTTGTTGATAGGCCTATGATAGTGGTTCATAATTATAATTCAAGTTAATGTGTGGATTCTGAAGGCATGCAAGTCATTCTCCCTCAAACAATAGATTTGTAGTTGTCCACTCCTTCAATCAGACATAACCAAAAATTTAATTGCATTTGTTTAGAATCCTATTGTCTCAACTAGCCATGGCTCCCATGCTAGAACTATATAGTCTTATTTATAATTATGGGGATGAAAAAAAATCGATATTACATACCCCACCCCCTTAAGAGAACACCTTCCTTGGTACTCTATAAACATAAAATAAAAATAAAAAAATGAGATTTATATTTATATCTCTTTACATCATTTTATACATTAAAAAAAAAAGAATAAATCTCCCTCATTTGGTCTATAAATTCCAAGGTTGCTTCATTGGGTCTAAAGTGCTTCCATTACACCTTAACCTAGTATATTAATTGATTCAAAAGGATGGTATATTTCTAGTCTAGGATTCACAGTGGTTCAATTTGGAATTCTCCCACAAATTCCACATGTATCATAGACCAATCAACCACATGAATAGTGTGACCTCCATAATTTTTAAGGAAAGAAATGTGAAATACATTGTGTACTTTCATTGTGGGTGTCAAGGCTAGTCTATAAGAAATTGGTCACATGCTTTCCAAAATCTGAAATGGTCCACAACATTTGCGTGCTAATTTAGCACAAGACCCCACTTTCAGTGAGCTATTATTTGGTCTGATGCAAAGATATACATGCTCTCACACTTGGAATTCTTTTTGTTTTCTAATTTGGTTTTCATAGATCGTTTTCCTATCTTGGTATTCTTTCAATTTATGCCCAATATTAAGCACTTATTTCTCCATTTCACCATGTTGGGTTCAAGAACCACTCTATTCACTTGGTCATCTAATCTGATGGGAGTGTTTCATTTTATTCCATACAATGCCTCAAAAGGAATAATCTTCAATGATTCATTATACCTATTATTGTATGAAAATAAGCTAATGAAAATAATTATTCCCACCTTTGTAAGTGTTGCGTGCCATACATCCTCAACATGTCCTCCAGAATTTTTTTTATCCTTTTTGTTTGACCATTAATATGAGGAATATATGTTGTACTAAAAGTTAGCTAAGTCCCAAATAAAAAAAAAAAATTCCTTCAAAAAATTGTTGTGAACTTGGCATCTTGATAGGAAATTTACTTCTTGGGTATGCCATGCAATATAATATTTCTTTTATGAAAATATGAGTTATGTCAATGGATTTATGGGTGGACTTAACAACTATAAAGTGAGCTACCTTAACATATCCACTACCATGATAATGTAATCACGTATTTTGGGTGCCTTTGGAAATCCCACAATGAATTCCATGGATATAAATTCCCACTTCCACTCAGGGATTGAGACTGGTTGTAACAATCCCACTAGGTTCTTGCATTCTACTTTGATTTGTTGGAATTCTAGGAATCTCGAAATATATTCAAATATATCATTCTTCATTCATGGCCAAAAATATGATTTATTTATGGTTGTTATCATTTTCTGATCACCAAGAGAACTTGAATGAGGTGTTTTATGAAAATCATCCAATATGAACTTCTTCAAGCCGGCCACAGGAGGCACACACAATTTTTCTTTTAGCAACAAGACATCATCATTAGTGAGCCCGTAATTATTGCTCAGTATTCTGTCTAGTTGTTTTTTAAATCATTCCTTCACATACTGGAAATTATTATCATGTTTTAATGCCTCTTTAATCCCTTATTTGGTGTCAATTTCACAAGTTCTCATGGCTTCCAAGTGAATTGTAACACCCTCCTCCCACATCTAACCAAGTAACCAGCCAATCGAGGTAGACATGTGTTGAAGAGTTACTATGATATGATTCAACTCCCTAAGTGTAATTAAGGAAGTGGAACTGACTAACTAGCACTTTACATACCTCCCTCAAGTACTACAAGACCCCCAAGAGCTAATCCACCACTCCAGATACCGATGTCCTAAGTTAACATATCCTTTCAATGAATTTAGCCCCCATTCACTCCCATAAAAAGGCATCCATGCGACTAGAACCATATAGTCGCTCCCACAATTCCTGCAAGGGAGAGACTACATTAATTTTTTGCCAGTTATGTGCCAGAGACTATGAGATTTAAACCACTTTTTCAGGGCCATTCTCCAAACCACTAGCTAGAACTTGATGAGACTTTCCAAGACAAAGCCTATAACACAAAACTTGATAAATTACTTGACCTAACCAATCCTAACCATGATAGACATTTTTTCAAATAAATCATGAACATTAAATCTATAGATCATAAATACACATGTGAATGTAAGGGTCTCATACTTATCTAAGAATCACCAAGGAGAATGATATCTCTTCCCAATAGCTGTAATTTTATTTTTTGGGTCATTCATTGATCACAATTTCATATTACTAACCAAAACATGATGAGAGCCATAACTCAAGATTGTCATAAAACATGCTCATAACCACCATATAAATAACATAATAACAATGATAAAAAAACCATCATTATCACATAATAAACATTACATTTACCCATCAATTACAAGAGAAAAGAAGCTCTTGCTAACATATGAAAAATGAAAGCAAGTCTCATATTTCCATGTACCACCCGACCATAGATTGGGTTGAACCAAACATTTATTTCAACCAATCACCCCCATGGCATATTCCAAGCATGAATGTGATATCTCATGAAACAAATCCAAAAAATACAAACCAAGGCTTACATTGGAAAAACCACCTCAACCCTCAAACAGTGATTCGACCTCATGGTCGTACATCACTAATCATCACCATATCAGTCTATACCCATGATACCCAGGGCTCTAAGGAATTTATTCCAACCAAGGCTCCATGAATAGTAACTCAACCAATAGTTGTTTTCGAGCTCTAGATTGTTTGTCCAACCAAGGCTCCAAGACTAGTAACTCAATCCACCAAGGGTTCTAAAATGTCTTTCCAACCAAGGCTCCAGGACTAGTAACTCAATCCACTAAGGGCTCCAAAATTTCTTTACAGCCAAGGCTCTAGGACTAGTTACTAAACCCAAGTTGTTATAGGGCTCTAGAGTGTTTGTCTAACCAAGGCTCCATGAAATAATAACTCAACCCACAACCAAAGGAACATGAGAACTAACAAGAAAAAAAGGGAAAGGCTCCCACAACACCATGGATATCCAGGAAATGGAAAGGCTAGGAAAAACCATTTTCAATCCAGGAAATCATCCATTCCAATGACAAATCACAATAAAATAACCACATACATATACCATGCATGTAAAAACTAGTAAAAAACCAATGTAGTTGTTGATCCCAATGTACTCTTGTGCTTTCCTACTCTTATTTTCATTATTTCTCCAAAATCCCAAGTATTCTACAATCCTCCAAGAGTTCTCCAAGAAAAGTCTAAGTGTCCAAGAGTATGGGAGAGAGAGAGATAATAGAATGAGAGCTCCAAAACTAAACTAGCGAAGTCTCAGGAAAGGCCTTCCCACTAATATTCATAAACCTTTTTATCAATGAGGCCTCTAATTTCTCAACTTTACATTATTTTCCTTCAATTTCCTCCTCAGATGTAACTTATGACCTTTCACCTTTCTTTTCCCCTAATTTCCATAATTTTCATAAATAAATGCCAAATAATGCATCTTCTCCTTTTCAATGCCTTTGTCTTTTCCTTTGCCAATTTCCTTAACCATAATAAACTGAAGTGACACCCACTAGGATATTTTTCCCATCATTAAGCTTAGAATACGTGTCCCATGACCTTTTCCTTATATTTTTTACATGTGTATTTAATCGAGGTTGTTACAGAACCCTCAGCCTTGGGGGAACATCATCCTTGGTTTTTAATGACACCTACATCTAGAAAAACCATTGAAAACCAAAAGATAATGCCCCTGGAGATTTATAATATAGCTAGTTGCAGTATTTTCAATGATTACTGCTGAAAACATGATAAGCATATTGTTGGACACCTAATCCTCCTGGGGTTAATGTGGGAGTTGAATAGTCAAGAGGATTCCAAGAGACCTTGTAAGATGAATCCAAGGGTCACTCAAATATATGAGAAATATGTATCATTATGAACAATAGATGTATCTCATGCTTATATTTCATATTGTGTCCATTATTTTTATGTATCTCTAACATGGTATTGAAGCGCAATTGGTATTAATCAGAAATATGACTCTCCTGAGTGTGTGAGACCTACCCTCAACTCTAGAATTCTTATGCTTTGTGTAGCTATTTCTGTGAAAAGTCAGAATTGTATCTGTTGTAACTTCCTGTAGAGATAGCTTTGGCTTGACATAACATTCCTCTATGCCATACCTTCCAAGTAGAAGTGGCTCTAAGATTTGTGGTTGTGTGTATGTCATATCTGAATTCTAATGTTCCTCCTGCATTATTGAATTCGTCCCTATCCTCATTACTCCACCAGACCAATCGATAACACTCCTTGCAATCTCCTGTAGGTGTAATTCAGGCCCACATCGCACTCATTATGTTGGGTATTCCCATTTATAGTGTGTAAAAAACTACCTCCCTCTTGTTGTAATGCACCATCCTGCAATCCCTATTGTAAAAAAATGTTAGGTACCCTATTGTATCCTGTGTACACTCATCCTGGGCTGTAAAATTCAATTTGGGGTTATAGACAATGGCGTGGTGTGTCTAAAATTGTAGCCCCAAGTGTAACAATGGCCATCAACATCGAACGTAATAAAATGACATGATACAGAGCCAGAATCTATGAAACTTATGTTGATCCTCGTTAGAGTCTGCAAATATGTGGGAGATACGAGATTTCTATCACTTTTTATGTCCTTGGTCCTCCTAACCTGATAAAATCCCACTACTTTGCGCCAAAAAATAGTAATGACCTATAAACACTCTCACCCTCTCCACACTCTAGTTTTCCCATTGTAATACACCACTCCTAGTTAATACAACCCATAAACACTCCATCTATGTGCCTCCTCGCAAAAAAACTTTGGCTCCCCCTCCGCACTAACACTCGAAGACTCCATATTAGCACTCATGATTATACCACAGGAAGACAGCTCCTACAATGTCGTGTTAGGCGGATAAATCGTTCTTGCAGACAAGAAGGATCTCCCTAGTATCATAAGGATAACTAGAAACAAACAGGATAATTTGTAAACTATTTTCTTTAGATTACATATGATTTAGAATTTTCTATGATGAAGAAAGGACCTACCTATGATCCAATGCTAGTTGAATTCTTCTTTCCCGTTGCTCCAAGAATTCACCTCTTAATATCTGCAAACAAAGACATAGAAGAGGATCAGAAGCACCTGCAACATATACTAATTCAAAAATCACAAATCTATCTTAATGATCAAGGAATTTAAGAAATAAGCCACTTAAGTAAATACATAAACAACTTATTGAGAAAAGAGGATCCAATTGTATTATCTTTAAATAAAATAAGGAGTCTTACAATCGCGTTCGCCTTGATGTCGTACATGTCCTTCCGGGGTCTAGAACAAGCATTTTCCTTTGGTCTGAGAAGCCCTTCCACTCTTTGAACCAGCCTAAATACGAGTGTGTAATCATTCTCACATGGATAATGGCTAGCAAAAATAGTATTTTTCTTCAACAATTCTCTTCTCTAATGCAGCTACTAAGTAAAAAGCAAGTACTAAGTGTATACAAAATGCATAGAGAAGTTTTACATATGTGAGCATGTACCCTTGAGACTGAAACAAAACTTTCAATTTATAGGAGAAGGAAAGTGGTTGTAGCTCCAAAATGGAAGGGATAGAGTCCCCTTATCAATGGATTAAGTTCCAAAATCCAAGGAATAGGCTCCTTTTATGAAGGAATGAATGTTCATGATAATGGAGGGAGTAAGGCTTCGACTAGATAATGCATTCTAGAAGCTTCCAACTGGGCGAATTTTCGACCAGCTGGGCTTCTAGAATTTACTTTTGCCTTCAATTTACCTTTTACAGGGGTCCACGCCTTTAATAAAGAAAACGTGTGGTTGGCTCTGCAATTTTTGGAGCAAAAGAGTGCGTGTCATAGGTTATAAGACTAAGGAAAAGTGCGGTACAAGTATTTTTATGATTTTTACAAGATTTTCTCCAAATTCAGAACTTGGTTTAGGAACTTTAGGGTTTTAGACTTCTAAGGGAGCATTATATAGGTATTGATGAACCCATATAGACATTTAAATGTCATGGTGACAAAATAATGCGTAACATATTACCGCATAAAGCACGAAATCTGAGATAATTCAAAGAGTGAAGTGTTTTATCATTCCAAGGATTGGCTTGTGGATGCTAGTTGGAACCTGTAAAAAAATTCAATGCAAACATATATGTATATACATATACATATACATATATATATATATATATATATATATATATCATCACTGAGGTATGCATTCCCATACTTAGAGAAAAAACTAACTAAATCAAATCTTAACTAAAATGTTCTGGTATAGAAATGATTCTAATATTACATAAATAGTAGACACAGTATGGACACAGCCATTTTTCATGAATAGTCTACTGCATAATGAATAATAAAATTCCTCGCAGCCTAGATGGTGGAAACTAGATCCAGGGTCTTGATATCTACTACCCGAACTAGTACGATTATATCCATGCGATTGATTGTGTCGAAGTCGAACATGGTATAGACCACTTGATTACGAGTCAATGATGTGAATTGTTTACAAGTTTAAGAGAAACCACCAATAATGACAATGGCTCTCAAAGTACTCAACACAATCCATGAAGTGTGAATAAATGGTTTGAATTCAAACAATTCACAGAATTGTTAGATCGAAGATCAATGATGTAATCTGTCATTAAAGGCGAGAAATCTGCCATTAGGGCATGCATATTTCAAGGTACTGAAGTATTCTAGATCAAATTCCTAGATGATATGTTGACGTCGATAGAAAGTGATCTGTCGTAGGAAATCCCACGACATGAAACCATTAGATCAAGTTTTTTAGAAATATTTTGCAAGGACTGAATCAGGGATGGTCAACGCGAATGGAGACATATGTTTGTAGATGAATGGTTTGTTTGAACTGTCTTCTTGAACACATAACAACACTGTAGATGGTTTGGTGACAATTGACCTAAATCTAATACCCAAAAACTAGCTAAAGACATTCAATATAGTTTGATTAACTAATAGGCAAAGGATTTTCCCAACCCAGGTAGAAGTGTGACAAAAAGTGTTGTGTTCAAGAGTGGTATACTACTTTTAAAAAAATTATGACAACTGGATCCATTTTCTCTCTTTTTCCCCCACCATTTCTGGCAAGTACCTCTTTATTTTTGACAAGCTTGAGGAGGATAACATTTGCTTGTTATATAAGCTCATCCTTTGGATGAGTCCAACTTAGTTTAAAAATCGAACCCTAAGAAGGAGTGGTTTGTTCCTGTTTGTAATTTACAGGTCCTTTACTATTTAAATTTTAACGAGTCCAGTATAGGAGAAACTCGGTGTTTTTCAATTTTAGGGAGACAGAAGAAAAATTTAAGGAAACTTTGTGGGTGTATTTTTTCATAAATTTAGTCTCTCAAGCCCGAAAAAGGATAAAATGATATGCGAGAGAACTCTATTGACCATGATTAGTCAACGTATACCTTTTTCATAAATAGTCCATTTTAGTCCAAAAAAGGGGTAAACTTATACTGAAGGGACGACTATTCATTTTCTTTAATGAGTTTGAATAGTCAAGTACTTGGAAATCTTTTCATATTTAGAGATTCTAAAAAGGGCTTAAAGGAGAACTCAAGTTTTCACTTTTTCATAATTTTTACCAAGTTCGAAAAAGGGATAAAAAGTATACTCCTTTGTCAAAAATGATCATTTTACCCAAAAAATCCTATATTCTACACAAAAAACTCAAAAATTAAACATACATATTTATGATTAATAAAAATAATTCAGAAAACAGCTTTTCAAAGAGAAAAATAAACAAAATTATATTTCATTTATTCAAAAAAATCTTATAAAAATGAGTTTTTTCTAAATCATTTTTACCATTTGATTCCATAATGAAATTTGAGAGCTTTTGGTGAAAAACGTTCCAGAGGAGATTACGGAAAATTTGCTTGTCGGAATCGAAAACTGTCCGCTTCAGGTAATCCACATCATCCTTGCCTTCATTTTTTTCCATTCACTTTCCTAATTTAGGGCTTAAATTGATTTTTAAGGAGAAAAATATGTTCAAAAATTCACTCACGGGGGTCCACAGGTAATACACATGACACCTGCGGACCCTGACAATTTTTCAAAGAGAAAATTATCATGGTCCCGCACTTTATGCATAAGACGCGTGCAGATCCACGCACTGTTTTTGTGCAAAAAGTGCAGAGGCACCATAAAAAAATAAAATGATTGATTCTCTCCAAAATAAACCAAATTTTCTCACTCAAATTGTTTCTAATCTTTCAATTTGTTCATTGCGGGATATCTACAATGCTTGAGTGGAGAGAGCGTGAACATGAAGAGGTTAACAAGGCTGCCATGGTACATCCGCCCACATTAAGCGTATTGAGGGAATGCGGTTTGTATAAATTCTGGGCTATTCAGGGCATGAGAGCCCAATTAGATTTACTTACCTGGCTAGTAAACAAATGGGATGTCCAAGAACAATGCTTCATAATTGGGGATCACTGGCTCAAAATTGAGCTAGAAGACATATATTTCCTCACTGGTTTATCAAAGAGAGGTGAACCAATCTCATTGTTTGGGGCTAGGGCAGGTGGCCAATCTGTCACTAGCCTTCAGTAAGAGTTTTTCAATGAGGAGGCAGATCCCAAAGATAAACAGATTGATATAAAAACAATCATCTGTCCTGAACTTAAAGTGGTCGCATTAACCATGACTCGGTTTTGTGGGAGCGCAGCTCTGCATGTTGCTACTAGATCCTAGATGCAGACTACTGTCGATTGTTTCAGAGGCACCATTTTCAATTGGTGTGAGGAAGTATTAGCCAATGTAAAAGGCCAATTTACCAGGGAAAAGAACGAAAAATTGAAAAAATTTGGGTGTGGATATGTTGTTGTCACATTTTCTCTAGAGAGAATTCCTTCACTTTCCCCATAGCTTATCTCAGTTGATCATGGTAAGAGTCAAGGAGCCTCAGACGGTTTGATTGGTTGCACTGATGGCCAACCATAGTGAGGGCAGTGAGATTTTTCGTTTTAACCCAACTTATTTCCATTGGTTGGAGAACCAAATCTTCACCATAGAAGATTTCCCATATGCCAGGATAGACTTTCGTGGTGATCAAGAGATGTCTCTTCCTCCGGGAACACAGTGGGATGACTCAGGTAAGAAAAATTTTGACATGTTCTAAATTCTAATTTTTATTTGTTTTTGTTTAAATCATCCAATACTAATGACAAAAATTTAAAATGTAGATGTTGTTCCATGCAGGCCAGCGACGCTCCATCGCTTCGATAGGAAGCAAAGAGAGCTCATCGCACCACCACAGGATCAGGCAGATGAGATTCTACGTGACTTAGAACACAACCTAGAGCGTTTGACTTTGGATATTCCAAAGACTTCGATAGACGATGTCCATATCCATCTTCAGAGACATGTTATTGGTGTTCCTGGTCAGTTCAGGAGATTCCTGAACAGAGTAGTGTGAGCTGTCATGTACTCTCATGATCATCACCATGGATAGTGGATGATTGTGCAGACTATGACATTTTGTTTTTTGTATCACTATTTTTGCCGATTATAAGGTGTTTTAAACCTATAATCGAGGATGATGTAATATTTTTGAAAACATTAGTCTACTCTATGATATTTCTACTATTTCTGGCTATCTATTCAACATGTTTATCGAATTTTTCTTTGATTTACTTCTTTTAATGTTACAAATGTCTATTTATAACACTAGTAGCTAATGAATTAGCTAATGTGTTTAAATTTCTCAGAATGTGTTGATATTCAATGTAATCAAACTCTCATTCCAAGAGACGTACCTTCAAAAATAATCTCAATAATACTGGGTTTTTAAATGCATATACTCGATTTAAGTGTAATACAATGAGTTCAAAATCTAACCTAACAATCAAACGTCAAATTCCAAATGAAACGGATTCAGATAATAACTCAATCACTATGCTATATTTTGAAATATTATTCATTGTTTGACCAAGGCTTACCCCATGCATAGATATTAACTCATCAGTGGGTGAATAAATAACCCAATCTATATAAGAAATGTTCCGTGTACTACGACAAGCACCATCAGGAAAACCAATATATGTTTGAAGGGATATCGACATCTGCAATATCAAGAGTAATACAGATAAGCAGGGATAAAAACAAACTTAAAATAGACACACTCTTCTAATCTAAGGCACACTAGCTACGAAAATAACTAATATAGAATAAAATCTCCACACAAGATTTAAGCATAATATCTCTTCAGATAAATCCCATTTCAGGGTTTATCTAAAGAGACCCTATCATAATCAATCAATTCATAGGCTCCTTTTTCAAGCACTTGCTTGACAATATAAGGACCGTGCCACATGGGTTCGAATTTCCCGGCTCCTAGCTTATCACTAGCTTGGTTGTATACCAATACTAGGTCACCCTTTGAAAAAACATGAGGTGTAACATTCCTATCATACTGATCTTTCATTCATTTTTTATGAGCCTTGGTAGCTAATGCAGCAGTGCACCGAGTCTCATCTAGTTGAGCTTAGTATAAAAATCATTTTTCCTCTTCAGAGGTAGCTGTTAATAATTATACGGCTAATTTGAGTGACGGTATTTCGCAGTCAATTGGTAACACAACTTCTAAACCATAAACTAGCTGAAAAGGAGTGAAACCTATTGTAGTTTTTGCTGAGGTTCGATATGCCCAAAGTGTTGAGAAAATCATAGTATTCCAATTCAATTTGTGAATTCTGATTATCCTTTTAATCATAGTGGATAAGACTTTATTTACAGCTTCAACCTAACCATTATCCTGCGAGTAATATGGTCTAGAACTATCATGGCATAGGCCAAGGTAGTCAGAAATTTCGGTCATCATAATGTTTCAAAAATGGCTCCCATGATCAATAATGATAGCTTGGGGTACACCAAATTGAGCAATCATGTGATTGAATACAAAATTAGCTGCAGTTTTTCCTTCTGCCGCAAATGTAGGCATCACCTCAGCCTATTTGGTAAAATAATCCACTACAAGAATAATATACCCATGCCCCCCAGCCGAGTGAGGGTTACATGTAATGAAATCAATGCCCCATTTTGAAAAAGAAAAGAAAACAATTATTGGGTGAAGAGAAGCTGGTGGTGCACGCATCTTACGATCAAAGATCTGACAATTGTGACATTTTCGAATGGCCAGAATGCAATCTTTAAATAACGAAGGCCAAAAATAAACAGCATGCAATATCTTTTGGGATGTGGCATACCCAGACATATGACTGCCACATGCTCCAGAGTGACAGTCATTTAAGATTTTTTCAACCTCTTTGTGTTTTAAACATTGTTGAAATATAGAATCCGCACCACGACAATAAAGTGTGTCTCCAACAATATTGCATTGCTGAGACTAGTAACGGATCCTTCATCGTTTTGAATGTGAGTCAGCCTGAAAATTTTGGGTTTGGAGATAAATGATGATATATCCATACCATGGATCAATGGTACTGATAAGAAACAAAGATTCATCGGTGATCGGATGTTCTACCACAATTTCTGTCTCAGTATTTGGGAAGTCACACATCATTTCGGTGAACACTATGATTTCTTTGATTTAGATTTTTCAAATTCTAAATTAAACTCTTGAAGGATTATGATACATTTAGAGTATTTTCCCCCAAGTAATTTTTTGGTCAAAATATACATCATAGGGTTGCAATCAGAGATCACTGTTGCTTTTCGTAACAAGATGTAATGACGAAATCGTTGGACAACTTGAATTGCTGCCAAGGCCAATTTCTCCACATGTGAGTATTTTATTTTAGTCTGATTTAAATTGCGACTAATATAGTAAATCACATGTTTGTTGTGAAATTCATCTTCATGAACTAATACCATTCCAATCCTGGAATTAGAGGCTTCTAAGTATAAAAGGTAATCTAGGTTGTAATTGGGTGGATGCAATAATGGTGCATGGTTCAACACGTGTTTTAGAGCATCAAAAGATCTATCAGCAATCTCATCCCAAATGAAAAGAATATTCTGTTTCCACAACCTGGTAAAACCTTTAGTTAAATCAGCATAGTTAGGAATGAATCTACGCATAAATTTTTCTTTCCCTTGCAAACTTTGGAGTTGGCGAAGTGTGGAAGGAGGAGGTAAATTGATAATAGCCTCAACCTTCAAAGGATCGACACAAATTCCTTGTTTCGAAATGATAAATCCTAGTAATCGACCATATTGTACACAAAAAACACATTTGTGTGGATTTAGACAAATCTTATAATACCTACATCTCAGAAAAATCACTCGTAAGTGGGTTGGATGATCTTCCCTGTGTAAGGAATGAGCAGGTATATCATCGAGATAAGGTTGCACAATGTGTTTAATGTCATGAAAAGCATAGTACATAGCCCTTTGAAAATTTTCCCCAACATTCTTAACTCCAAATGGTAATTTACGGTAAGCGAAATTTCCCCATGGAAAAATGAATGTTGTCTTTGGTTTATCAGCAGGGATTATGTTTATTTGATTATAACTGGAAATCCCATCCATAAATGAAAACATTTCACTTCTGACACAATCGTCAATGATTTGATCGATATAAGGGGTTGGATAATTGTCTTTGGGACAAGCTCTATTTATATCCGTATAATCGATACATACTCTAATTGTTCCTTGTTTTTTATTAATAGGAACAATATTAGACACCCAATTTGTTAAAGGTATTGGATAAATAAATCCTACGCGAAGTAATTTTTCAACTTCAACTTTGATTGCAGTAGCTTTTCGTGGATTTATCTGACATAATTTTTTTCTGATAGGTTTAGCATTCGGGTATGTTTTTATTTCATGAACAACAATTTTAGGATCGATTCCTGGCATTTATTCATAAGACTAGGCAAAAATGTCACGAAATTCTTGAAATAGGGCTTTGTATATATCAATTTCATCTTTTGTACAAGAAGCACCTATATGAATGTTTTCAACAATTCTTGGTTTTACTGATATGTCAATAGGAATTGTGGAAGAAATATTCCCCAAATTCACTTCAAAATTTAATTTTTTGCTTGATATTGGATTCTGGGGTTCCTTCACATAATCAGTGGTGAAAATTGATGAAAATTTGTCTTCAAATTTATCAAGCTCAGGTAAAAATGATGATCTATGATGGAGATCATCCCAGGGAAGGTCATCTATGGAAAAATATTCACGAATGTTTTCGTCAGTATAAAATACGTCTTTAAAAGGATCTTGAATTGATGTTATGGTTAAGCTTGAAGGGGAAAATGATTTTTCATTGACCACATTCATAAATTTTCAATCATTTTATGTAAATTGGAAAATGACCGTACTGCTTGATATGCCAACTCAAATGGACTCAAAGGCATCATGCCTTCAAACGAATCCAGTTATGAATTTAAAGGAACTATCCAAGTATCATCAAATGCAACAGTGCTTGATGTAATCATATTGATATTAGCTATAGTACGCGGTACGTTAGGTGGAGGCAAAGAAAAATTTCCCGACAAAGTGGAATCTTTAATTAAGCCTACTCCTACATCCTTATAAGGGATATTTGTTTTTCCAACATGTTGAATGCTATCCGTAGAAACTAGATTGGACGAATAATATGAGAGCTAATTGAATTTCAAAATCTTTCCTTGATGAGGAAACATGATTATTCGAAATACAGAAGATACGATAGTAGTCATAGAATAAGACCAATTATGACCCAAGAGAAGGTTGTAATCTAGAGGGGCATCAACTACTTCCACATCTAGATTAACAGTTTTTCCTTTGACCTCTTTAGGTAGATTCTGTAAAATACCATAGGGATGGAATATTCTTCCATCAAAAGCTTTGAGGATGCTCGGAGATCAATTAAGCATTGGAGAACCAAGTGATTTCCAACAACTCAACGATATGATACATGTAGAGGCCCCTTCATCAATCACAGTACGAAAGCAACGTGTGTTTTTTACTAACAATGGAATCTGGAAAGCCATTTTATGGGGTAGGCAAGGTGTAAAATTTTCTAGATCGAAGATCATAAGATTTGAATTCTGCAGATATACGGCTCCTAAAACTGAAAATAGTAATTTTATTTGTGCTGGACATGATTGTAGCACTTCCAAAGCTGACATTGCCGAAGGGGAAATTGCCAAATCTTTGACGATGTTGTAATTCTGAGCAACTCTCGCATGTGGATTGAAAGTTGATTTACGAAGTACACCTTTAGGAGGTGGTTTTATTACTAAGTCAGGATTTTTTTTCTCGATGTGAAGCGGATCAGAAACCAAAGTAGATGCAGCTGGTGAAGAATTATAATTTTCTACTTCTTTACCAGTAACAGGATTTTTACTACCATAATCTTGTGATTGAGTTGCAACCATAAAAATATCTGCTAAAGGATTAGAAGAAGATGCAATCATTTTACTATCTTGAATTGGAAAGGCATCCTTCAAGATAGCGGGAGTGGGTGAACCTTTGAAAAACCTAGAAACTTCTTCCCTATGTAGACATTCCTTGGTGAAATGATCCTCGTCACAAATAAGACAAGGATAACGAGGTTTCCGTTTGTCATCAGTTGATTCAGTTTTATCAGTTTTTTTCTTTAGGAGGTGAGGTCTATTTATTATTTGTCTTCCCATTTTTCTTTTTGCTAGATTTTGACTAAGTAGATGAATCTACAATGTGAATATCAGCAATAGTTTCCAAGGAAGATTCTCCTTTTGGTGAATGTGGTAAATTTATTATAGGAGAAGTAATCTTTGAAGATTTCTTCTTATTTTTAGTTGTAGTAACCAAACCGATTACACCATCAGTGGAATGAGAGCCTAAAAGAGTTGTAGTTAACTAACCAGGTCATGGTAAATCGTGGATTTTCTCGTACAAAGTTCTGGACTGGGTATATACCAAGTCTAGATATTGAGCTTGAGCTATAACTTGATCTTCCGTAACAACTCCTGCTTTGGCTACATCTTCAGTGATTTTTGGTAATAATGATTTAACAAACCATTCTACCAATATTTGATCCGGGATAAAAAAATTTACCAAACGTCTTCTATTTCTCCATTCATGAATATGATCTAATATACAGGTAGACGTAGATTGTTTTAGTGAAGTTAATAATTTTGTGCCATTGTCGTATCTCACGGGCAACTGAAAATGAGTTAAAAAGGCATTTGCTAGGGCGTTGAAATTATTAAATAAGCCTCGTGGTAGTTCAATATACCACTTAGTAGCTAATCCTATTAACGTTCTCTGAAAAATTCTAAGTTGAATAGAATCGTCAATTAATGAATTAGATGCGCACCAAAGGTGGTAAGTCATAACATGGTTGGAAGGATCCTCTCCTGTTTTTCCTTAAAATTTTGGGATATCATTGGGCAACTTATGAGGCATCGGTGGCCAATATGGATGATAATAGATAGGATCATTCATAAGGCGAGATAAATCTGGTAAATCTAAAGTTTCTATTAATGGCAATCGACGTGTAGGGTCTTGTGGATAACCTTGTGAAACTAAACCAGTCCCAGGAGGAGGATATCTAGGATAACCTGGAATAGGATATACATTCGGAATCATATTACCCCCCAGATAACTAGGAATAACTGGACCATACTGAGGTTGAATAGGTGCTTGATATGTATATCCAGGGTACAATTGTTGTGGGTAGACTGGAGTTTGTGGAACAGGTCCATATTGGTACGACCCCTGATAAATTTGATAAGTAAATTGAGGTTGACTCGTTATGACTGTACTTGTACCAGATTGTCCCACAGGTATCTAAACAATAGTCTGAATTGTCGGTCCAGACTACGGAATAGAAACTTGAGGAATCTGTATTGAAGTTTGAGGGGAAGATGTAACAGGAACTGTAGACACTGCAGGAATGGGTGTGATAGATTGAACATAAGTCTAAACAACTATTTGTGGTGGTGTACTAGGTGAACTCGAACCAGGTTTCTAAACAGAACCAGATGCAGGTGTTGGAATTGAAGGATGTACTGGTTGTTGGGGTTGATTATAACCAACAGGTTGTATTGCTTGATAACAAGGTACTTGCATATTTGGTTGTAAATTCTATTGGACTTGTGATGGATCCCACACCATTCCGGGATATGAGGGGCCCATTGAAGGTTGTACATAAGACGGCCCATAACTAGGTTGGACAGATGGCTGATAATTAACTGGTTAATTTCCACCTCCTTGTAACATTTGGTGCTCCATATAGAACTGTTGTGCTGAAGGAGGTTGAAATCCTTGAGCAGGATACTGCCCTTGAGGTTGATATTGACCTTGAGGCATGTACTGAATCTGGGGTTGATATTGACCTTGAGGTATGTACTGTCCCTGGGGTTGATATTGACCTTGAGGTATGTATTGTCCCTGAGGTTGAGATTGACCTTGAGGTATGTACTGTCCGTGGGGTTGATATTGACCTTGAGGTATGTATTGTCCTTGGGGTTGATATTGACCTTGAGGTATGTACTGTCCTTAGAGTTTCCCCCAAACTGTATCTGGCTATTTTGAGGCTGCCTCCCAGGCTGTATACTACTACCTTGAGATGTGGGGTTTAAATATTTCCATACATCATATAAAATTTCTCATTGTTCAAAGTTCCAGTATTTGATTCATTCAAATCAGATGATGACATTGGTTTTCTTAGAAAAGGAGATGCTCCTGAGAATGTACCATAGAGAAACTTATAGCCTGTAGGAACAGATGGACCACCATAGAGGAATTTTTCTGGTGATTCAGAAAACATAGATGACTCACCTGAGATGTTTAACTGAGGTCTATGACCTATTGATGTAGTGTAAAAAGGTATTTGGGGTGGTGAATATTGAATACCTACATTTTGCAAAAAATTTGTCAATGAAGAATATTAAGTGTCTTGTCTAAACGGACTATAAAAAATTGATTCACATTGTCTAAGTTCTAAATTTTCCTGAGTTGAAGGGAGAAGAACTTCTTCTTCTGTATCAGTGATTTCCTCAATAATAATAAGACCAGGAGGAAGACCTTCTGTAATTCGATTCTTTACTCTGGGTGAATCAGAATAATCAGTGAATTCTAAAGTAGGTTCTGATGTAGCAGGTTTAGTTTCTGGTTCAGAAATTTTAGGTTCTTCACATGATAATTCACTTGTTGTAGAAGAAACTTTGGTTAATTCAGAAATGGAAACTGTTTGTGGAGGATGTTCTACTACTTGCGATTGATCTTCTTCGAAATCAGGATGAGGGATAATATATGATTCTCCTTGTTCTGTTAATCTAGTTCTACTGATAACATTTGGTATCAGAGATTTAAGTCCTTCTAGCTGGATAGGTGTGTACTCAAGGGGTTTCCCCTGAGTTCTGAGTGATCGTATCAGTAATTCAGCCACGATTAAAAATTTTAACACACACAATCAAATAAAATTTCAATAAAAATCCCTAAATTTGCTAAGAAACAAAAAAATGATCACACGCTTATATAATCTAAGAGATCAAACCACACACAAACAGTAGATTCCCACACTAAAAACAATAGTTGGTGATAAAATCCAACATCGTAGTATTTTAATGCAGAAATGGTGATTGCAATAGTTGCCCCGACAACTTGCTTAATGAAACAGACTGGTGCAAGCTTCTCCACTTAACCCATATCGAGTGAAGATAACCATCTGAAGAGTCGAAGTGAGTCTAGCCGACATCTATTCCAGGTACAGTGGGATCTTTCCTCCACCGTCACCTTGGGAAAGAACCTTAGATTTTATGGCCACTAAGGTTACCAACAGGAACAAATATGCCTAGGGGAATAGTCTATGATCCGATACACACACAAGGGCAGAGTAACAAAGCTCAATCCCCTTGAAGGCTCCTTGACATAATCCAAGGTTTACCGACAAGTGACCCCAAGCTCCTCGACAATGGTCAATCTGAGGTTTATTATTGTTAATACGTGTATATCTGCTATCGTTCCCAATGAGGAAGGATTGATTACCCCAATAGTTCAGATATGATCCTCCTTTAAGAGGAGCTTCCTAGAGCATACATGCTACTATTAGAATTTCCCTACCACAAGATCGATTAATTTTTTTTTTTTACTGTCTTGGAGAGTTAAATAAAACCTATTCCAAGACACTAGCCTAAGCTAAGTTGGTGGAAAGAGCCCTAGAAAAATAAAAATTGCTAGGTTGATTTTAATTAACCGTTAATTTTAATTGGTTGTTTCTTAGGAAAATGGGTATGAAAGTGAAACTTCAATGGTGTATAATGACCTGAATCCAAAAAGCACTAAAATGCATCTATATGAGAAAAAATTCATTCCTTTTCAATGAAATCTATCTAAAAGGAAGAGTTGAGGAATGCAATTTCTTTAAAACTTCAATCCTTCTTTTTAAAACAAGAATATATGAAAATAAATATTTTCTATGAGAACTAAATGATTAATTGCTCAAAAAAGGAATCCCTTTTATCGTTCAAGTCTAAAACTACAAATAAAACAGTTTCCAAAAGAAAATTATTATTACTTAAAAAAGAAACAAAATTCAGAACTAAAAACACTAATTTTGAACGTTAAAACTCTAAAGATCTAAAACTCTAAAAATTTTGAGGATGTTTTGTTGAGTTTGTAATCTAACCAAGAAATCCTTTGCCTATCCTAGCAAGGAATCAAAATCTTCCAATGGTGGTTTTGAAGTGAGATTCAAGGCTTATTGAACTAAAAGTCTCTTAAGATTTGCAAATAAAAAATAAATCTAATTTTTTATAGAAGAAAGTTTTGCCATAAAGTCAAAGTATCAGTAAGAAAACAATGAAATACCAGTGATCTAAGGTATCTAAAATTTCCTAATCTTTGAGCAACACAAAGACAAAACAAAAATCACTTGTAAAATCTAAATCTTTAGAAAATCACTCAAAACTTAGAAATGCTAGAAGAAAATTTCACAAGAGTATTTTGACAATGAATACAAGTTTGGGGAATCACAGAGAATCTTGTAAGTTGGTACCAGAAAAGAGAATTTTGAGTTTTTCAAAAAATATTTCAAGGTCCGCAGGTTGCAGGGTACAAAGGTGCGGTGCCGCACTGTTCACACAGAGAAACTGTGAAGGTGATTGCACTGTTTTCAAAGAAAAAGTGCGAAGACCAGAAAACTTAAAGAAAAATAAAAAATTCTAAATCTACTTTTCAGGCATTCTAAGGCCAATTTTCCCAAACTAGTACAGAATAATAAAAATCAGAAAAAACAGTTTCAAAATTCAAACTCAAAGAAAACTAAGTTCAAATCAAAATTTCCCCAGTGGAGTCGCCATTTTTTTAGGCAGATAAATCATTCTTGTGGACAAGAAGGATCTCCCTAGTATCACAAGGATAGCTAGAAACAAACAGGACAATTTGTAAACTATTTTCTCTTGATTACATATGATTTAGAATTTTCTATGATGAAGAAAGGACCTACCTGTGATCCAATGCTAGTTGAATTCTTCTTTCCCGTTGCTCCAAGAAGTCACCTCTTAAGATCTGCAAACAAAGACATAGAAGAGGATCAGAAGCACCTACAACATATACTAATTCAAAAATCACAAATCTATCTTAATGATCAAGGAATTTAAGAAATAAGCCATTTAAGTAAATACATAAACAACTTATTGAGAAAATAGGATCCAATTGTATTATCTCTAAATAAAAGAAGGAATCTTACAACCGCGTTCACCTTGATGTGGTACAGGTCCTTCCGGGGTCCGAATCAAGGGTTTTCCTTTGGTCTGACAAGCCCTTCCACTCTTTGAACCAGCCTAAATATGAGTGTGTAATTGTTCTCGCATGGATAATGACTAGCAAAAAGAGTATGTTTCTTCAGCAATTCTCTTCTCTAATGCAGCTACTAAGTACAAAGAATGTACTAAGTGTATACAAAAAGCATAGAGAGGTTTTACATATGTGAGCATGTACCCTTGAGACTGAAACAAAGCTTTCAATTTATAGGAGAAGGAAAGTGGTTGCAGCTCCAAAATGGAAACGATAGAGTCCCCTTATCAAGGGATTAAGTTCCAAAATCCAAGGAACAGGCTCCTTTTATGAAGGAATGAATGTTCATGATAATGGAGGGAGTAAGGCTTCGACTGGATAATGAATTCTAGAAGCTTCTAGCTGGGAGAATATTCAACCAGCTAGGCTTCTAGAATTTACTTTCACCTTCAATTTACCTTTTACAGGGGTCTGCACCTTTAATAAAGAAAATGTGTGGTCAGCTCCGCAGTTTTTGGAGCAAAAGAGTGCAGTGTCGTAGGTAAGACTGAGGAAAAGTGTTGTACAAGTATTTTTATGATTTTTACAAGCTTTTCTCCAAATTCAGAACTTGGTTTAGGAACTTTATGGTTATATAATTCTAAGGGAGCATTATATAATTATTAATGAACCCATATAGACACTAAAATTTCATGGTGAAAAAATAATGTGTAACACATCACACCTCACCTGTGGCTAATAACAGTCATATCTCTCTCCCAAAATGCAATGCAATCTCCACACCAAGTCGTTGGTTCACCTCTACTTGGAAAATAAATATGACAACATTTTTTCCTGGAATCCGTTACAATCATGCCCCCGTTGAAGCTGGATAGTGGTAGCAATGGTCTAATAAGAGGAAAGGGTTTAAATATAATTTACAAATATTTGAATTATATTCTCTCTATAAGAACAGTTTTAAACTTTAGAGAACCCAACGATTTATGCGCTTTCCCTCTTGAGAGCCCACTGTAGATAGTTTTCTTTGTAAATTTTATTGTAATCTCTCTAACATTAAGTTTGGGTTCGAATAGCATAAATGCAACCTAAAAAAAATCAGTATCTTTATAGTCTTTCTTCATAAATTGAAATCACACTCATATTTTAGCCATGCATAATGATTTTCTCAGTCTAATGCAAGGGACAGAGACAAAATCCTTCATGCATCAAATAAATCAAACAAAAACACAACAAAGGGACCAAAATGTGTGGAAATCAAGAATTCATTATATCTTGATACTAGGAATGTCATAAAAATAAATTAAAAAATTAGAAGCAGGTCAATTTCACAATAGCCATAAGTAACTCCTACCATAGTCTTCATTGATTGAGTGTAAGCTTGAAAATGAATAAAATGGACAATGTTGAGGTATTATAGTTACTTAACACTCTAATGCTCTCTACTATGGATAATGCAGTTAAAATAAGTAAGGCTTTTCTCACTGATATCCATAGTTGCTTACAAGATGCACATGAAAAGATCAAGTTTTTGCAACTCTAATCACAACTTCAGCAAGATGAATTACAACGGAAAATAAATCGTTTTGAACTTGTTCTTTCTCAGAATAGTACTTTTTTTTTAGGATAAAACAGTCACCCATCAACCTCTAGCAAGTGATCAAGTCAGTAAAGTTGAGGTTGATCCCCATCAAGTGCCAATTTCAGGAGCAGACTTGCATAATGATGCACAAATTCATCCTACACATCCCAAGCCAATCATTAGACCTTGGGAACAAGTCTTGGATATGACAAAGATGTGTCCTTCCATATTTTGGTTTACTCCAAGCCCATCAAATTTCAAAGTGTCATATTTCTTCATGATATATCACCTTCACCTGTTCCAGATTCTGCTCCTCTTCCACATTTTTGAGTCTCAAATATGCCCATGTTTTCCATCATACAAATCCATTATTCATAACCAAAATGAAGACACTTTTACACTCATTTCACACCATAATTCCATCACTTGTTTCCAATTCATATCTTATGCCCCAGATTTATAATTTAATGTTGGAAATTATAACACATATAATTTCCCCAACATTTTTGGTGTTGTTGCTAGGAAGGTGCTAAAGGGATTAGAGCATAGATTCTTTAAAAAAAAATTGTGATCTTATTTGCAGGGAAATCGGAGGGAAAAAAGTGTACAGTAAGACATAAGTGAAGATCCATGCATCCACTATGGTGGGGTTGCTCCAAAGTCTGGTAGTCCAAGTAAGCGAGGATTTCAAGTTTAGTGAGTTTTATTGCAATTAGCATTTTTAATTCATTTAGATTAAAATTTCAAGCTCTTTAAAGATAAAACATTTTTGGGGTGCTCTAAGAACCCCTGTGTAATAATCCATGTGATGACAAAATATACTAGTTAGCTTGATGAGAACAAGAAAATGGTATTCTGATGGAATCATTCAATGAGGAGTTTTGATGTTGCCACAGAGATATATAAGTCATCCGATGAAGAATTCACAATTGGAAAATTTAATATTTTTCTTGAACATAAATTTAATATTATTAAATATTTGATTTTGAAATTGGATGATTCGCAGGAAAAAAAGAAGGATGAAGAATCATTGCTTATCTTTTGCACCAACTGTAGAAAGAAGCACTTCCTTGGAAAGTGGACACTTGGCGGTTTGAAAGTATGCAAAATTTTTGAGGATGATCATGCAACTAAACATTTCCCATCACTGACATTATTATGAAAGGTAATCAGGAAATCAAGTAAGGAATCGAATCAACTTCCAGGTATAACACAAAACCCATCACCATTTAATACTTGGAATAATGTTTATTTTTCTGAGCAGGTTCCTCAACATATTTATAATCCCGCAATTCCATAGAAAAGTTTTAATCCACCTCCAATTGAATACCCTACTTCATGGCCATAGTGGCCCTCTCCCTGGCCCTCTTCTTCGAGTCAGATATCCCCATGGTTTGGAATCTTTTCCCTAGAGCATTCTTTCATGCAGAATCAGCAACGATCATAATTTGCATTCAATTTGCCATCAAGATATCATCATTCATGGTATCAAGTAATTGTGCAACCTTTCTTTAACCCTAACCCTAATCCATACCCTAGTCATAATCCATACCCTAGCCCTTATCCTAACCCTAGAGCTAACCCTAATCCAAATCCTAGCCCTAACTTAAACCCTAGACCTAACTCTAGTCCAAATACAAATCTTAGTCAAAGCCTTAATGCAAACCCTAGTTCAAACTTTAGTCCAAACCCTAATCCAAACAAGGAGGTTACACATCAATTTAAAACACTTGTTCTTCCTCCTGATTCTCCCACTGAACAAAATGATATATCTTCAAGGTTGGGGAATAGGGTAAGTTTGGAAACATCTCTTATCACTACAAAAAGTTTACCCCAAGAAGATATAATTCAAAGACCATTAAAGGAGAAATATCTAATTGGAACCTATTCTAAAACTGTTGTTGAAGCTCAAAACCATAGAATTTCCCTTAATCATCCTTGTCAATCTAAACATAAAATATTTGAGCCTGAACTTGAGAGATTTATCTGTTGTCTTTCACTAGATCCCTTATGCCTCCAAGAGAGAGATTATAAAAATGTAGAATACTTGCATAAGTTGGAGACTCATAAATATGTGGATCTCATTGAATCCTAGTTTCAAGTAGTCATCAACACACCTTATTCCCTCATCATTCAACAAATCTTGGTACCATATCAATTAAAGAAATTGGTTTCTCATACTTTGGTATGTGTTGAAGTTTATTCTTTAAAATTGAGTGTGAGTATATTTAGCATTCTACACACATGGAAACATTGGAAGTACTCCTACACTTGAAGGAGATATTCCTCTCTCTAAAGTAGGGTAGGGTAGTATTATCATTCGAAATAAAATTGTTACAGCAACATTATTAAAATTGAAATTCCTAAGGTACAACCACTAATTTTTTTTTCATTATACACTCTTGTGGTAATACTTGTCAGAATAAATTCAATCTTAATGCCTCATATTTTATAAAGTGACTTTGATTATTGACTGAGATTATTCATTGGGACAGTTAGGGAAATTGTTATTGTTATAATTTCCATTCATAATCTTAACAGATTGTCATCCAATAAAAATTTTCAAGTTTCTCTTTGAAGGTATTGATGAAAAGTATCCTATGGTGGACCACTCCTATAAAACTATAATGAGCTCTCATAAGAACTCTAGCATGACCAACTTGAGGAATCATTTAGTCATTATCTTAGATGTTTTTTTTTAAATGAGTCTTTAGGTTAGCAGGACCAACCAATAAAGATTAGTAATTAAAATATTTTTACGCCATCCTGTGCCCTTAAGGAATATATTTGTCTCCCTACCTATTAAATAACCTATCTGAGTTTAATCATAATCAGAGTTTTTTTTAAACATAAATAGATTAATTGGGGGAATATGAGGTCTCATTACAAGTCGACCTACTATGATCATGGGTACTAAAGATAATGATAGTACCATTACTGGTCACCAAGCTAGGGTAATGTCTTTCAGTTGAAAACCTGGAAGAGAAGAGGTCTCATCACGAGCCAAATTGTTCATTCTTGTTATCTCTCATGAATGGCACAATCGTTTGATGGTTACCAAACTAGGACAATGACCTTCATTTCATTCCCAAATCAAATTAAATGCTTTTAAATGACTCTAAATCTATATCTAATAGGTGGGACACATGCATTCCATTGGGTTAGGAGGCATCCCTGTCGAGGCTATAGATGCTTGTTGGCAATAGGGCCATGCCTATGGAATTAAAGTTAATTTTACACTATGATTTACTGGTTGATTCTGACTTTCCCTGAACTCATTATCATATCTCTCTGAGAATGGATTTAAGATAATTTCAATAATGTACTTTGGATTTCTATCTTTCAAAAATAATTTGGTTTTTAATGGATGTGAGACCCTTAGCGCAAGTGATTCACTTTGCTTGAATAAGAGGATCTTCAACTTTATTCTTGGGTAACAGTAAGACAATCATCCTCGGAAGGTATCATTTTGTCATATTTATTTATCCCTACTTCCATCCATTTTAATGCCTTGGTTTTTAAATAAAGTCACTTTTATTTATAATAATGAGGTTATTGAAAGCGAAGACCTACTGCTTTGGACTACTCTTGAGATGCTTTGTGGAAATTTTTGTGGTTAACCATTTTAGGATGACATTATCCCTACAGTAAAAACATTGTTAGTATTCCTTTAAGAAGCCCTAACATTAGTTACTATTTCAGAATAATAAAGTAATTCTTAACATCACTGGATCCCTAGTCACAAATTTGTCTTATTCATGCAAAGGAAGTTAACGTCGCATGACACATAGACACATATTTACATGCTCTCACTAAATTAGTCCTACAATTTAATCTAATATAGAAACCCTAGCCCTACAGTCTTAATTAAATTTTGTCTCTGTTAGAGGTTTTTCTTGCATGAGGACATGTAAGATGATCGGCATGGGGGGTGAGAGATGTTAGGAGAGAGATGACCAGAATTTTCGTGTTTAATTCACATTTTCACCCTATGCTTACTCATGTTTTTCATTGTTATTACTATTGTTTTTCACAATTGTTGGGATAGTATCTTAAACTTGGAACATGATCAGCTAATTGTTCATTTCCTTTATTTCGATAAGATTTGCATCAAAAGGGTTATTGGTAATGGTTCTTGTGTTATTTTAGGAAGCCATATGAAATCACGATAAAAAATACTCATGCACCAACATTTTCAGGATAATGTTGTTGTTGGGACCTTTTCAACATATTTAGTTCATTCTATGCAGGCTTCTTCAGCAGATGAGATCAACAGTCACCTCAGCTCGAGCTATTCCATCTTCCGAGCACATCAACAATAAAGGTAAACTTGAGGTAAATTTGGCTTATGATTCTCTAATTCATTAAGAGGTTAAATAATATTAATGATTCACCACTTCTCATTCCATGAAATTAATCTTTCATAAGCCATTATCCTTCTATTGCCTTCCATTCATTATGCATATAATCGGATAGCAATACCATATAAAATCAAAAGCCTTATGGTGCATTAATAAAGGCAGATTCTATAGTGTCTTCTCCAAGCATTCCATTCACAAGATGAAGTCATTACTTCCATGAAATGATAAAATAAACCACCTATAGATATTGGTCTTACGAATATAGAGTATGCAAGCACACATTCACCATCTCCATCACCACCTCATTTCCTCCATCATCTCTCCCTCATCCATTCATTTCTTGTCCTCAATTTGTATTTCTGGCTAAATTTGTGTGACATATTAAATGTAAAGACCGTTTCTCCACAAGAACCAACACCTCCAATTATTCAAGAAGTGCTTCTCCACAAGAACCAGCACCTTCAAACGTCCAAGAAATGTTGTCCCATGTTGATTTGAGGGGTGTTGACCCAGGTTCGAATTTAAGGCTTACCAACAAACCCCTGTACTACTATACCTTTCAGCAATGGCCTCCTTTTGCAAGTCAAAGACTCACCCGAAGCAGTACGGAGGGTGTTGGAACCAGGTTTTTGCACCCTTAGAGAAATTTAGTTAAGGTGGGTCCCTTCAAATCTAACAGACCTGTACTACAGAAGCCCTAACACAAAAACCCTTAACAGTATATTGGTGGAATAACTTAAGTGAAGCTCATAAACCATCATATAACATGTTAATAGAAACAAGATGACTAATCATAACAAGATATATGCATTTATTACTTCTTATAGTACCGCATCCATGTGCACATTAATAAATCATCAGTATTCAATGAGCAGATATAATCTCAGAAATAACATAGAGCGTAGCCAATAACCATAACACAAAAATACTCACATATCACATAATAGTCTTCTCATTCATTCATATTTGGATCTGAATTACAGACTCTATTTACCAGCACATGCACACACCCAGCGGGGTCTACACACAGCAGGAATTAGGGTCTCCGCACGCACATCCAATAGGAGCTCTTACCTAGACAATCCACACGACATATCTCTACAATTTGTATCCAAGCTTAATTAGACTCAAAAACTTACTTCTAGACTCAACATATCCATATATTTATATCATATTAGCCTATGCTGCTCTATGGTCCACAAACCGTGGTTTCTGGACTATTGGTCTACCCTTTGAACCATTACAATTCATTGGGGGCTTTGACCCACCCCAGAGCCCTTGTGCTAGACTAGACTATTACAAAATATTACAAAATTGAACCAAAATTGTGGTTATGGTACCCCGCTCCAATAGGCCCCCACCACAATCTCATGACTCTTCCTGAGTCACAGCGACAGTGGGGTCTTCATCTTAGCTTGGATTTTTTCAACAACGGCGACAAAGGGGGCAGGACGCCTTCTCTCTGCGTGGCTACATTCTGCATAATTTTGACCAAATTTTTTGAATTCAGTCCTTCAGTGGCCGTAGTGATGCTATCTAAAGTTTGATTCAGCTTCTTTACGGCCGCGTCCAAGTCCTGTGAAATCTTAAGAGCTTCATCTTCCCATGGCATCAAATGGTTGCTGAGGACTTGCTTCTTATGGCAGAGCTCCTCAATTTCATCTTTGAGATCGTGGCTGGTTCGAGGATGCACTAAGTGTTGTGTTGCCATAAGGGTGGGCTTGGTAGCTTCAATCTGTTCAAAATATTGCTCTTTCAGGGCAGCTCCTAGTTGAATTGGAGGAGGATGGGATCACGTTGCACCATGGACCATAGTCCCATAATAGTATCTAACAATTCTAAGCCCTTGGTGATCTGTTCTGAAATGCTGCTTGTGGCTTCCTTGACCAGTGCGTCTTTTGGGCACACACCAAGCCTTCAACCTTGACCTATGGCACAACGGAGGCAGGAATCACTTCAGGCATGTCTTCACATAGCCAGTCTATTAGATGTTCTAATTCAGCTTGCCGTGCAACTGCCGTGATGCTTGCTTCCTGAGCTTGGGTAGTTTTGGCAGCTTTGGCCACAATTGTTTGCTCAGTCTCACTTATTTGTTGTTGCACCAAAATTTCTCTATGTTGGAGCTCACCGGAGATGAATAAGTAGAGAGCATGTAGTTTCTCACCCGTTAATCTCACAACGTTGAGATCCCCTTTTTAATTCATAAAAAACTCCTCTTCCAGAAGATGAGCTCAAATACATAAGCCTAGAAGGCTTATACAGATCTCCCAAAGTGGATCTCTCAGAAAATGCTCAAATAGAAAGCTTACAGCAATACATGAACATAATCATCAAACTCTGCCAAAATGAATACAACACAAGATGAAATATACTAAAGCCGTCATGTACATTAATATATCAGCAACAATATACATAAATATGATGAGGAATAATCCCCTCATTCAATGAGAATCCACCTCTAATGAGTAAACAATGAGATACAAGAGATGCAGCAACTGCATAAAATGCCGGAGAGCAGTGACAGCACTATCTCTAGGAGTGTAGCTACTGCTATAGATATCAATACATGAAATATGACTGAAATATAGAAATAAATTCCCAAGAATAGAAGAATGGGCTCCAATACAAGATTTCTAGCCAATCTAAGAGAGATTGCTAGAAATGCTAGAAAATGTACAAATGTGACAATCTGACTTGTCACTGCAACTGAATCAAAATATATAAATAGGCTATGGCAGATCTAAAATAATGATGCCCTCCTTTGATAATTCTCTTCAGCAGAAGGCTGATCCCTCTACTCAAGAACAATCCTCCTGATGAGCTCAAATGGCTCTCCCAGCAACTGCCTCTAAAAATAACGCAGTATCTGCCCAAGACTGCACTGTGAGAGATGGTGAGTGTTTGGCCTAGTGCCAAGGATCTAAAAATAAGCTTAGGAGTCACCTCATCTGCTCCTCCAAAGAATATTCAAGATCTCCCCTGAAGAATAAGCCAAAGGATGGCTCTATAAGTTCCTCTGTTGCTACACCCAGCAACACAATGTTAATCTACTACAGAAATAACGTTGTAGTTGCAGACATAAGCTTGGAAAAATTCCAGAATGAGAAAATGAAGCTCAAACCCTCTCCTTCCTTGAAGAAGAGGTAGGGATTCTCGACCGGGAACACCCATGGGTGAAGAACACCACAAACCCAGCTAAACAGCTCGGGGATGAAAGTCTTGTAGACCCAACGAAAATGATAAGCTAATGCATAATGAAAATGGGTTGACATCTCCTCCTTATAAAGAAAAGGAACCTTTATCACCATGGGTTCCATTCACACTAGCTTCTAGCTCAAGCAAGTGAAGCCTCCACTAAAACTGCGTTGTCCAAGTGGGTGCAATGTATCTAGACAATTTTAGTTGACTTGGTCAAAATGACTAGATCATTATTGATCCAATCTTGTTCACACCATGTGGTGCTCAATCTAGCTGCTTTATTATCCCTCCTTTCACACAAGAAGTGTTACTTCTCCATTAAAATGGTTTAAGGTGTCTCCTTACCCATTTTATTTAACAAAATAAAAATATGCCAACCATAATATTCCATTTTAGCTTGAGGCTATAATTGGGAATATTATAGTCCTCCCCTCCCACATGTTTCTTGTCCTCAAGCAACTGCATAGAGAGAACAAAATTTCTCCCCCTCTTCTTGTGGCCTCCTCATCAATAGACCCCACCATAGCTCATCAAGGTATGCAATAAATTTGTCCTCCATGTATCCCTCCAAGTATGTAGAACCAAAGAATACATCATGACATAATAGAAGGTGCAAGTGGAAATATCCTTGTGGTTCAATGGCCTCCTCAAGGTAGAAGTGATGAAAAACATGGGAAGTCTTATTCCCAATGAGTGACTCCTTCACCCATGCAATCATCCAAATGAAATGAGCCATCCTAAGTAGCTCAACAAAGCAGTTCTCAACCCCGGATCTATGCAATATGCTAGGGCTGAATGGAGAGTTTAGATTTTTCCATCCAAGAAGTTTCTCCCTCCATTTATGATAAGTATGAGGAGGTTTTTGATATTTCACTGAAATGCAATGGCCTCTACAATTGGCCCAAGCCTCCCCACAAAATAAATCAACCATGAAGTGCCTCATCCAATAATGCATTCTCTCCCAATAGCTCCTCCTATATGGAGAGAAAAATAGTGACATGGAAATCATGGTGTGCACATTGTTTCTCCTAAAACATAAAGCATGTATAATGGAGAGAATCATACTCCCAATGGGCTATCCCCATACCTCCGACACTCTCCAATTAGTGCTCCCTCTAAATGTACAACCATCAGCAACACAAGGAAGAAATATGCAATGAAAGCAACTTGTCATAAGACAACTAGAGAGTGGGTCACTGCTATACTCATGGGACCAACGCAGTGAACCTCCTACCTGCATCAAAACTAAAAAAAACAAGTTATTTTCTAGCCGCTTGTTGGCTGCCACAAACATCTCATAAGATGGAAATATGAAAGTACAAATTGGTGCCAATGGTGCACACCAAGAGATATGTGGCTTCCCCCACAAACCATCATAAAAATAGCCACTCCCATTGCTGCAATGGGCCACAAGTACATCATAATAAGGAGTATAAGGATTTGTGATCATACTTAGCTCATCAAGTTGCTCATATAATGCAAAGAAAGGTAAACCAAAATGAGAACATATACCTTCTTTACCATGTAGTCTAGTCCTTGAGCTGAAATGGCTCATCTGAATGCTCTCCCTCACCTCAAATGAGTAGGGAAATGAGTGTGCCAACCTCTCAAAAATATTCTGGGCTATGCATTTTTCCATATGCTGATATAAATCATGCTGAATTCCCTCCTTAATGTATTCTTCTAGCAAAGGAAATTATGCATCATAGTGCATAGCTAGAAAGTCCATATTTGCTGCATGCAATAATTTCTCCTTGAGACTAGAAAATATAGCCAAGAAGACCCTTCCATAACAATACATGACCACATCATCCACCATGTATCTATTATTTCCCTCCTCGTCATCAAGAAACATGCATGCACCAAGGTCTTGGGAATACTCAACCCAAAGCTGAGTCCTCCAACCTGGATCCATCCTCCTCATAGACAACGTTGGTGATCTGCAATGCTCCCCTCATGTTGTTGCCTGCTACTTTGACATCCCCCATGCCAAAGTCATCCTCCAAAATGCTGCCATGCCCATCATGCAACTGCTCATGCTCAAATAGTAATGGGGATCCTGGAAATCTAGTCTCCCATAAGAAACTGTCATCCAAAAGGAATCTCCCGATCCTGGGAAATGTAAGCATGAGTAACCTCAATCTACTCCCATGTGTGAAAGAGTCCTTCCCCAAAGGAAGTATCCTCCTCCTCATCAAATATGTGGAGCAGTCATCCTACATCATGAAGATGCAATACTCCATCCTTGCAGCAAACGCTATCAGTGCAGTATAACTGATGAGACTGAGTGATGCTGAAAATGAGAGAGTGTGTCTCTCTTCCTTGGGTCTATCCCAAACTCCCTGCATTCACTAAAATAGCATGATAGCATTTGATAGCATGAAATATAATTTCCAAACCATAAACCATGAGCCATACCTTTGAGTTGCAGCGCTGCTCCTCCAATGGCCTCATCTCCTTTCTCCACCCTTTCAGTAGTGCAAGTGGACAATGAACTGCACTGTGGATCTACATGTGTGGTTGAATTCTCACACCCATCATGATAATAGGTAGGGCTTGTTTTTTCCACAAACCCTCTCAGAAAATTTCTCTTTAAGGTCTTCATGATACCCTCCAGGGTCTGGAAAAGAAGAAGGGAAATCTCCTCTTTTTTCATTCTTCTTTCTTTGCTTTCTCTACACATCTCCTCTTTCAAATGAGGAGCTTCTCCTTCTAATGAAATTTTATATTGGGGTGCACAACTGTAAAGTTACCTTCTTAGGAATATCAAAAATGTATTCCAGAGATTGACTGCAAGGGAATTTATTGGATATGTCACCTTTGAACAAAGGATGAGATCCAGAGGCTGCCTGGCCATCTACAGACTCTGTCTATAGATTTTTAAATCTTCCTCCTTCAGGGATTCAGTACTTTGGCTTGAAGCCACGGGTTGAGCCAAAGATCATACTTTGGTACCACTGTAATGTCCCAAATGGGAAATTTCTACAATATTGTCCTCAAGGACGCTGTATAAGGAAGAAAGTGTGAAAATAAGCAGAAAGGGGGCTGAGATCCCCTTTTTAATTCATAAATCACTCCTCTTCCAGAAGATGAGCTCAAATAAATAAGCCTAGAAGGCTTATACAGATCTCCCAAAGTGGATCTCTTAGAAAATGCTCAAATAGAGAGCTTACAGCAATACATCAACATAATCATCAAAATCTACCAAAATGAATACAACACAAGATGAAATATATTATAGCCATCATTTACATTAATATATCAGCAACAATATACATAAATATGATGAGGAATAATCCCCTCATTCAATGAGAATCCACCTCCAATGAGTAAACAATGAGATACAAGAGATGCATCAACTGCATAAAATGCTGGAGAGCAGTGACAGCGCTATCTCTAGGAGTGTAGCTGCTGCTATAGATATAAATACATGAAATATGACTGAAATATAGAAATAAATTCCCAATAATAGAATAATGGGCTCCAATACAAGATTTCTAGCCAATCTAGGAGAGATTCCTAGAAATCCCGGAAAATGTACAAATGTGACAATCTGACTTGTCACTGCAACTGAATGAAAATATATAAAGAGGCTATGGAAGATCTGAAATAGTGATGCCCTCCTTTGATAATGCTCTCCAGCAGAAGGCTAATCCCTCTACTCAAGAAAAATCCTCTTGATGAGCTCAAATGGCTCTCCCAGCAATTGCCTCTGAAAATAATGCACTATCTACCCAAGACTGCACTGTGAGAGATGGTGAGTGTTTGGCATGGTGCCAAAGATCAAAAAATAAGCCCGGGAGTCACCTTAGTTGCTCCTCCAAAGAATATGAAAGATCTCCCCTGAATAATAAGCCAAAGGATGGCTCTATAAGTTCCTTTGTTGCTGCACCTAGCAACACAACATTAATCTGCTGCAGAAATAACGATGTAGCTGTAGAGAGAAGCTTGGCCAAATTCCGGAATGAGGAAATGAAGCTCAAACCCTCTTCTTCCTTGAGGAAGAGGTAGGGATTCCCGACTGGGAACACCTTTGGGTGAATAACACCACAAACCCTGCTAAACAGCCCGGGGATGCAAGTCTTGCAGACCCAACGAAAATGATAAGCTAATGCATAATGAAAATGGGTTGCCATCTCCTCCTTATAAAGAAAAGGAACCTTTCTCACCATGGGTCCCATTCACACTTGCTTTTAGCTCAAGCAAGTGAAGCCTCCACTAAAACTGTCATGTCCAAGTGGGTGCAATGTATCTAGACAGTTTTAGTTGACTTGGTCAAAATGACTAGATCATTCTTGATCCAATCCTGTTCACACCATGTGGTGCTCAATCTAGCTGCTTTATTATCCATCCTTTCACACAAGGAGTGTTATTTCTCCATTAAAATGGGTTAAGGTGTCTCCTTACCCATTTTATTTAACAAAATAAAAATATGCCAACTATAATGTTCCATTTTAGCTTGAGGCTAAAATTGGGAACATTACATCGACCGCAGAACATGTGTGGAATTACTTGCACAAGATTGGTGGTGCTACTATGAACGCCATGGTAGAGAAGGGGTAGAACCTGCTTTCGGTCATTGTGGCCAAGGCTATAACTGTGGCTAGCTGGCTCGCTTGACTCTTCCTCGCCTAATTCACCCTCGCTTGAAGCATATCTACTTTTAACTGAAGGACCTGCAGCTTAGACTAGAAGGCCACCACTGCGGCCTTATGCTGATCCTCAAGGGAAGTTCACTGGTATTTGGATGCAATGGTGATAGTGTTCGCGATCTTCTCAAAATATTCCTCTGTTAAAGTGACATTTGTTTCCCCGTCGGTCTTATCGGCCTTATGCTTCTTCTTCGACCCTTTAGGAGGCTCGCTTGTGTGCTTTGTTCTGCGTGGGGAATTTACGCCCTCCCCACCAAGCCCTTCAACCTTTGCATCCCATTGAGATTCTTGCTTGGCCCCCTTGGTGGCATCTTTGGGGTTTCCTTAGTCATCGATTTCTCCATGGAGCGCATCTCAGTCTCCTTTTATGTACTTGGCGGTACAGTATCTTTAGGGGCCGCATCCTTTCAAGAGGTGCCTGTGGTGACCGGGGTAGATTATTTGAATCCAAGTTTCCATGCCAGTGGCCAAGTCATGAAGACTTGATCGATCTCCACCTTTGTGGCCATATACGAAAGGTTGTACCACACTTGATCTTTGCAGGCCCTGATTTGCACATTGTGCATGGTGACATGAAATTTAGTGATGCACTTGTATTTTTCATAGACCATAGGTGACAAGCATGGCCAGGAATGAATTTCTATTGCTAGCACACAGTCAAAAAACACCCAGAACACCTTGTTCTCCTCGATGCACTTTGAATCCTAGAATCCCAAAGGTTTGCATACCACATGCCTTCATAGACATTCGGCTTGAGCTCAAGGAGCACTACATCATCAGGTGTCTCCCACACAATCAAGGCGATCAACAGCAAAAGCCACAAGTAATATAATGCCTTTCCCTGGTCCTGTGCCTCGCGCACATTTTCCAAGAATTCCTCACATAGGTACTGCGACCTATTGTAGCAAATCCCCTTCTCAAACCGTCCTACCAGCTGAATCACATAGGCAGGGATGGTCGATACCCAAAATTTGCGCATCATCTTGCATGCGAGTAGTAGAGTGCCCATGCGCACCCCCAGGTAGGCAATGGTCTCTACTTTGAATCCCCTCTTATCATGATCAACTTTATATTTATCCCGCACTTCTTCTGCTACCTTCTGCTCATATTTATTGTCGAATCCTTTCATGGGATGGGGCCCCTTCATGGGCAGGTCACTAATTTTATGAATTAGAACAACGTCAACCAAGATGCGGCCCTAGATCCACAAGCACCCATCGTCGATTAGCGTAAGAAGTTGGCGCACCACCAAGCTAGTTATAGGATATTGCCCAAAGTGGGGGAGGCATAGAAAATTCAGTATCCCTGAGGCCTCCATTCCATGCACCCATGGCATTGGTAATAATAGCGACACATTGTTATACAACACTCTTTCAAGATATAATTCTGGGGCCAGATCTAGGAACGCGTCTTCATTTTCGAGGTCATGGTCATCAAACTTGATGTAGGGAAGGCTCCCAAACATGTCACCAATCAAAGGGACCTCCTGCGGAACCAACGACATTTGCAGATATTCCCAGACAACGTTGAAATTCTAGGGGGTGCACACTGTTGGTTTTCTTGGCTTAACATATGCTGGTAGCCAGGATAGCGGAGCCACCAGCAGAGCTCCCTCTAGATCTATCAGAGGGCACTTCAAAGGATTGGGCAGGCATGCCTGAGGCACCTGCTGAGAGGAATGCACAATTTTAGGGGAGGTGAGTGGCTTCACCGAAGCCCACTTCGTGGCTTTCCCCCTCCCCTTATCCTTTCCTTTCTCCTTGACCTTTTCCTTCCCCTTTCCCTTTCCCTTGGTCGGCATAGACACGTCCTCTTCAACGTCGGGGATTACCTCTAACACATTTTCAAACCCAATTTCAATAGAGGCCGTAACAGGTGATGACTTGGCAGGGTTAGAGGCATTCATCCTTGCATGGAATATAAATTCAAGGTTTTTGTTGTCAAATGGGGTAGCTCACCCCGACATACAGATGGCGAAGTCACAGAACACATAGAATTCACAGTAAAGCACAGGGCGTAAGTATTTTTGAAGGTAAAGGAATTGATTATGACCTACGCCCATATTTTTATAGCCTCCCATGAGTAAAAATGGTCGGATTAGTCTGAAATGCGACTTACCGTCAAGGAAATGGTAGAAAATCCTCCTAGATCACTGCATTAATTGCCAAATATCCACTCCATTCAACGGTAAAATCGCTTTTTCACCTAGTTTTACTGTTCCAACGGATATTTTTTCTAGATATGTGCTACCCCTGTGCCTCTGTCACACCTTTCTATGCCTCCTTACCTGTGCACTACCCCTACACACCTATCGTTCCTTCCTTCACCTTTCCTTCCTCATGTGCACAACACTCCTCATACAGATAATTTGGCCATATATTCATTTGGTAGGCACCGGGTTGTCCCTATAAGGTTTCAGACGTCTTCCATTAATGTTCCTGGGCAGGTAGTCTCTGTGCAGCATAGCCAACCTGAACACACCACCATCTGTAATATCTTTCACTATGTATGGACCCAACTAGTGCTTACGAAATTTTCCTGGGTGGTGCACAAACTGGCTGTCATAAAGCAGCACCAATTCATCTTCCTTGAATACCTGATGTCAGATGTGACTATCATGCCAATATTTTTCGCGAGCCTTCTAAAACTACTAGTGAAACTTAGCAATGAACCAATCCTCTTCGAAGGCAACCAACTGTGCCAATATTTCCTCCATGATCTCAGGTTTTTCCATGTTTGTAAAAGTTGAAATGTGCAGGTTAGGGATGATATATTCCATGGGCATGATGGCCTCCTTCCCATAGACCATCCTGAATGGAGTTTTCCTGGTCATTTTCTTGCATGTGGTCCTATTGGCCCAGAGCATGGAGGGGATGCGCACATCCTAATCACTTCGATCAACATTATAGACCTTAGTGAGCGCATGTTCCAATTTTTTTTGAAAGCTTCCACTTCCACATTAGTCTGTGGGTGATATAGGGTACTCTTTAGATGATGGGTTTGAAATTCTTCAGTCACTTCAATATTTTCATTAATAGAATGTGTATTCTATCACTCATTAAGATCTTTGGGCAGCCAAACATGGTTATAATATGCTCAAAGATGAAGTGCACAGTGGTATATGTAGTACAATCCTTCATAGCCTTTTCTTCCACCCATATGGTTACATAATAAAAGAAGTTGTTGGTTTGAGGGATATTGACCCAAGTTCGGATTTAAGGTTTACCAACAAACCCCTGTACTATTGGCCCTTTCGGCAATGGCCTGCTTGCGCAGGTCAAGGTCTCTCCTAAAGTAGTATGGGAGGGTGTTGGAACTAGGTTTACGCACTGTGAGAGAGAGAAATTTAGTTAAGGTGGGTCCCTTCAGATCTAATAGGCCTGCGCTAGAGAAGCCCTAATAGAGAAACCCTTAACAGTATATTGGCAGAATAACTTAAGCGAAGCTCATAAACCATTAGATAACATGTTAAAATAATCAAGATGAATAATCATAACCAGATCTATGCATTTATTCCTTCTTATAGTACTGCATCCACATGTGCATTAATAAATCATCAGTATTCAACGAGCAGATATAATCTCAGAAATAACATAGAGCGCAGCCAATAACCATAATAGAGAAATAATCAAATATCAAAATACAGTCTTCTCATTCATTCATATTTGGATATGACTTACATACTCTATTTACTAGCCCGCGCACACAACCACTAGGGTCTGCACACAAAAAGACTTACAGTCTCTGCGCACACATCCAACAAGAGCCCTTACCCAAACAATCCACATGACATATCTCTACAATTCGTATCCAAGATTAATTAGACTCAAAAACTTACTTCTATACTCAACATATCCATCTATTTATATCATATTATCCTGCGCTACTCTATGGTCCGCAAACCATGGTTTATGGACTCTTGGTCTTCTCTTTGACCCATTAAAATTCATTGGGGGATTTGACCCACCCCAAAGACCCTGCGCTAGACTAGACTATTACAAAATATTACAAAATTTCGATAAGGGTACCCTGCTCCAACAGGCCCCCAAAAAAATCTTGCAACTCATCTCGAGTCACAGTGGAAGTGGGGTTTTCATCTTAGCTTGAAGCTATTCGACAGTGGCCGAAAAAGGGGGCAAGATGCCTTCACTTTGCACAGCTGAATTCTGCACAATTTCGACCAAATTTTGGGAATTCAGTACTTCAATGGCCATAGTGATACTATCTAAAGTCTGATTCAGCTTCTTTATAGTCACGTCCAATTCCTATGAAATCTTAAGAGCTTCATCTGCCCATGGCTTCAAATGGTCGATAAGGACCTGCTTCTTGTGGCGGAGCTCCTCAACTTCATCTTTGAGAGCGTGAATGGTCTGAAGAAGTGCTAAGCATTTTAATACCACAAGGGTTGGCATGGTAGTTTCCATCTGTTCAAAATATTGCTCTTTCTGGTGCAAATCCTAGTTGAATTGGAAGAGGATGGGATTGCGCTGCACCATGGACCATAATCCCATAGAAATATCTAACAAGTCTGAGCCCTTGGTGATCTATGCTGAAATGTTTCTTGTGGCTTCCTTGACCATCGTGGCTCGCTGGGCGCACACCTCAAGAGGGGTTTCTGGCTGCAGCTTGGCTTGTAGTGTAGCAATTTGTTGCTCCATGTCTGCTTTGACAACTTTTACTTCTGTCATGGATGCCTTCAACGCAGCGACCAAGACTTCAACCTTGTCATGTGGCACAACGAAGTAAGGAATCACTTCTAGCATGTATTCACATAGCCGATCTATCATATGTTCTAATTCAACTTGTTGCGCAATTGCTGCAATGAATGTTGCCTGAGCTTGGGCAGTTTTGCTAGCTTTAGCCACAATTGTTTTCTCGAGCTCACTTAGTTGTTGCTATGTATGCATTTCTTTGTGATAGAGCTCACTGGAGATGAATAAGTAGAGAGCATGTAGCTGCTCACCTGTTAATCTCACAACGTTGAGATCGACAGTAGAACATGAGCGGACTTGCTCGCATAGGACCGGTGGTACTACTATGAACGTCGCACCCAAGAGGGGGTAGATCCTACTTCCAGTCACTATGGCCAAGGCTATAACTGTGGCTGGCTCGCTCGCTTGACTCTGCCTCACCTAGTTTAGGCTCGCTTGAAGTGTATCTTCTTTTAACTGAAGGACCCACAACCCAAACTATAAGGCCTCCACTGTGGCCTTGTGTTGATATTCGAGGGAAATCCATCGGTCTTTGGATGCAATGGTGACAACATCCGCGATATTCTCCAAGTATTCCTCAGTTAAAGTGACATTTTTGTCCCCGCTGGTCTTATCAGCCTTGCGTTTCTTCCGCTACCCTTTGGGAGGGTCGCCTATAACCTTTGTTCCATGTGGGGACTTTGCGCCCTCCCCACCAAGCCCTTCAACCTCTGCGTCCCATATTTGAGATTCTTGCTCAACCCCCTTGGTGGCATCTTTGGGGTTTCCTTAGTCATCAGTTTCTCCATGGAGCGCACCTAAGTCTCCTCGGTTCTACTTGGTAGGACAATATCTTTCAGGGTTGCATCCTTTTCAGAGGTGCCTGCAGTGACCGAGGCAGATGATTTAAAGCCATATTTCCATGCCGATGGCCAAGTCATGACGACTTGATCAATCTCCGCCTACGTGGCCATATAAGGAAGGTTGTACCAAACCTGATATTTCTAGGCCCCGATCTACACATTGTGCATGGTGACATGAAATTCAGCAATGCACTTGTATTTTTCATAGACCCAGAACACCTTGTTCTCCTTGATGCGCATTGAATCCTTAGAATCGCAAAGGTTCGCATACTGCACGTCGTCACAGACATCTGGATTGAGCTCAGGGAGCACTGCATCATCAGGTGTCTCCCATTCAATCAAGGTGATCAACAACAAAAGCCATGAATAATAGAATTCCTTTCCCTGGTCCTACGCCTCACGCACTTTGTCTAAGAATTCCTCATAGAGGTACTATGACCAGTTGTAGCCAACCCCCTTCTCACACCATCCTGCCAGATGAATCACATAGGCAGGGATAGCCGATGCATGAATGTTGTGCATAATCTTGCATGCGAGCAACAGAGTGCCCATGCGCACCCCTAGGTTGGCAATGGTCTCTACTATGAATCCCCTCTTATCGTGTTCAACTTTATATTTATCCCGCACTTATTCTGCTACCTTCTGCTCATATTTCTTGCCGAATACTTTCATGGAATGGGGCCCCTTAATGGGAAAGCTAGTGATTCTATGAATTAATGCAGCGTCAATCAGGATGTGGCCTTGGATCCACAAGCACCCATCATGGATCAGTTCAAGCATTTGGCGCACTACCAAGCCGGTCATAGGATATTGCCCAAAGTGGGGGAGGCGCAACAAATTCAGTATCCCTGAGGCCTCTAGTCTGCACACCCACGACATTGGTTCCACCTTTGGCACATTGTCATACAACACTCTTTCAAGATACAATTCCAGGGCTAGATCTAGGAAGGCATCTTCATTTGCAAGGTCGTGGTCATCAAACTTGATGGAGGGAAGGCTCCCAAACATGTCACCAATCAAAGCAACCTCCTGCGAAACTAGCGACATTTTCAGATATTCCCAGACAACGTCCAAATTCTTGGGGGTACACACCGTGGGTTTTCTTGGCTTAACATATGCTGGTAGCCATGAGAGCGGATCCACCAGCAGAGCTTCCTCCTAGGTTGTCAAGGGGTGCTTCAAAGGATTGGGTGGGCATGCCTGAGGCACCTGCCAAGCAGGGAAAACTTTAAGGATGGAACTTTATCTTAAAGTTTAGAAACCTTGGTGAATCTTACTAGTCCCCAATATGTAAATTGTAAAAAAAAGTATGATATTTTTGTAAAAATATTTAGGTTCTAATTATTTTATATTAGTATATATAAAATTTTGGCAATTTTTAGGCTAAAAAAAAATTATACTATAAAATTGGGCGAATAAATTTTCAAAAAAATGGAAATTTGCGAATCTTTTTTTTGGAAAAAGCATGGAAAATTAACCCACTTGCGAATATTAGCCCCTAAAATTTTCCCTACTACCGAGGGGAATGCACAATCCTAGGGGAGGTTCGTGGCTTCAGCAAAGCCCACTTCGTGGCTTTCCCCCTCCCCTTCTCATTTCCTTTCTCCTTTCCCTTTTCATTCCCCTTTCCCTTTCCCTTGGCCGGCATAGACACGACCTCTTCAACGTTAGGGTTAACCTCAAACACATTTTCAGACCCAATTTCAATAGAGGCAATAACAAGCGACAACTTGGCAGCGTTAGAAGAAGTCATCCTTGCTTGGAATATAAATTCAGGGTGGCTGCTGTCAGAGGGGGTAGCTCACCCAGACATACATATGGCAAAGTCACACAACACACATAATTCACAGTAAAGCACAGGGCATAAGAATTTCGGAAATCAAAGGAATTTATTATGACCTACACCCCTCTTTTTATAGCCTCCCATGAGTAAAAATGGTCAGATTAGTCCTAAATGTGACTTACCATCAAGGATATGGTAAAACATCCTCCCAGATCGCTGCATTAATTTCCAAATACTCGCTCCATTCAATGGTAAAATCACCTTTTCACCTTGTTTTACTGTTCCAACGGCTATTTTTTTTAGCTGCACGCAACCTGTGCACCTCCTTACCTGTGCACTTGTGGTACCTTCCTTCGCCTTTCCTTATTCATGTGTGTAGCACTCCTGATACAGATACTCCAACCATATAGTCATTTGGCAGGCACCGGGTTTTCCCTATAAGTTTTTAGACGGCTTCCATTAATGTACCCAAGCAGGTATTCTCCGCGCAGCGTAGCCAACCTGACTGCACCACCATATTTAATATCTTTCACTATGTATGGACCCAACCACTGCTTACAGAATTTTCCTGGGTGGTGCGCAAATTGGCTGTCATAAAGGAGCACCAATTTGTCTTCCTTGAATACCTTTTGTCGAATGTGCCGATCATGTGAATCCTTTTCGCGAGCCTTCTTAACTTGTTGGTGAAAGTTAGCAATGAACTGATCCTCTTCCAAGGCAAATAACTATGCCAAGAATTCCTCCATGATGTCAGGTCCTACCATGTCTGTAAAATATGCAATGCACATGCTAAGGATGATATATTCCATGTGCATGATGGCCTCCTTCCCATAAACCAACCTAAAAGGAGTTTTCTTGATCAGTTTCTTGCATGAGGTCCTTTAGGCCTAGAGTACTGAGGGGATGCACACGTCCCAATCACTTCAATCGGCATTACAAACCTTAGTGAGCGCATGTTCCAAATTTTTGTTTAAAGCTTCCACTGTGCCATTAGCATATGGGTAATATGGGGTACTCTTCGAATGATGGATCTAAAATTATTTAGTCAAAGCTTCAATAGTTTCATTAACAAAATGCATACCTCTATCACTCATTAAGATCTTTGGGTAGCCAAACTTGGTCAGAATATGCTCAAAGATGAATTCTGCAGTGGTATCTACAGTACAATCCTTCACAGCCATTGCTTTTGACCATTTGGTTACATAATAACAGAAGTTGTTGGTTTGAGAAGTCTTGAACCAGGTTCGGATTTAAGGTTTACCAACAAACCCCTGTACTACTGGCCCTTTCGGCAATGGCTTGCTTGCATAGGTCAAGGTCTCACCTGAAGTAGTATGGAAGGGTGCTAGAACTAGGTTTCCGCACCCTGAGAGAGAGAAATTTAGTTAAGGTGGGTCCCTTCAGATCTAACAGACCTGCATTGGAGAAGCCCTAACAGAGAAACCCTTAACAATATATTGGTGATATAACTTAAGCGAAGCTCACAAACCATCAGATAACATGTTAACAGAAGCAAGATAACTAATCATAACCAGCTCTATGCATTTATTCCTTCTTATAGTACCGCATCCACGTGCACATTAATAAATCATCAGTATTCAGCGAGTAGATATAATCTCAAAAATAACATAGAGTGAAACCAATAAGCATAACAGAGAAATACTTAGATATCACAAAAAAATCTTCTCATTCATTCATATTCAGATTCGACTTACAGACTCTATTTACTAGCCCGCGCACACAACCAATGGGGTCTGCACACAGCAAGACTTAAGGTCTCCATGCACATAGCCAATAGGAGCCCTTACCCAAGCAATCCACATGAAAAATATCTACAATTTGTATCCAAGCTTAATCAGACTCAAAAACTTACTTCTAGACTCAACATATCCATCTATTTATATCATATTAGCTTGCGCTACTCTATGGTCCACAAACCGTGCTTTTTAAACTCTTGGTCTACCCTTTAACCCATTACAATTCATTGGGAAACTTGACCCGCCCCAAAGCCCCTGTGCTAGACTAGACTATTACAAAATACTAAAAAATTGTACCAAAATTGTGGTTAGGGAATCCCACTCCAACATGCCACAAGAACCAACATCTACAAAACAATGTTAAGAATCTATCTATGAGAAAGAGATTTGTTTTCATGGGGACATGCAAACCCTCAGGCATGATGGGATGTTGGGCCTCGAATATGACCATGTTTTCCATCATACAAAACCGTTATTCATAACAAAAATTATGATACTTTTACACTCATTTCACACCATAGTTCCATCACTTGTCACCAATTCATATCTTACAACCCTAGATTGATAATTTAATGTTGGAAATTATAACATATATAATTTCCCCAACATGCAGCAACCACAATAAAATGTTAAATTCCAACATTGTGACTAAGTTGGCCATATGAAATATCACTGCTTTGATCTTCATCCATGTGAGCACTATCATAAAACCTCTAATTTTTTACATAGATTCTTCAGAAGCAAGCCTCCTGCAAGAACATAGATTCATCTTCAATGGATTGCTTCTTGGAAATGGGCATCAACAACCAATAATATGTTTCAGTCAAATGTGAATCTCTTCTAGAGTATTAAAATGCCTTCTTATGGATTTTTCGCCATATTAGCTAACCTTGTATCTGACAGGGGGGGAAGTGATGGTCATCTACAAGCTTCAAAGCCACATCAAGCAAGCCTGAGACACAACCTACCATTCCAGATTCAGAGTTGTATCCAGAGACAGAGATGCCCATGAGCATGCCTAATCAGATGTGGATCAAGGATCTAATTGATAGCTCAAAATTCAAATTGTTCAGAAGTGTGATGAACCTGAGTGACCGCGTATATCGCGTCTTCCTGATTCCGGCGCCATGAATGATTTGAAAAATTGACACTGTATGAAGAAGTTATCGTAGTTTGAAAAGTCTAGTAATATGTAATTTTTGGACTTTGACCAAGTTTGAATGGATTTGGAAAATTCAAAAAAAAAAGAATATTCTAGGGAATATTCTTGGAATATTCCTCAAAATATTCCCCATAATATTCCATTTGGACCAATCATATGCCAACAAGTGGCATTGTTTAATTAGCAGTTGGGGTTGTACGTTGGATTTTAAATCAATCACGAGCTGCCACATGGCAAGCCTAGAGGTTGCCACGTGGGCTAGGTATGGCATATTAAAATTTTTGGGGGTCCACGAGGCTCGACCCTGAGACCTACTTCCCGTGCATAGAACGCCTGACCAACTCACCTACTGTTTGGTTCTTAACAACTATGGAGCGCTGGTTGTATTCATCATTAATCAAAACTCTATTTGGCGGTTTAAAGGGGCCAGCCCCTCCCATATGGCCTCGACCCCATGTCCAGGGGCATAAACCCTTAACCGCCAACACTACTCCACAGTTATGTTAAGTGGTCACATGGCGGAAGGTTTATGGTTTATGCGTCAACGGTTTTAGAAATAGCTCCAATATTTAATGTCACTGTATAGTTTATGTGACATGTGACCAAAATTAACGGCCAATAGTTAAATGTTATGGTTATCCTGGTGGAAAATTTGTTGCACACCCCAAGTTTGGGTATTTTCCCTATTTTAACTGCAAGTGTAGTTCCTCCACTTTTAGTGGAGCTTTTTAGGGGTCACTAGACAAATTGAGTTTAGGCTCTATCTTGAGCTAGATTGAACCAATTTTAGAGTGAAAATAGTCAATTTTGATTATCTTAGACATTCCAGACTCATTGATGAGGGTTTCAAAACCATCAAAGGATATTTGAGTAGGTTTTTGCTTCAGTTAAGTTCTAGGGGCCACAAAGGCCACCAGGGGCCAACATCAGTTTAAGGCTTAGCCAGTGCAGCCAGAAGCCTTATGAAACAATAAAATAGTAAATTTTGGATGTTTCAAACATTATGTAACTAATGGTGTATTTTTCAAAGCCTGTAGAGGACTTTCAAAAGCTTATATGCTTCAGTGAAGTTCTAGGGGCCACCAGGGCCAGCAAGTGCCAGTAGCAGTTCGAGGCCTAGCCAGGGAAGCTAGAGGCCTCATTAAGCAAACCAATAGTCATTTTTTTACTGAAATGAGAATTATGAATCCAATGGAGGGATTTTTAGAAGCTTTTGAGGACTTCTAGAGGTCAATAATGCACAAAGAAGTTTCCTTTGACCCTAGATCCAAGGGGTGCCACCAGGTGTTGGAGGCGAAACCGGAGCACTCGGAGGCAAATATCAGTGAACCAATAGTCTATTTTTGACTATTTTTGGCATTATAAACCCAATTAAGGGATTTTCAGAACCATTTGAAGACTTCTAAAGTTTGAAGGGCCACAAGGATGTTTTGGGCAGCCCAGGTCCATCAGAGGATGGAGGTCTATTTTGGGGAGCCAGTGCTCATTTTGAACAAATGATCAGTCCATTTTGGAGGTCTGATATGTGATGGACATAATAGGTGAGTTTTCAGGGACAAAAAAATAATTCTAAAGGAGTTAATGCCATAGATAAGCTCAGTGTAGCTCAAGAGCACCGACAGAAGGAATCAAGTCTAAGGGAGCCTAGATTTGTTTTCAGAGTGAAGATAGCCATGATAGGGATATATATGGTATTTTAAACCCATTGGTTCAGTTCAGTAACCATTGGAGTTGATTTTTGTAAATTGTAAGAGAAACTTTGTCATAATCCCAAAGAACCAAGTCAAGATGACAAGAGATCAAGGATACGTAGCCCACGATATTCGGGTGAACTCCTAGATTAAATTTTTTGTTATGTGTTGATATTTTGTTGCTGAAATATATGGCTGTTGTACATTCTTAATTTCAGTAAAAACAAATGGACTTAAAGAACTTAAACATTTAGAAAACATATACCTATTTCAAGTATAAAATTCTACAAAATTCAAGAATAATCTAGATCTTTTATTTGGTTAACTGAGTGGGAGGTTCTTGAAAAACATAACAAGTTATCCAACCCATTTTTACATCAGGTTGGTATTAGAGCACTAAGTTTATTTCTTGACAGAGCACTAGGTTTCTTTTTTGACTTGAAAGGTGTTTAAACAGTACAATAATTTGACTATTTGCAAACTGACTATTGCTTGAGTTTGATAGAGGTGAAGGGAAATTTGTTGATATCTAAGTCCAGAAGAGGACAAGAAGGAAGAAGGAAGAATGAATCTTCCTTACCCAAAGGACCTCAAGGCAACCCTTGAAGCAAAAGAGGGTTTGTTTGAAAAAGGCTACTTAAATAAGAGCTTTACTCTACAACCATTTTGTTCAAAATCTTTGTCAATGGTTTCTTGAAAGCTTTGTGAATTTTTTTGAAGTTATTTTGTTCATTTGCATAATAATGACAACTTCATCAAGTGAGGTTTCAAAATCCTCCTCCTTCACGAAATTCTTCGATGAAGAGATGAAGTGAGACTTCTACATCTTGAAGGACATGGTGCAAATTATGTTTGAAGATAGAAGAGAAAGCACTAGACTTCATGGGTAATTGGTTGCTATGAAGCAAGATAAAGAAGAAATTTTTAAAATAATTCATGATATGGAGATGCAGCTCCATCAAGCCCAAGAGGCCTTAAACAAGAACATGCGTGAAGCAGAGGTAATTCAGTCAAATTTGTCTTCATTTTCCTCTTCAGATAGATGTGTTGGTTCATTTGCAAAGCACACTAGAGGTATAGGGTCCAAGTTAATGTTTAAAATGGGCTATGAAGGTAAGGGTTTAGGTAAGCATGCACAAGGCATGATTAATCCTATTTTTGTTGAGGAATGACCTAAGAAAGTTTGTCTTGGTTATGTTCAATATTATGGCGAAAACTTCAAAGCCATGAAGGCATGTGAGGCAACTTCAAAGAGAAATTTTGCCACAATTTCTAAACCACAAACATGTCAAGTTTTTTTTCAAGTTGATTGCCATTCTTTGGAGCCTATGTTGCAGCAAGATGTTTGTAGACATGCAGATTATGGCGAGCATGAGAGATCGGAAAGTTTTCAAGACATGAACACTGATGTTAGTCTTCAAGAGAAAGCTGGAACCTCTACAAGATTATCTCCTCAAGAAGGTAAAGAGGATGGACATGCAAAGAATAATTTAAGGTATAATTCTTCCCAAAGTCAAGTTTCTTATGTTTCTGATAAGCATGGAAAATATGCATGCAAGACTAGAAGAAAGAGTTGTTGTTCATATTGTGGTCTATGTAACCATCTTGTTTCAAAATGCTGGAAGAGGATGAAGGCATATAGAAAATAGTTGAAGTGAAGGAAACTTGCAAAGAAGGTGAAAAATACTTTCACACATAGCCAGAAGAAGGGAAATTTTGTTTGCCAATGTTGGACATTGCATACAACTAATCATCCCAAGCACATGAAGCAAGAGGATAAAAAGACTAGAGAAATTGGAACCAAGGATTCCATCATTGATGTGAGAACAAATGTTTCACATGACGAAGATTTTCAGCAGCAAAAATCACCATGGAAGTGGCTTGGTGAGAAGTGGTTTGACTTCTTGACTCAGTAAGGCATACACTCATTCGTACATATGCAAATTTTAGTTATGTATGCATGTTTTTTGTTTTAATCTCACGTTTGTTTGAGCCACCTTGGATTGATCATCAAGGAAGCGATGTTCAGCTACCTTCTGAAATTTTCTCGCCAGAAATTTCTGAGTGAGTGCAATAAAGACAGTTCTTAACAGGAGGACAAGTGCATCTAGGAAGGGAAGTGTCGACTACCTTCAAGTTGTGGTTCAAAGGTACTAAGCCATGCAAGGAAAGTGTATGGAGGCTGAAAAGAAGAGGGTGTTGTACTCTAATCTACTATATAGATTAGTATATCAGTCTTTTGGGGTCCAAAATATTCACAATCATGGGGAGGTGTGATCAGATGTGGATCAAGGACCTAAGTGATAGCTCAAAATTCAAAGTGTCCAGAAGTATGTTGAAGCTAAGTGATCGGATAGATCTCATCTTCTTGATTCTGGCACCGTGAATGGTTTGAAAAACCGACACTGTATGAAGAAGTTATCGCAGTTTGAAAAGTCCAGTAAATTGTAATTTTTGGACTTTGAGCAAGTTTGAAATGGATTTAGAAAATTCAAAAAAAAAAAATATTCAAAGGAATATTCTCGAATATTCCCTGAAATATTCCATTTGGACCAGTCATATGTTGATAAGTGGCATTGTTTAATTGGCAATTGGGGCTATACGTTGGATTTTAAACCAATAAGGATTTTCCACATGGCAAGCCTAGAGGCTGCCACGTGGCCAAAGTATTGCATATTAAAAATTTTGGGGGTCCCCGGGGCTAGACCCCAGGACCTTCTGCCCACACACAAAACGCCTTACCAACTTGCCTACCATTTGGTTCTTAACAACTATGGAGTGCTGGTTGTATTTATCATTAATCGAAACTCTATTTGGAGGGGTTAGCCCTAAGGGAAAGCCCCTCCCATATGGTCTCAAACCCAAGTCCAGAGACCTAAACCCTTAACCGCCAACACTACTCCGAAATTATGGTAAGTGGTCACATGGCAGAAGGTTTATGGTTTATGCATCGACGTTTTCGGAATTAGCCCCAATATTTAATGTCACCACGAAGTTTATCGTACATGTACCCAAAATTAGCGACCAACAGTTAAATGCTATGTTTATCCTGGCAGAAACATTGGCGCATGCCCCAAATTTGTGGATTTTCTCTATTTTAACTACAGTTAAGTGTAGTTTCACCACTTTTAGTGGAGTTTTTTAGGGGTCACTGGACAAATTGAGTTTAGGCTCTATCTTGAGCTAGATTCAACCAATTTTGGAGTGACAATCGTAAATTTTGACTATCTCAGAGGAATTTGGGCGGGTTTTTGGTTTAGTGAAGTTCTAGGTGCCACCAAGGGCCAGCAACAGTTTCAGGCTTAGCCAGTATAACCAGAAGCCTTATGCAGCAATCCAATAGTCAATTTTTTATTTTTAAATTATTATGGAACTAATGGTGTGGTTTTTAGAGCTTGTAAAGGAATTTTGAAAGTTGAGATGCTTTAGTGAAGTTCTAGGGGCCATTAGGTCCAGCAAGTGCCAGCAGCAATTTGATGCCAAGCCAGGGCAGCTAGCGGCCTTATTAAGCAAAAAAATAGTCTTTTTTTACTGTAATGATCATTATAAATCCAATGTATGGATTTTCAAAAGCGTTTGAGGACTTCTAGAGGTCGAGAACTCACAGAGAAGTTTTATTTGACCCGAGAGCCAAGGGGTGCCACCAGGTGTTGGAGGCGAAACCGGAGTAGCCAAAGGTCAATCTTGGTGAACCAATAGTCTATTTTGACTAATTTTGGCATTATGAACCCAATGAATGGATTTTCAGATCCGTTTGAATACTTCTGAAGGTAAAAGAGCCACATGGAATTTTTGGGCAACCTAGGGCCATCAGTGGATGGACGCCTAGATTAGGGAGCCAGTGCTCGTTTTGATCAAATGATCAATCCATTTTGGAGGTATGATATGTGCTAGAGATATTAGGTGAGGTTTCAGGGACAGAAAAATAATTCTGAAGGAGTTAATGCCATAGAGAAGCTCAGTGTAGCTCAAGAGCACCAACAGAAGAAATCAAGTCTAAGGGAGCCTAGATCTGTTTTCAGTGTTAAGACAACCATGACAGGGATATAGATGGTATTCTAAGCCCATTGGTTCAGTTCAGTAACCATTGGAATTGAGTTTTGTAAATTGTAAAATAAAATTTGCCATAATCCCAAAGAGCCAAGTCAAGATGAAAAGATCTCAAGGAGACGTAGCCCATGATATTCGAGTGAACTCCTAGATTAAATTTGTTGTTATGTGTTGATATTTTTTTGCTTCATTATATGGTTTTTGTACATGTTTAATTTCAGAAAAAACAAATTGACTTAAAGAATTTAAATAGTTAAAAAACATACACATGTTTCAAGTATAAAATTCTGCAAAAGTCAAGAATAAGCTAGATCTTTTATTTGTTTCACTGAGTGCAAGGTTCTTGAAAATCATAACAAGTTATCCAAACCATTTTCAGATCAATGCCTTTGATTGGTGGTTAGACTTAAACTATTTGTGTGAGATTGAGCTTCTCCCTCTTCAAAAAAATTGGGACACTTCCTCTAGCATAAGACTTCATCTTATTGCCAGTTTTGGAGGAGTTCCATGAATTTCATTAATCATTTCAAAGTTGGTGGTAATCCTTAAACCATTTTGGGATGATACCTCCATTTTTAGGTTTAGGTTCTCCTTTTTATGTGGGTTGTAGACCTCCCTCTTCCAGGTTGAATGTCTCCCTCTTCAAAGCATTAGGAGGACTTCCTCTAGCATAAGACCTTAGCTTCATGCTAGATCTGGAAGAGTTTCAAGAACTGCACTAAGTGTTCCAGTGTTGGTATCCTTAAACCACCACCTTATAGCTACATATTAAAGAGAACATTCAGCCAATTTATGCCATGCATATTTTTTTACATTTTTATTACAACTCTCTTCTTGGACTCATACATACCCCTTCGGATTAAGCGGGGGAATGTTGGACACCTAATCCTCCTAGGGTTAGTGTGGGAGTTGAATAGTTAAGAGGAGACCAAGAGACCCTGGAAGATGAATCCAAGGGTCACTCCAATGTATGATAAATATGTATCATTGTCAAAAATAGATGCATCTCATGCTTATATTTAATCTTGTGTCCATTATTTATGTGTATGTCTAACACATACCGCTTATTGGAGCCTTATAACACAACTTATTATGGTACAATAACAACCACATTTTCTTCAACCAAAAAATAATCATACTGTTTATGGATCTTTACAAATCCAACTCGATATGGTATCTATAATAATATACACATATACACATTTTATCTAACCAGAAAATAAAAATATACAATGTCTACATCCGCAATAAGGGAATCAAGAGGCTCACACCTACACCCTCAAAAGTAGTACCAAGTTTCACCTCCTTCCCAGGAAGCCCACAATCCACTACTAGAGCCAAATTTTTCATCCAATATCTAGCGCTATAATCCTGTGCAACTTGTCCTCTTCAGTGAATAGTTACTTACTCATTATTCCAGGGCACACTCATAATGTGCATCTGCTTCCATATGAAAATGTTAATGGCCAAAAAAATCCATCCTTGTCCTTCTTTTTTCTGATACATAGTCCCTAAGGAAATTCGTTCACTCCCTTCTATGCAGTCACTCACCTTTCAAGTTTTGTGGGCATCCCCCTATCTGCTACACAATCCCTCATGCGACCCCTCCCTTGGAAATGCTTCCTCACATCGGAAGCTCCAAAAACCAAGTTATATCCCTAGCTCATAGCCATCATATCGGTCATAGCATGCTCATGGAAATAAATGAACATTATTGGGTACTAGTATCCCACAATGGCCTTGCTCCTGAAGTATTTTACCTGCACCGTTGCTTGTTCCAATTCCTTTCACTGACGCTGCAAATTATTGCAATCAGTTTCAACCATCCCAAACTGGGCATTGCATGCTTTCCTGTACCAAGCACATAATTTCCATTAAATTCCAATTAAATTGAAATAACTTCAAATCATACCTCATTGGTGGCCTGTCAATAAGGTACACCTATAATTTTGTTCACTTCTTGTCACAAAAATTCAAATTAGTTGTTTGATTAAATCATCATGTATAAACATATTACATTCAGTTAGCTCAAAATGAAACCATCATAAATTAAAATCATGAATCGCATGAAATCATCATAAACCATAATCATAAATCACATGTAACCACCATAAGTCAGAATCATAGATCACATGCATAATAAAATTGAAATAAAATATTGATGCTTATCCTTCATCGGTCCTTACTTTTTCCTTTGTTCTTTCTATACTCACACTAGATCAGTTGCCACACCTGAAAAGCACCCAGTTCCTTTTCTTCTCTTCAACCACGTACACATACACACAGTGTAAATCAATATTCATACATCCACACATGATGTATAATACCACATAATACATACACCCACACTCGGCACACAACACAACACATACACCTACACCCGGTGTACAACACAACACATACACCTACATCTGGTGTACAACACAATACATATACATATATAGAGTACAACACAACAAATACACATGTCACGATACCATTATTATGAAATGCACATACACAGTAGCACACGTATACAAAAAAACATGTACAACATACACACAATACCACAAGTGCACAACACAACCTGTATGACATGCACACAATACCACATGTACAAAATGTACAAAGGACCACCTATACATAGCACCACCTACACAACTTGTACAAAACACCACCTGCACAACATGTACACAATGCCACATGTACACAACATCTCCTACACAACATGTACGCAACACCACATGTACACATCACCACCTACATAACATGTAAACAACACCACATGCACAACATGTACACAACATCACATGTACACAACACCACATGCACGAAATGTACACAACACCACTTGCACACAATACCCCATGTAAAACATGTACATGGCACCACATGCACACAACACGACATGTAAAATCATACACACAACACCACATGTGCATAGCACCATATGTACCACATAAACACCACACCATGTGCACAAAACACTGCACATGCAACATGCACAAAGCACCATATCTACACAACACATCATATCCAACATGTGCATAACACCATATGTACACATCAATGCATATCCAACATGTCCACAGCACCATTTATACATAACATTGCATAAGAAACATGTAACACAACACCATATATGATCTAAATTTGAATTTTAGTTTTGATGTGCTAATTTCATCTTCAAAATTATAAATAAGTTGTTGATCATTTGCTTCATGTTCATAGGTTTCTTGAGGCGTTTGTGAGTGTTAAATAGGAAAATGTAACAAGTTTTATGTTAAATTTGTGAGAATATTAAGATTAAAACAAAGTGTTGAACAACAACAATAAAATGTACATCAAACCATCAAATGATACATCAACGAAGTGTTTGATGAAGGAGTTCACCTCCTAGGCTACATCTCCTTGGTCCAACTTCCATGGATTGGGGCTCTATATTAGCTCAAAATGGAAAAAAATATTGTTTAAAATCATTTTTGACTCCTAAAACTTACTCCAACATTCTTAGAATTTCCAAATATGCTAGGATAGACATTTATTGAGCCCAATTTGGTCAAAATATGCCAAACTTATGGCTCATTCAATTCTAGCCTAGGAAACTCCTCCAAAACTGGAGAGAAATCCAGTTAGCGCCCACAATTTTGGAGATTCACCAGAAACGGAAGGCTCTGCCAACTCCGCCGTTAAGATCATCTTGGTTTAATTAACTGATAAGTGGGGTTTAACTATGGGATAAGCCATGTTTAGTGCTAAACGCGCGTTTAGTTGAGCCTTCGCCCTATAGTTAAAGCCCAATGGTCATATGTATGAGGGGGTTGGCCCCCTCCTTTGCTCGATGGTGCAACCATATTGAAATAAATATAAACAGTCAACATACTATGTTAAGAACTATTTGCACGGAATAATGGTATGACTTGTGGTTTGTGTGGGGGACGTCGCGAGGTTGACCTCTACCTTTTCCAATCCTCGGACATAATATTTTACCACTCCATATATATGTAATTCGACCTACCAACTTAACCAAAAAATTTGGCCTTTGAGGGAAGGCACGTGGTGGCCTCTGGGCTAGCCACGTGTCCTCTTCCCATTGGCTCATTCCCAACCAATGAAATTGCAACAAGTCACCCACTCAGCAACCAACCACGAAGTGACACTTCTAGTAGTGTCATTGGGAAAATTGAAGGAATATTCTGGGAGAATTTTTTTTTTTTTTCTAACTAGGTTGCAATTTCATCATTCTGCCACTTCTACAAAATTTTTAGCTATTTAGGAAAATGAACAGTGGGCTATATCTTGCTCATACATAGTCGGTTTTCGATGAAACTAATTGCACCAAATTCCTGGCGATGAGCACTTCGTGGTCGTTCAAGTTCTGATCAATTCTATGCACTTCCATTTTTTAGCTTAACGCTAAGCACCTGATCATTCCTCCCCACTAAAATTATTTTGGACCCCAAAATATATTTGATTACTGAACATGTGGATTAGGGTATAGTTCCCTCACCCTTCCAATCTCAATCCACCGAAATTTTCCCATTTTCATGAATTTGAGCTTTTCGCAAAAACTAATCTTTTTCGTTGACTCTTGAGACCCTCTCTTGTTGTTGTAGAAACTAGAATGTTGAAACTACCATGAATTTGTAGAACATCAAGATTTCCTTGCAGAAAAAAACTTGTTCTTACCTCGATTGTGAATCAAAGGAAACTTGAAAACTGTCTCACCTTGAACACTCTCGTCATGGTGATTCTTATCTTGTCTTGCTTTGTACTTGAATCAAATTTTGACCAAGTGTTTTCGCCATTTCCATGTACCTTTTTGAAACCAAAAACAAGTACTTGTGGAACCTATGCCTTCTTTGTCAAATTTCTTTAGCACTTTCTCTTTCACCTTTGCTCTCTCTTGCACTGACATCTTGTTTCCAACACTGCTCAACATTGATGTTGATTGTTGCAAATCTTTCACCTCTTGTTTACCTCCTTTCAAAAGCAAACTATTAGAGTCTTGAAACATCTTATTACAAGCATAAGAAACTTCAATGAATTTAAATTTTTCATTTGATGCATATTATTGAAAGTTCTCATTCATAACATCTCTATGCTTGATCATTAACAAAGTCAAATTTTGACTTGCATTCACTATTCTCTTCATTTCTCCTGCATATATAAGTGATAAAATTCTCTTCTTCTTATGCGCTCTAACTATGTACTCAATTCCACCTTTAAACAAGTGATACTGATTCTCATGGAGATGAAATACTACTTTCCTATCATAAATATAAGGACTTCCAAAAAAAATACCTAAAATCTCAAGTGGCACTACATCAAGTTCAACTTCGTTAAGAAATTTTGAATTTATTGCAAACCTTAGAATGCACTTCCTTGTTACCTGCAAGTTTTCATTCTTGCATAGCCACCCTGAGGATAAGGTCTTAGATGTGTAATAGTTTGAAGATTTAACTTCTTAACTAAGTCTTCGGAAATCAAATTAGCTCGAGAACCACTATAAAATATTGTGTCTATCTTGGTATCTTTAGAAACGACTCTAATATGAAAGAGTTCAATTCTTGTATCTTCATCTTGAGTTACATTGGAACAACTTAAAGAATTAGTGATTTCTACGTTCTTACCTTCAAACCCATTGTTCTAATCTTGGTTTCATCTCCTAAATTTGAACCTAAGTCATGTTCAATGATTGCAACAATTTTCCCCTTCTCTTTGGCTTTAAGTTTGTTTGGCTTCAACTCTGGATGGAGTTTCCAACAATGGTATTCATCATGGCCATTCTTCGAACAATGTTTACATGTTAGTTTCTCTTTCTCTTTTTTGATAGAGCTATTTCTCTTTCATCTTCCATTAAACTTGCCCTTTCCTTTACCCTCATACTCAAGGAGACTATCACTTTTCTCATTTGCGCTCTATTTCCCTCTAGATTCTAGATGTGGGGCTTGAATGCAAACCTCATCTAAGTTTGTGGGCTTGAACATGAGAATATTATGTCTAAGGTAACTGTGCAAATCCCCAATATACTTTAACAAATATTCTTGAGAATACAAATTAACACCCAAAATAAGAGCTCTTCTCCTGAATTCATGAGTATAATCTTGCACACTTTTCTTCCAGTCCATAATGGATTTTTCCATGTAACCTAGAGGATATAATTTCCTTTTAATGGCATCAATAAAATTTTACCAAGACATTGATATATTACCGTTGTTTTAATCTCTTCTTGAGTCCTTTCTTCCCACCATTCAAGTATTGATCCCTCCATCCTCAAGGAAGTCAATTGAATATTTATGTCATCTTATTGAAGGTTCTTAATTCTTCAGTAAACCTCCAATTGACAAATCTAATTATCCAACTTCTTTTCATTCATTTCGCCATTATACATTGGAAGCTCAAATTTGACATCAATTTTGAGTAAGGGAGTTTTTCCTTTTAGGGTTTTTGAGTGAGTATGGGTGATTTGTGTTGTGGAAGTGGAAGATGATGTTGATCGTGATGATGAGGATGATTATGAATAAGGTGGAGATGGAGGATGATTTCCTCCACTACCCTTTGAATCCTTTTATTCATCCGTTTTTTCCTTCAGAGGTTCCCTCACCATGTGGAGACTTAGAATTCCATTTAATCATCTTGGTGCTCCTCTCTTCATAGAGGACCCTAACCATTTCAATTAGTTTATGGAAATCCTTCTTGTATGATTCCTCTTCTAAAAGACCTTCATTCTCTCCTACACCCGCCATGATGGCTACGGATTCAAGCTCAGCTTCTGGTGCAACTTGTACCTCCTCAATCTCAGCTAGAGATAAAACTTGTGGTGCTTAAATTGCAGCTCAAAGTGAATCTCTAGGTGGATATGGTGGCCTTGTGTCCCTCACTCTTATGTTCCAAACCTCTAGACTAGAAACCAACAGTTTCCCTTCTCCTCTCTGCAACTTTAACCTTGTAAGCATCACAAATTTGCAACCATTAAAACCCTACTTACACAAAACTCAAGAAAATATCAAGAAAAAAACCTTTGCTCTGATACCACCTTGATCTAAATATGAATGTTAGTTTTTTTGTGCTAATTTCATCTTCAAAATTATAAATAATTTTCTGATCATTTTCTTCATGTGCATAGGTTTCTTGAGGTATTTGTGTGTTAAACAGGTAAAAGTAACAAGTTTTATGTTAAATTCATGAGCATATTAAAATTAAAAAATAAATTGAATAGTAGCAATAAAATGTACAACAAAACATCAAATGATCCATTAACACAATGTTTTGGTGAAGGAGTTCACTCCTCTTGGGCTACATCTCCTTGGTCCAGCTTCCATGGCTTGGGCATCTATATTAGCTCAAAATGGAAAAACAGTGTTGTTTAAAATCCTCTACTGCTCCTGAAACCTACTCCAACATGCTCATAATGTCCAAATCTACTAGGATAGACTCTTTATGAGCCAAATTTAGTCAAAATATGCCAAATGTATGGCTCATTCAATTTTGGCCTAGGAAACTCCTCCAAAACTGGAAAGAACTCCAATTGGCGCTGACAATTTTGGAGTTCCACCAGAAATGGTGGACTTCGTCAACTCCGCCGCTAAGATAAGAATGGTTTAATTAACTGATAAGTGAGGTTTAATTATGGGGTAAGCCATGTTGAGTGCTAAATGTGCATTTAGTTGGGCCTCGCCCTTTGGTTATAGCGCAATGGTAATATTTATGAGGGGGTTAGCCCACAGGGATGGACCCTCCTTTTCCCGATGGTGTAACCATATTTAAATAAATATAAACCCTCGACATACTATTTTAATAACTATTATCACAGCATAGTGATATGAATTGTGGTTTGTTTGGGGGAGGTCGTTGGGTCGACCCTGACCTCTGCCCATCCTCTGACATAATATTTTACCACTCCATATATATGTAATTCGACCCACCAACTTAACCAAACATTTCGGCCTTTGAGGGGGGGCACGTGGCGGCCTCCAGGCTAGCCACGTGTCCTCTTCCCATTGGCTCATTCCCAACCAATGAAATTGCAACAAATCACCCACTCAACAACCAACCATGAAGTGACACTTGTCATAGTGTCATTGGGAAAATTGATGGAATATTCTAGGAATATTATTTTTTGCTGACTCGGTTTCCATGTCATCATTCTACAATTGCTACAAAAAATTTAGTTGTTTAGGAAAACGAACAATAGCCTCTATCTTCCTCATACGAAGTCATTTTTTGATGAAATGAATTATGCTAGATTCCTCGCGACGAGCACTTCACATTCGTTCAGGTTCTAATTGATTCTAAGCACTCCATTTTTTAGCTTAACACTAAGCACCTGATCAATCTATAATACTCTATATATAGTATTGCATAAACAACATGTACACACACTATATATACACAACACCATATGTACATAAAATCAAAGGTGAAACATGTATAACATATATATAATAGTATCACTGCACATCCACAGGCCACACACTGACTCTACCAAGCAGACTTGGTTCTAATGTTTCTCTTCATCCATGCTTATCCTAGCATGTCACAGATCACATTGTTTTCATTACACTGATCTATCTCTTAGCATTACCTGTCCAAAACATAGGCATAGTATAAAAACATAATATCAACTCATATCCACATTATACTAGTCTCATAAATTTTTCATGGATACACCTGCCACTTGATTTCTCATAAGACCAAGAACCTCTTCATGTCATTCATGTGCATAAGAAATAATTCCTCCATAAGAATGATCCTTAAAAACCATGCTAGATAACAACATACATACATACATATATAGACATCAGCACAATCATACTCACAACACAATTACCAGATATTGTAAGGCCTAGGTTAAGATAACTCCCTTTATGCATGCCCAATATTGAGAAAGATCGTTCCCAACATAGTCAAGGCACCTCATATCTGAGATAAATTTAATTTACCTTTCTCATGATTGTCCTCCCACCATCCATTTATCCAGTGGACTCAACCAATGCAACTGACTATCATATTATTTCCTGCAACTTCCCTTATACATTCACCAAGATTTATCTAGGTTTTACATTGCCTGTTAGGTTCCACACATCTCTTCCCAAAATCCATTAACCTTCCTCGTTTCCCAACCAATTCCCAAGACCCTCAAAACATAAAAGGAAATAAAAAAAACAATCTACAAGAAAAACATGAAACCAATAACAACATGACACCAAAAATAAAATGGTATGATCATGAACTAGATGCAATCAAGACAGCAAATCAATCACAAAAAAATTAAAAATATCAAAATCACAATGCTTAGCAATAAACACCATGAATCAATCCCCATTGTTCCCAATGCTTCCAAAGGAAATCTCAACCCGTGCATTCTTCAATATTTCATGGCATTCTATTTCCATGTAATCCCTTGCATCATACTGCCATAAACACATAACTTTTAGTGCATAAATAAACATAACAACATGCTATTTACCTTACGTTTTTGTTGCAAGCACATTTCCTTGTAACTGAACACATACACTTCTCAAGGAACTCCAATTCCTTGATGAATCCAACTATAACATAAATCCAACTATTATAACATTTTCCTTGCTGCAATTAAGTCTTATTATGCATTTCCGCATCACCCAACTATTATTTATATAAAAAAATCAACTATTACCTTGTCATGCTAACACCAAGCATGTTTCCCTACAACTACTCACACATGTCAACCACGTGTTCCAAATATCAGGACATCATACCTAGTAATTGAAATTAACCTTTAGCAAGACTATCAACCATGTCATAATCAACAACCAACTCATAGTCATAAATCATAACACTACAAATAACACTCACTTGCACTTAAGTGCATATCAATTGTCTCAACACATATGTGTTAGTGAAACCATCTAAAAACAATATCATTCCTTCATGCAATCTTATAGATATGAAGTCACATAATGCACTAGTCAAACGTTCAAACAATAGATAAACAACATAATAGACACCAAACACTCAAGCACCAAGTAGATGACATAATAAAATAGTCAAGCACCAAGTAGACAACATAATCAAATTCATACCTTAATGTATCTCAGCGAAGGCTATCTTGTCTCCACAATAAATCTATATTAGCATCATATAACTTCTCAACATATCAACTCAAACATAAATAAGGTCATGATATCCATAACAGTAACTAGCTAACATGTTCACATCATAAATTCATAAACAATTGGCATTCCTGTATAAAAATCGCATATGCACAGTCAGTTTACATTAGTACAACACAATATCACAAATAGGTCAACTCATACCTGAATGTCATAACCCAACCATTTGCATAGGGAAATAAAAATTAGCATGATATATATAACATCAAGATACTAATTATAATGACCATAACCCTCATGCATGTGACCATAATGCATATAACAACAAGTTACTATCATTGATGACTAACCGACGCATGTACATATGATCACACTGATTAACTAGCATTTATCATACATGTAACCAAAATAACAATGGAATGACAAGAATATAAGTAACCCTAGTGCTTATAAAAATCCATTAACTAACATACCTACATTCCAAACATATAATACCTCTATGATGATCTTATCTTACCCTAAATTCTAGTGTTGCAACCTCACTATAATAGTCTGCATCTCCTGCTCAATCTTAGCGAACATAACAGCATCATATATTATTGACAATATCATGATGAGATCATGACATATAATGACCTCACAATGCATATCTAACTTATTATGCATACATAACCATAAAAATAATAATCCATATACAAAAAATTATAGACACTAACATGCATAATAAATTATTAACTAACATACACTCATGACGACCAGATCCAATCAACAACACCATCAGCTTTAACATGGCGACACCACTGGAACTATGACCAACGCCATGCATATGCAATAAGCACATAGACCACAAGAATAAGGAACACATGTGAAACTGACATGTATGCATGACAAACATATTCCTCCCATCTAGTCCAAGTGTTGAACCATGCTCTGATACTACTCTGTGGTATCATATATCAGAGAAGGATAATAGAAACTGGGCATCACCCAAAGAGAGAAAAACCTGCTTTGATACCACTTTGTAACACCCTCCTCCCACATCTACCCATGTAACCATCCAATCGAGGTAAACATGTGATGAAAATTTTCTATGATATGATTCAATTCCCTATGTGAAGTTAAGGAAGTGGAACTGGCTAACCAACACTTTACAAACTTCCTTAGGTACCACTGGACCACCAAGAGCTAATCCACCACTCCAGGTACCCATCCCCTGAGTTAACCTATCCTTTCAATGAATTTAACCCCCATTCTCCCCCATAACAAGGCATGAATACGACTTGAACCCTATAGTCACTCCCACAATGTCTGCAAGTGAGAGACTATAGTCTTTTTTTATCCAGTTCTACGCTAGATACTGCAAGATTTAAGACACTTTTTCAGGGCTAGTCTCCAAACCATTGCATAGAAATTGATGAGAATTTCCAAGAAAATAAATGATACCAAGACAAAGCCTCTAACACAAAATTTGATCAAGGAATTGACCTAAAAAATCATAACCATGACAAAAATTTAGTCGAACACATCATCAACATGAAATGTACATGTCATAAATACACATATGAACATAAGGGTCTCATACTTATTAGAGAATCATCAAGGAGAACCAATATCTCCTCCCAATAGTTGCAATGTTATATATTACATAATTCATTCATTAAAATATCATATACTAAGCAAAATATGATGAGATACATAACTCAAGTCTGTCATAAACCATGATCATAACTATCATATAACCAGCATAATAACGTTGAGAAAACAACCATCAAAATCACATAATAAAAAGTACATTTACGCATCAATTTAAGAGAAAAGGAGCCCATACTGATGATTTCAAAATGCAACCAGGTCTAGTACTTCCACATACCACCAAACCATATATTGGGTTGAACCAAATATTTCTTTAGCCAATCACCCTTGTGCCATATTGCAAGCATGAATGTGGGATCTCATGAAACAAATTAAAAAATAGAAAACTAGGGCTTCCAGAGGACAAACCGCTTGAACCCTCAATCAGTTATTCCACCTCACAGTAGAACATCACTAACCATCACCATATTGGTCTACCCAAGTTGTCCAGGGCTTGAGAGAATTTTTTCCAACCAAGGCTCCAAGACTAGTAACTCAACCCACAACTATTGTCGGGCTCCATAGTCTTTGTTAAACCAAGGCTCCAAGACTAGTAACTCAATGCACCAAGGGCTCTAGGGCATTTTTCCAACCAAGGCTATAGGACTAGTAACTCAACCCAAGTTGTTACAGGGCTACAAATAATTTTTCCAACCAAGGCTCTAGGAACTAATAACTCAACCCACAGCCAAAGGAACATGAGAACCAACCAGAAAAAAAAATGGAAATACTCCCACAACACCACGACTATATAGCAAATGGAAAGGTTAGGAAAAACCAATTTCAGTCTAGGAAATCCTCCATGCCAATGATAGATAATAACAAAATAACCACATGCATATACCATGCATGCCAAAACTAGTAAGTAATTTATACATGCAACTAGGTACCTGTAAGAAAAATACATTGTAGTTGTTGATCTCAATTTTCTCTTACACTTTCCTGCTCTTCTTTTCCTTCTTGCTCCAAAATCCCAAGTATGACACACTCCTCCAAGATTTCTCCATGAGAACTCTAAGAGTCCAAGAGTATGGGAGAGAGAGAGAATAGAATGAGAGCTCCAAAACTAAACTAAATTTTTTTGGGAAAAGGCTTTCCCACTGATCCTTAGAAGCCTTTTTATCAATAAGGCCTCTAATTTCTTCATTTTCCATTATTTTCCTTCAATTCCTCCTCACATGAAACATGTGACCTTTCACCTTCCTTTTCTCCTAATTTCCATTATTTTCATAACTAAATTCCAAATAATGCATCTTTTCCTTTTCCTTTGCTAATTTCCTTAGTCATAATAAACCGAAGTGACACCCACTAGGATGTTTTCCCCACCATTCAGCTTGGAATACGTGTCATAAATTATGGGAAAATGGTATTTATTTTTCATTTTAGCTTTATTTAACTACTAATAATTAATGCATAGCCACAACATCCATCCTTTTGCTTCACAAATAGAAGTATTTCTCATTAGGGTGACATGTTTGGTATTATATACTCCTTGTCCAATGTTTATTTTAGTTATAGAAAACTTAATTATATCATCTCTGGAATGCTAATGATATATGGCGCCTCAGAAATTCACAAAAAATAGGGAAATAACTCAATGGAGAAGATTGTTTCCCTCTTGAGTGACAATCTTGACACTTCCTTCTAAAATTCATTGTTTGGATTGCCTTAGAACATGATGGACTTTCATTGTAATATTGTTGTTCTCTATCTCACTAGTCACTTAGATCACATATACGGAACAGCCCTTCTTGCTACATTTCTTCACTTATAGCAATGAGATATGTCTGACTAAGACTAGTTTTCTCACCCCTTGCTATTTATTTCCTTACCTTCATTGTTGAGGCACTCTAGTGATTTATTATAGTAGTCCATCTTGGTTCTATGTGTTGCTAGCTAGTCCATACAAATCAAAATGTCATACAATCCTAGGGGTAGTACATTGAGGTTTGTTGTTGTGGGAATGTTTCCTAGTTCTAGGTGGAATGATATGACCCAATCTGTCACCCTATTCTTGGCTCCCGTGGCTAGTTGGACCAGCCATGATATGGCATGCACTTTACTTTGCAAATAACATGTCTCTGTAATTATTAGGATAACATAAATAAAATTTGAACCTGTATTGAATAAAATTTAAACAAGCTAGTTGGAAACCATACCTTCTATTTCAATCATCGAGGCTTGATGATATAGTTTAATTTTGTCCAATGCTACATAAATTTAAGGTATGACTTGATCCACATCATTCATTATTGTTGCTTCTTGGACATTATACAATTTATTTATTTTATTCTATTTGTGAGGATAGCCCTTAAACATGTGGTTCTCTCCACATCCCCAACACTGTGATTGGAAATTTCTCAACTTCCTCTTCCTATTATTTTGTTTATTTGACAGTCTGATCTATATTTGTGGTAGTGAAATTACACTAGAACCCACCTTTATCATTTTAAGTCCCTATAATACTAGTGTATTCCCCTTATTGTTATTGTTAGTTTAGCCCCCTATTGTGATTGGTGTGCCCATGTATCCCCCATATTGTTATTTTTGTGCCCCATATAATTCCACTATTGTTATTGTTGTGCCCATACATTATTATTTTTATGCAGGGTCTGATTATATTTTATCCCTTTAGAATACTATATATACCAAAGAGGTATTATCATTCGTATCATCTGTTAGTCATCAGTATTTTTTGTTGATATCAAAAGATGACTAAGTAATAGTCCTAGATTTCTAAAAACAAAATTTGAGAAATATTGTGAGTTCTAGAAATCTCACTTCCTTCATTATCCTAAGTCAAATTGTTTCACTAAATTTTCCCCTCTTTTGCCCTCTAAAAAGTTTCACCTCACTACTCAAAAAATATCTTCATTATTGGGCTTGTTAGCCTCATTTCACTACCTCACCCTCACCCTCATTCATGGCCTTTTCCCTCTAAAAACCCATTTCTTTCTTTCCCAAAAACCCTCATGAAACACCCCTCACTCATCATTTTTCCTCTGAAATATTAAAAAATGTAAAAATTCCCTTTTAAATTGTTTAAAACTAAGTTTTAAAGCCTATCACGTTCTTTAATTTTTTTATAAAACCCTGTTTTATATCTAAACCCGCCCTTTGTATAAAAAATAGGTCTTAAGCCATTTCTTCTAAATAACCCCAGCCCCCTTTGCCCACATAAGACCTCGGCCTCTGCTGTCCCTTAGCACCTTCCCCTTTCAAATAAAACTCTGCCCCTTTAATTTTTATTAAACCCCAAAACCTTATAATAAACCGCCCTTAACCTTCTAAATATTGAAGAGCGGGTCCTGCCTTTCATTACACCCGACCCCTCCATAAAACATATAAAATTAACGAATTTTTGTTAATAGATGAGGCCACAGCCCCATCCTCCTTTTGACTCTACCATCCAATCACAATTCTCCACCTGTCCTTCACTTCCTCCAACCCAATCGATTGTACACTGCCTCCTGGATATGCGACAGCCGTTGATCTCCCATCCCAAGATCCGATGGCCATTATCGCATATCGAAAATAAACTTGTGATTCGCTTAGAATTTTGAGACCCACGTAAAATCGGCGATTTTTCCCCACCACGTGTCTCATCCTGAGACATATCACGCACCTCCCACCCAAAACCATTTATCATCTACCCTCTGCGCGATAAACCACCCCATTTTTCGAAAACTGCCTACCTTCCGCGTCGTTTTTCAAAAGTTTCCCGCTCTCATTCCTCCTAGTTCCACCTCTGGAACCTTTCTTCCTGCACCCTCTCCTCCTTTGCAAACACCCTCTGATGGTTCAAACCCCGAAAATGCAATGAAACCCTCCCGCATGCCTTTTTAACTAACTGTTTATGTTTTTTGCAGGTTTTAATGGCTGTCATAAATGAACCTACTTCACAAGGCCAAATTAGAATGAATGAGGACCTCGATGACAATCCAAGAGATCATAAAGGATCAAATGTGGCCATAAGGTCTGTGCCAGTATTCAAAATTGATGAAACATGATCATCGATTGATCAAAGGAACCCTCTATCCACAAAGACAACCTCCCCTGCACAAACAAAACATAAGCAGTCAAAGAAACAATGAAGGAAGAAATCAGAAGGATTAAAAGGCTAATCCTAATCACAAGCCAAAAAAAACAAAAGGGTTAGCTAGTCAAAGAAGGAAAAGCAGACAGTGGAAATATGAAAGAATAAAGGCAAAAGGATCAAAAGAGATAAATCAAGAAGATTAAAGGCACAGAACAGAGATCACAAATAGATTAAACAAAAAATGATAAAAATAGACAGTCAGAGCATAAAATACAAAGTTTAAAGGCTTAGTAACAGAGATTAAAGATAAAAAAAGGGTAGATTTACCCAAAACAAATTTGAATGACTCAGCCTATGGAAGTTACTCTTCTAAGATATTTTTTCCACCTAAGTGATTTGTTTCCTTCAATAAAGCATTAGGCAGTTATTGAACTAAGTCAGAGATATTTATATCTATCAAACAGTTATTGTAAAAGTTATGAATAGGCCTTAAAGTCAAAAATTTCACCTATTTTCTCTTAGGAGTTAAGATCAAAGTTACTATTCAGAGAAATATCTACAGATATTCCTTCCTTGAGCCTTGCATGATCTTCAAGGTTAGGAATTCATTAACTATTTAATAAATGATACTCAGGCCCTAGCTTAGCTTCACATCCTCATTTTCAGCATAAATATTGCATCTGAACTCATTATCTTGTTGGCAATTGATGACTCTTTGAAGTAATACATAGTCTCTTGGAAGTTGATGAGAAATTGATGTCTTGGAACTTGTGGATGCCCTGATTCATTTGTTGATGGAGGAGGCTAGATTGCAGGATCCCTGAGCCTGGTTGTTGGTGAAGTTCTTCTAAATTGTTATTGTTATTTCATGTTTTCATTATGTTTCCATCTTTCTATGATTTCAGTAGAGCAAAAGATTTAGACTAAGAAATGTCTTTTGAAAGCACCTTAGTTCTGTTTGTTCTTCACTACCTTAATATTTTCCTCTTCTAGGACATTTTAGAGAATTCTTAACTACTCTCTAGACCCCTAAGCTTGTTTATTTCATAAATATTTGAATATAGTTGGCATCAAGCATGATTTATGGCTAGCCCTTCTTATTTGATGTCACTCAAACACTGTTTCTGAAGTCTCTCTCTAAAGTACCATTACTTAAAGTCTGCCAAAGAGGTTTTGTTTCGATCATACCCTTTGTACTTGCTTAAATAATTGTTTTATAGATATCCATAGCTATAATCAAGAATGTTTAGGCGTTCCCTCTTCTCTAACTACAGTTATATGTGCCTCTTAAGTGTTTTCTGTCTTTGAAGGTGAAATCACTGGAAGTTAAATGAGTTTCTCGCCTTCTATATTTCATTGGAAATTTATGTCTTGAATAAATTTCTTTAGTTGAATCAAAGAATTTATGGTTTTCTCTTTATATTGATTGCCTCTTCATGCTTATGATATTTTATTCCCTTTGTTAAAAGTACATATGATAAAGGATTATTAATTTCCCTTTGTCCTACTTTTTATTCTTATTATTGATGGCCATCTCATTACCCCTAAAAACCTTGAAGATCCACTAACAAGGTTAGATTTTCCCTGTGATGCTCCCTGATCCATTGATGAACTTATCATGACTTTCATAGACTCCATTTCCAAATGACTTAGAGAAATTTTCCTCATTCTATCTATGTTTCTTGATCATCATACCCAACCAAAAAAATCAAACAAAACTTGCACTTAATAACTAGCTTAAAATCAACCATCCAAAGAAAACAAGTTCATATCATTTGCAAAAAAATAGAGAGAGCCCTCTCTAAGTCCAGGAAGGCTAGGTCCTGGGAATCCAAAGACTAGTTTGATGTTTCCCTGTCCATTTAGTCCACCAATATGCTAAATCACGAGACCAACAACATAATGGAGATCACGGTGGGACCTTTGAGTATATAGTTGCATGAATACATATTAAAACTCATTATACCCTCAGTTAAGATTAAGAAAATCAATTGATAGCCAAGAATAGAACCTGATTATCTCACTATCCTAGATAAATGATGATTCAGTTATAAGACACTCATACAAACCTTAGGCCTACATAAATAACTCATAAAACCCCCAAAAACATTCCTAGATTGGTTTTTGTCAATTATTGGTGGTTGACCATAAACATACATCCCTAAAATAGTAAAAAATATCCACCTGGCGACACCACTAGCCACCAGTGAGCCTATTACTTCCCTAGTCATCATTAAACTTTCTTAGGATTGTGTTAAACCAGCCCTAAGAAGTTCAGAAGCCTAGTCCCATATTTTAAGTTTAATAAACGCTAAGAGAGGTCAACATTCTGAAAAGCAGTCCTAAACTTTCAGCCTCTCTAAATTTTTAATTTGAAATTTGGCTTCACAAAGGATCAATACCATATCTCATCCAGACCCTAATCCTCCTACTATAGTTGATGATCCAGAGAAGATTTTGTGGAAAAATTGTAGAGTTGGAAATTTAACTATGGATAGGACTATCCAAAGAACAAGATTTGTCCCTGAACACCTTACAGTCTTGCAAGATCCTTAGTTTCACTTGCACCATACAAAGAATCTATTTAGAACCAAGTCACATAGTGAGATTTCCCAAACTGACCTTGAGCCCATAAATTGCAGCAGAGTTCTAGTAGAGAAGCCTCTCCTTCCACTCCTCCTAATTTTCAACCTCTCCATCACTTTAGCTCCTTTAATAAAAAATCTGCTCATAATCATTTTTCTGGTCCAAGTACTTCCACCACTCCTATCCACACATCCACTATTCAAAACACTCCCTTCCATCCCACATTCCCTCTCACAAATCCTCTTCTTGTAACCTTTTCATTTGCTCCTATCATGGCAGCATGGTATGCTCTTACCAAATTATTATCAAGCTATAATTCCCCACTTCATTGGAATTGAATCTACTACTTCCCAACAGCATGTAGATAAATGAACGATGCCTTTGACTACATGGAAATAGAAGAAGAGACCATTAATATGAGAATATTTTCCCAAATCTTAGAAGGAAAAGCCAAAAAATGGTTTAAAAGCTTGAATCCTAATAGCATTAATGATCTCCCTTCTCTATACCAAACATTCATAAACAAATGGGAAATTAAAGAACCCCCTCCAAATCCTTTCAGAATATAACAACCTAAAAAGAAATTTTGGGGAAAGTGTCCAAGATTACTGCACTAGATTTAATAGTGTTTACAATGCACTTCCCCTAAACATGAAAACTCCACTAGGCTTAGCCTTAGAAAAATTTCCAGAGGGTTTTGACCCAGACATGGCCTATTAGCTAAGACAAAGAGACCCCTTGACTTTAGAAGATATGCAGAGGGGAGTTGTAAGTGTAGAAGCAAATATGACTGAGAAAAGAGCTAGGCTGAAAACAGAAAGAAGAGTTACATACAAAGATGAAACAATGGCTTCAACCTCATCAAAAAATGCCAAAATTGATAGCAGCTTAGTAAGGGTAATGGAAAGAATTTTGGAGAGGATAAACTTACTGATAGAGTACCTCCTAGGGAGAACCAAGTAAATCCCCAAAACAGAAACATAAATCCAAATTTCAAAAGATATCCTATTCAAAATAGACAAAGAGATAATGACCAAGAAATTAGGCCTCCTTTCCAAGAAAAATATGTAGATGAAGAAGAAAGAGAGACAGAAAGGTTGGAAGAAAATCATGTAAATCTGATAGGATCTGACAATGAGGGTGATGTTTTTCTCACTGAAGAAGAACAAGGATTGTTTTCCTCAGACCAAACTGAAAACAAACATGAGGATTCTGAAGACTATCAATTGGGATTTGAAAATGATATAATGGAGGTCCACAGACAATATGTTCTTAGGAGAAAAAAGAACCAAGAGGCCTCCAAGAATAATAACACAGAAATTATTGTTAGGAAAACATTAGAAAATCCTCCTAAAAAGACAACAAACAGTTCTAACACTGTGGCTAAGAAAACTGATCTAAATAAAGACTAAATCAGCAAACAAAGTGTTAACCCAAGCTGCCATAGTACTTCTGTTAATGGCCCTGAGAAATCTATCCAAAATAACAGTCCTAATAAAACTGAAAAAATCAGAATTGTTGAAAAGAATATGTGTGACAAAACAGATGTAAATATGTCAAAAACACTAGCACCTTTTAGCCTTGAGGGAGAAATTGCCAAGATTAAAATTAGCATACCCTTAGTTGAACTAGTAACCCAAGATGTATATGAAAATCAAATTTTGAAAGCTTTGAATATAGGAAATGATATTGATACTTTAAACTTGACAGATGATAAACCATAATTTTTTTTTGGTCCTAAAGTAGAAGGAAAATACCAAGAAGGGGTTGTCCCTCAATTCTACGTCAGTCTGAATATACATGATAAAATATTACACAATGCCATGCTAGACTCTGTTGCCTCTCACAACCTCATGCCAAAGGTGGTGATGGAGAGATTAGGCCTAGAAATTACTAAACCTTACAAAGATCTTTATTCTTTTGATTCAAGCAGAGTCAAATGTTTGGGTCTAATTAAGGATTTATGTGTCAATCTGGCACAAATTCTTACTAAGGGTCTAGTCGTGGACATAGTAGTTGCTGATATTCCCCCAAATTATGGCATGATTTTATCTAGATCCTGGGGTGCCAAACTTCAAGGGAACCTTCAAATGGACATGTCTTATGCCACCATCCCATTCTTTAACTAAACAAGAAGATGATACCGGGAATATCATATGAAATATATGGTGAGCAACTTAGATAGGCCAAACAACACTCCTGTTTATTCCATTCATTCATATCTTGATTCATTTATCTTGTTAAATGAAGATGAAATCAGCAAACAAGAAAATGAAAATGAACAAGAGTTGAGCCCACTTGAAAAGACAAATCTGTCCTCAAACGAAAAGTATAACAGCTCAAACTTTAGCAGCTTTGAATAGTAGAATGATAATGAATTTGAAATAGAAACAATGTGGAACATGAGATTTGATGGCTCTTGTGGAAAAATTGGTTCTGGAGTTGGTGTATGGATACATAATACAAGCAAAGGACATTCCTACAAACTTGATTTCCAATGCACTAATAACATTGTATAATATGAAGCTCTCATCCTTGGTTTACATTTGCTTAAGAACATAGGAGCCAAGAAAATATCAATCCAAGGAGATTCAGAGATGATCATTAGGAAAATAAAAGGGGAGTATTCAACCAAAAACCCAAAATTAAGAGAATATAGGAATGCTGCCCTAGATCTCCTGAAGACCTTTGAGAAATATGAGCTCACTTTCATCCCTAGAGCTCAAACTGACCTTGCAAATGAGCTTGCCTTTACTGCCAACAATTGCCAAATTCCCCATATAAATGAACTATTCACTTTCAAAGTAAAAAATCGGCCTACAGTACCTGACAATGAAAACTATTGGCAAGTGTTTGAGGGTGATAAACACATTGATGATTTTCTACAATCTAAAAATGATTTTTTGTACCAAAACCTGGCTCAAACCCTGAACAAGATTATTTTGATGAAAAACAAGTCCACATAACAGATTTATCCTCTACTATTGATATAAACCAATTTGAACATCTTTTTAAGGCAGAATTACTTAAAAATATAGACCAAAAGGACCTTGAGGTTTTACAATGAAAATATGATTCAATACCAAGGGGCCTTACACCATTAGAGGAGATTTGTGACTTCAATGATGTAGCTAAAAAACCAAAGATGGAACCTACAGAAGCTAATGTAGAAGAACATAACATAAGCAGCATGGATGAACCCAAAAATGATCAATTTATCTAGCACTCTTCCTACTCATACAAAACAGGAATATATTGAACTTTTCAAAGAGTTTGGAGATGTGTTTTCATGGGGGTATAAAGATCTGAAATCATATGATACCAACATTATTCAACACAAAATTCCTCTTAAAGAAAATCGGAAACCTTTAAAAAAAAAACTAAGAAGGATAAACCCTATTTTATTACCTTTGGTTGAGAAAGAGATCAAAAAGATGTATGATGTTGGGATCATAATCCTCATTAGATACTCAAAGTGGTTACCCAACCTTGTATCTGTTAGGAAGAAGACCGAGGAAATTAGGCTTTGCATTAACTTTAGAAATTTGAATAAATCCTCCCTAAAAGATAATTATCCCTTGCCTAAGATGGATCAGATACTCCAAAAGGTTGTTAGATCTAAGAGAATATCACTCTTGGATGGTTTTTCAGGCTACAACCAAGTACTATTACTCCCAAGTGATCAACACAAAACTGCCTTTACCAAACCCTGGGGTACATTCATGTATGTTAAAATTCCATTTGGCTTGATGAATTCAGGGGCCACATTCCAAAGGGCCATGGACATAGCTTTTCAGAAGACATAGGATATTTCATAATCATTTACCTTGATGACATCATTGTTTACTCCAAAACTGATAAAGAGCATTTAGTCCATTTGAGAAGCTTTTTTGAGAAATGTAGGAAATATGGCTTATCTTTGAATCCCAGCAAAACACTCTTTGGCCTCCAGGAAGGAAAAATCATAGGCCACATAATCTTTGAAGAAGGAATCAAAGTAGATCCCAAAATCATTGAAGGCATATTGAAAATAACCCATCCTAGAAACCTCAAGGAGTTGCTGGGAAGATCAACTTTTTGAGAAGGTTCATCCCTAACCTTGCTAAAATTGAGGAATATCACAAACATGTTGGTATAAATTTACTCTTAATGTATTTTGAAATATTTCATTATGGCATTTTCAAAGGATTTTACCTAAAATTATATGAATTTTGTATATGAATTTTGTTGGGTTGGTCAAAGTGAGATACTAGTGTCATTTTCACTTTACTTTACTTTGGTTGGTAAATTGTCTTTTTCACTTTACTTTAAGTTTATCTGATTATAGTATTTTGGATTTGCTTTTACTCTTTTTTTTGGGTTTGTATATACTTTAGTATTAGTAAAATGGGATTTTTTTTTTAAAACTAATATGTAATTATTTTGTAAAATAAATATTTATAGTTAGAATATTTTTAAAGAAATAGATGTTTTATATTGTATAAAATATTTTCAATTGCATATTTTAAATTTGATAATTATTTTTAATGTTTTATTTTGATTTCAAGATTATTACTATTGTAAGTGGCAGCAAGGCCACTCTGCCACTTACAATACCTCGTCGCGTATTTAAGTCTTCTCCAAATGATTCTTCTCAACGACCATTTGAAATTTAACTTCAAAGCTGCCCCGATCGAGATGCTTAACGATCGCAGTTTTCAAATGACATAGGCCCCTGGGGCTGACAAAGAGACGCCCCTACTGTGGGTCGAAATACAGTTGAAGAGTGACATGCCCCGCTTCTAGCGTGGATTCTGACTTAGAGGTGTTCAGTCATAATCCGACACACAGTAGCTTCACGCCACTAGATTTTCAACCAAGCGTGATGACCAATTGTGTGAATAAATGGTTCCTCTCGTACTAATTTGAATTACTATTGCAGTGTATTTCATCAGTAGGGTAAAACTAACCTATCTCATTACGGTCTAAACCCAGCTCACATTCCCTATTGGTGGGTGAACAATCCAACACTTGGTGAATTCTGCTTCACAATGATATGAAGAGCTGACATCGAAGGATCAAAAATCAACATTCATAAAACATGAGTTAAATGGACCTTAGAATCCAAACAGCCATTTGAACTAGTGAAACAAGCTCTCACTCAAACACCAGTTCTTATCAGTCCTGATTTCACCAAAGATTTCTACATTTTTTCATTTGCATCTGAGCACACCATTGCTATAGTGTTGTTGCAAAATAACAAAATAGGACAAGAACAACCAATATCCTTCTTCGGTAAAGCCTTAAGAGCATGGAAAATTTTAGGGGCTAATATTCACAGGTGGGCTACTTTTCCATGGTTTTTCTAAAAAAAAGATTCACCAATTTCCATTTTTTATAAAAATGATTTGCCCAAATTTTACAATATAAAATTATTTTACGTTAAAAATCGCCAAAATTATATAGACAATATATATAATATCATTATAAATTTGAATAATTTTACAAATACATCAATAAACATTTTATAGTTTGCATATTAGGGACTAGTGAGATTCGCCAATTTTTTAAACTTGAAGATAATTTTCCATCCTTAAAATTATCCCTGCTTAATAGATGCTCCACTCAAATATAAAATCATGGAGAAACAAGCCTTAGCCTTGATAAAATCCTTGAAATATTTCTGATTATACATTTTACACTCTCATATAATTTCTTTTGTCCCACATACAGTTGTCAAGGACATTCTAAATCAAGACCCTAATGGTAGAAGGAGAAAATGGATTGCTATTATCTTAGAGTCTGATTTAGAAATTAGGCCTACCAAGCAGATTAAAGGACAGAGATTAGCAAAACTCATGGCAGAATCAAATTTCCAAGTATTAGACATGAATATGATTGATGTTTTAGAAGAAACAGAAGAATTCACAGGTCCATACATTAAAGAATTATTTTTGAATTATTTGTGGTATGATGATATTATATATGTGCTTCTTTATCTTAATACTCGTCCTTCTTTATCAAAGACTAAAGCTAGATTCTTAAAACAAAAATATTTAAATTATTGCATTTTAGATGGAGTGTTATATTAGAAAAATGCTATTAGCATATTGCTTAAATGTTTTCTTGATAATGATGCAGGAAAAATCATGCATGGGCTGCATGAGGGAGAATATGGAGGCCACCTTTACTGGAAAACAACATCAAATAAGATTCTTAGAGCTGGATATTATTGTCCCACCCTTTTCCCTTATACCCAAAAACTAGTCATGACTTCCCATAAGTGTCAATTTTTTTTATCGCAAGAAAAAACTCCTACCTTTACCTTTGCATCTCATCACTATTGAGGCTCCCTTTCAACAATGGGGCTTAGATTTTATTGGAGAAATTCACCCCACCTCATCTGCCCAGTATAAGTGGATCCTTACTGCCACTGATTATTTTACCAAGTGGATAGAGGCTATCCCTTCTATAAATGCTACTGACTCAGTCATTATCAAGTTCCTTGAGACCAACATATTATCCCAATTTAGTTGTCCTAGAAAAATAATTACAAATAATGTTGTTGTCTTCAAATCCAAAAGAATGGTTGATTTATGCATTAAATATCATATCACATTAGGGCACTCCACAGCTTACTACCCTCAGGGAAATGGACTAGTTGAATCTTCCAACAAAATCTCGATCAACATTATCAAAATAGTGCTAGAACAAAATAAAAAATCATGGCATAGTAAACTTGTTCATGCTTTATGGGCTGATAGACTAACCACCAAGAAATCAATCAGTATGTCTTCCTATTAGTTGGTGTATGGCATGGATGTAGTCTTCCCAACATCCTTGGGAGTTCCTGTCATGAAACTCCTCCAAGAAGTGCAATCAGAAGAAAATGACATGCAGAGAAGGTTGAACCAAACCATCCATTTACAACAGTCAAGAGAGGAGGTGTACAAAAGAATGCAAGCAGTACAAGAGAGTATCAAGAAGATCTTTGACAAAAGGACTAAAGCCAATAATTTCCAAATTGGAGACACAATTTTGAAATGGGATTCTAGAAGGGACAACAAAGGTAAACACGGAAAATTTGAGAATTTGTGGAAAGGACATTATGTCATTCACTCAATTAGGGGTCATAATGTTTTCTTTTTACAAGGACTGAATGGAGAAGAGTTATTTGGAGGCCCTATCAATGGTAGAATTCTAAAACACTATTTTTGTCAAGATTTCTAGCTTCAAATTTTCCATTCATTATACATAAACATTCAATGAGAAAATATGGAAAACAGAAAATAAAAAAACAATGAAAAAAAGGAAAAGAGGGCAGATTTGAAAAAGAGGTACAGCCCCATACCCAAAAAACAGTGATGCTGAAAGTGTGCAAGCTTAAATGCAATTGCTAGTTCAAAAAGAAGATCTTATTCAGTCATCTAGCCTAATCATGGTTAAAAATTCTTTAAATTTATGTTGATAAGTTAGTGAAAAAAATGATTGTCAAAATTATTCAAGCTTGGCTTATCAAGAAAAATATATTAGGGAATAAAGATACTGGTTCCACATGCTCAAAATAGAACTAAAGAGGAAGATAAGGATACATAACAAATGATATATTACAACCCTTATCTTTCTATTTACTTTTATGAAAAATAATTTTTGTGTGTAGCTTGCTCCAATGCCACAAAACCATGGTAAGTCAGACTACCTAATCTTGATTTGAACCATGTTTTCAATTCCAATGTCAATAGTTTAGAGAATCAAGACTGCCAAAATAGCTTAATCTTGACAGTAAAATAGTTTAGGTAGAGAATAAAAGAGTTCACCAGCTTAATCTGAACTCTTAGAAGAACTAAGGATAGAAGTAGATAGTTATTTTTGTTTTCAAAATAAAAATGTCAAGATTTTTCCAGTTCAAATGCACTCAAAGAAGAAAAAAATGTTAGGACAAGTAGATTGGGTAGGTATAAATGTTGTTGAAAGAATCATATCTTGCATATTATTAAGATCATCACTTCAAAATGAATATCAGCAATTGAAAAGAAGGGAAAATATTCCCAATGGAAGAGGCACTAGTCTTCAAAAGCTTAGAGATTTGATAAACTGAAAGTTCTGGACACCTCCAAAAAAGAGCTGCCCTCCCCAAGTGGAGCCATTGTTAGTCATTAATATTTTTTGCTGATATCAAAATATGACTAAGTAATAGTCCTAGATTTCTAGAAACAAAATTTGAGAAATATTGTGAGCTCTAGAAATCTCACTACCTTCATTATCCTAAGTCAAATTGTTTCACTAAATTTTCCCCTCTTTTTCCTTCTAAAAAGTTTCACCTCATTGCTCAAAAAATAACTTCATTATTGGGCCTATTAGCCTCATTTCACTACCTCAACCTCACCCTCATTCATGGCCTTTTCCCTCTAAAAACCCATTTCTTCCTTTCCCAAAAACCCTCATGAAACACCCCTCACTCATCATTTTTCTTCTGAAATATTAAAAAATGTAAAAATTCCCTTTTACATTGTTTAAAACTAATTTTTAAAGCTTATCAGGTCCTTTAAATTTGTTATAAAACCCTGTTTTATATCTAAACCCGCCCTTTGTATAAAAAATAGGCCTTAAGCCCTTTCTTCTAAATAACCCTAGCCCCCTTTGCCCACATAATGCCTTGGCCTCTGTTGTCCCTTAGCCCCTTCCCCATTCAAATAAAACTCTGCCCCTTTCATTTTTATTAAACCACAAAACCTTATAATAAAACCCCCCTTAACCTTCGAAATATTGAAGAGCAAGTCTCGCCTTTCATTACACCTGGCCCCTCCATAAACCATATAAAATTAATGCATTTTCATTAATATTTGAGGCCCCGGGCCACATCCGCCTTTTGACTCTATCGTCCAATCGCAACTTGCCACTTTTCCTCCACTTCCTCCAACCCAACCAAATGTACACTGCCTCCTGGATATGCGATGGCCATCGATCTCCCATCCCGAGATCCGATGGCCATTATCGCATATCGCAAATAAAATTGCGATTTTCTTAGCATTTTGTGACCCACGCAAAATTGGAGGTTTTTCCCTGCCACATGTCTCATCCTGAGACATATCGTGCACCTCCCACCCAAAACCATTTACCATCTACCCTCCGTGTGATAAACCACCCCGGTTTTCAAAAATCGCCTACCTTCTGCACCCTTTTTCAAAAGTTTCCTGCTCTCATTCCTCCTGGTTCCACCACTGGAACCTTTCCTCCTACAGCCTCTCCTCCTCTAAAAACACCCTTCAATGGTTCAAAACCCCGAATATGCAATGAAACCCTCCCGCAAACCATTTTAACTAACTATTTATGTTTTTTGTAGGTTTTAATGGCAGTCATAAATGAACCTACTTCGCAGGGAAAAATTGAAATGAATGAGGACCTGGATGACGATCCCGGAGCTCATAAAGGATAAAATGAGACCATAATGTCTGTGTCAATATTTGAAATAAATGAAAAATGATCTTCAATTGATCAAAGGAACCCTCTAGCCACAAAGACAGCCTCCCCTGCACAGAGAAAACAGAAGTAGTCAAAGAAACAATGAAGGAAGAAGTCAAAAGGACTAAAACACTAATCCTAATCACAAGACAAAACAAAACAAAAGGGTTAGCTGGTCAAAGAAGAATTCAAAGAAATAAAAGAAGACACTAGAAAGATGAAAGAATAAAGGCAAAAGGATCAAAAGAGATAAATCAAAAATATTAAACGAACAGAACAAAGATCACAAATAGATTAAAGAAAAAATTATAAAAAAAGATAGTCAGAGCATAAAAGATAGATTTTAAAGGCCTAATAACAGATATTAAAGATAAAACAAAGGGCATATTTACCCAAAACAAATTCATATGACTCAGCCTATGGCAGTTAATCTTATAAGATATTTTTTCCACCTAAGTGCTTTGTTTCCTTCAATAAAGCATTAGGCAGTTATTGAACTAAGTCAGAGATATTTATATCTGTCAAAAAATTATTGTAAAAGTTATGAATTGTCCTTAAATTCAAACATTTCACCTATTTTCTCTTAGTAGTTAAGATAAAATTTATTATTCAAAGAAATATCTACAGACATTCCTTCCTTGAGCCTTGCATGGTCTTCAAGGTTAGGAATTCATTAACTCTGTAATAAATGACACTCAGACCCTAGCTTAGCTTCACCTCCTCATTTGTAGCATAAATACTACATCTGAACTCATTATTTTGTTGCCATTTGATGACACTTTGAAGTAATACATATTCTTGGAAGTTGAAAACAAATTGATTTCTTGGAACTTGTGGATGCCTTGATTCATTTATTGATGGAGGAGGGTAGATTGTAGGATCCCTAAGCCTGGTTGTTAGTGAAGTGATTCTAATATATTATTTTTATTTCATTTTTTCATTATGTTTCCATCTTTCTATGATTGCAGTAGAGAAAAATATTTAGACTAAGAAATGTCTTTTGAAAGCAGCTTAGTTATGTTTATTCTTCACTGCCTTAATTTTTTCCTCTGCAAGGACATTTTAGAGAATTCTTAACTGCTCTATAGACCCCATAAGCTTGTTTATTTCATAAATAGTTGAATACAGTTGGTATCAAGCATGATTTATGGCTATCCCTACTTATTTGATGTCACTCAAACATTGTTTCTGAAGTCTCTCTCTAAATTATCATTACTTAAAGTCTGCCAAAGAGGTTTTGTTTTGATCATACCCTTTGTACTTGCTTAAATAATTTTTTTAGAGATCTTCATATCTGTAACCAAGTATGTTTAGGCGTTCCCTCTTCTCTGATTACAGTTATATGTGTCTCTTAAGTGTTTTCTGTCTTTGAAATTGAAACCACTAGAAGTTAAATGAGTTTCTCGCCTTATATATTTCATTGGAAATGTTTGTCTTGAATAATTATCTACTTTAGTTGAATCAAATAATTTATGGTTTTCCCTATCTATTGATTGCCTCTTCATTCTTATGATATTTGAGTCCCTTTGTTAAAAGTACATATGAGAAAGTATTCTTAATTTCCCTTTGTCCTACTTTTTATTCTTATTGTTGATGTCAATCTCATTACCCCTAAAAACCTTGAAGATCCACTAACCAATTTAGATTTTCCCTGTGATGCTCACCGATCCATTGATGAACTTATCATGAATTTCATAGACTCCATTGCCCAATGACTTAGTGATTTCCTCATTATATCTATGTTGCTTGATCATCATACCCAACCAAAACAATCAAACAAACCCTGTACTTAATAACTAACCTAAAATCAACCATCCAAAGAAAACAAGTTCATATACTTTGTAAACAAATAGAGACATCCCTCTCTGAGTCTAGGAAGGCTAGGTCCTAGGACTCTAAAGACTAGTATGATTTTTCACTGTCCATTTAGTCCACCAATCTGCTAAATCACGGGACCAACAACTTCATCCAAGAATTTTTCATTTATATAATGTAAAGGAGGTTTCAAGGAGGCTAATTTTTAAGTCATTGATCTGTCTTTTCTTCTATTTTATAAATTTGTTGCATAACATTTATTATTAGAGATTTGGATTCTAGAATTTCGCTTCTTCAAACATGTGACCTAGGGAAAATTTTCATAACTTTCTCTTCAAGCATCATATTTCAATTTCTAAAAACATTACCAAAAGAGGCGAACGTAAAAAACAATGACATGTGGTACTTCGTACAATTTTTCTCTATTGAACTAGTCAATAATCAAGTCATCGTGGGAGATTGGGAAAAACTCTTTCTTGGAGAATACAATATTGGTATGACTTGTGAGGTTGGAAACAAGAATTAGAGGGATACCACAGGGAAAAATTTCAGATCTCAGAGATCCGAAATTATAGAGATACAATAGCTTCAATATCAAGCTCCTAAAAATCAAGAAAAAGGTGTGTTATTTTTTAAATTTTGCATAAATTTTGTTTGAAAAATAAATTTCAATTGATTCAAAGGGCATATTTAAGAATATATTTGGTTCTAAAATTCCTCCCAAACAAAATAATTCTACACCCATTAAGCCCTCAGAAAACTCTACTATTGCTCATGAAGAGGAAGAATTGCAACATGATATATCAAAATTATGGCAACAAAGAGCAACCAAATATGAACTAAAAAGGGACATAGATGGATTAAAAGGCAACATGGATGGTTTAAAAGAGGAAATAAAAGGTGACATGAATGGCTTAAAATCATAAATAAAAGTATACATGGAAATTTTGAATGAATATTTGACAATGTTATTACAAGAAATGATTCCTAATGGTGAAAAGGTATTTCATGAAACTCACGAGGAGAAAACAAGGAATATGAATTATGATTTTAAATACTCCAATGTTGGGTTTAAGACCCACCACATTCCAAATATAGATATGAGGAATTTTTATGGAAAGGATACGGTAACATGGATACTATAGATGGAAAAATATTTTGATCTTGAGGATGTGCAACACACACAAAAGGTACACATTTTATATTTATATTTATAACCAAATTAGTTTGTATTGTATCGATGGTTTTTCGCTCATAAATAAATTGTCACATGGTCAATTTTTATTAAGGAAATAATGGCACATTATGAGGATACAAAGATAAAAGCTATGGCTTTAGCCAATTCATAAATCTCAAACAAAAGGATTCAATGGCGGAGCACATTGAGGACTTCCAAAAATTGAATAATAGGGTAACTTATATTCCATAGGAGTATAGGATTGATGTCTTCATACGGACTTTGAAGGATAATGTAACAAACCTGGTGAAAATTCCATGTAATAAAATTTAATAAAGGTAAAAAAAAAAACCAAGTTCATGGGACATGTATTCCAAGCTGAATATTGGGAAAAAAATCCTAGTGCAGGTGTTCATATGTTTTATTATGGCTATGGAAATTGGAAAAGGAAATGGCTAAGGCTTTGGAAAGGAAAAATCACATTTATTGGCATTTATTTATGAAATCAATGGAAAATAGGAGAAAATGGAGGTGAAAGGCCACGGGTTTCATGTGAGGAGGAAAATGAAGGAAGATAATGGAAAATGAAGAAAAAAGAGGCCTCATTAATAAAAGGCTTTTGAGGATCAGTTCATGGCATTTGTTCGACACAGTTTTGGAGCTCTCATTATTCTCTCTCTCTCTCTCTCATACTCTTGGATACTTATATTTTTCTTGGAGCACTCTTGGAGGGTGTGACATACTTCGAGATTTTGAGGAAGAAGTGAAAGAATGAGAAGGAAAGTGCAAGAGGACATTGGGATCAATAGCTACAATGGGTTTTGATTGAGGTACCAAGATTCATGTATGTTTTCCTCACTAGTTTTGGAATGCATGGCATATGCATTCTGTGTCTTTCTCATGATTTTTCATTGGCATGGAGGATTTCCTATATTGACATTGGATTATCCAAGCCTTTCCATTTCCTAGATAGCCATGGTGTTGTGGGTTCATTTTCATTTTTATTTTTCTATTTAGTTCTCATGATTATTTTACCTGTGGGTTGAGTTATTAGGTCCTAGAGCCTTGGTTGGACAAACACTCTGGAGCCCAATGGACAGCTGTTGGGTTGGGTTACTAGTCCTGGATCCTTGGCTGGAAAAATGCTCTGGAGCCCTAGGTGGGTTGAGTAACTATTCCAAGAGCCTTGATTGGAAAATTTATTTGGAGCTCGAAAATAACTAGTGTTGAGTTACAATTCATGGAGCCTTGGTTGGAGCAAATTATTTGGAGCCCTGGAAAACTTGGGTAGAGAAAAACCAAGTGATGGTTGTGATGTCTGACTGTGAGGTGGAATAATTGGTTGAGGGTTGAGGTGGTTTTTCCTCCATGTTATCACTCCACCGGATCTCTGAGGCTGAGAAGAGACCAACAAAGGTAACCACAGACCAATATTTTGCAAGTAGGTGGCCCTACTAGGTAGGAGAGGGCTATCTCTAATGGATCTCAGCCAATATAACTGGATCAATGAGATATTAGGCTAGGTATAGTAGCATAGGGGCTTGATTGATTGAATTTTGAGGTGTTGGATGGCGAATAGGTCAAGGAAGGAACTAGGTCAGGTGTTGGGGCCTTTGTTTTGGGTAAGATAATTTTGAGTTGTAGAAGGCCAAGTGGAAGGAAGAACAGGTGTTGGAGCACCATTATGAAAGGAAAGGAATCGTTGCGGTTGAGGATAATATACAGACAAGTGGTGTAGCATAGATAGGCAGCATCATATATGGCAGAAAAAAGAGGCAGTGAACAAATAGAAGGACTCCCAGAGAAAGAGCCAACAGAAGAAGGAGATGGGAAGTAGTGGAGCGCAAGAGAACAACTGAGAAAAGAAGGGGCGAAGACTGATAGTGCCAGTCGGTGGAGGTAGATAAGCAAGGGAAAAGAGATTTTGCTCGATGATTGGCAGATGGGAAAATATTTTTGTGTCCTGGAGCTCTACGGAGCCTGAAATGTATTGTGTTGTATTACGCTGAACTCTGTGGAGTATAATATGTAATGTACTTATGATATGATACAATAAAGAAATGCTGGGTTGTGGATTATAGGATGTGTATGATGGTTATCTCGTAGATGTGTGTTTAGATATTTCATTTTTTTTGATATTCATGTTGGTAATTGCTAGATGGTAGCTTGTCTTGATTCATACGTGATGAATGTGTTTTGTGTACTGTAATGACTAGCTAGTTGTTAGCAGTTTATCTTCAGTAATATGGTTCTAGCTCTTTATCTTATTAAGGTCACGTCACGCCTCGAGTGAGACTCCTTTCTCTCTTGAGCAGGGTTAAAATGATGGCATTGTGCTAGACTATAGTGAAATATTGTTGGCCCTGAGCCTGAACATGGGTCTTGCCCAAAAGTCACCCTTTTTCACCAAAAACTGGTTTCATTGTTGGGACCTGAAAATTTACTAGAGAGCTAGATCATGGTATCGAATATCTATGAAAGGGAATTGTGTACCTGGTGGGATAATCATGTATATTAGTTCATATCGCAACAGGTGGAGCTTCGACATCAGAAGAAAAGGGTTGTCAAGAATCAAGTTCTATTTTCTGATTCTGCGAGTGATTTGTACTAAATTTTCTGGGAATAAATTTCCTGAACAGCTCCATAATAAGTTGCGAAGAATCTAGATTAAAGCACATTCTAGAGGATTGTGTCAATCCCGCCGCAGTTGGACACATACAGACTTGACATCATTACACAGACTAGATACGGAGCTAACTCGAGCAGTAGAATATTGGATGCAGGCTACCTTGGGGGGATACATCATAGACTTCATAGCTAAATTTTATCAATATTTTACAAAAGCAGAAGATATATTTACGTCTAGGTTGCGAGGAAAATTGTTGAAATAAATCTCATTGTGGATTAAAGCTTTAATGGTGGACGAGGGACTAAGGCTTTTCCAAAGTTCTATGATGGAAGCTTAAACCTCCAATACTGTGGGAAGGACCTGAGGGAGAGATACTACAAAAAGGGGAAAAGGGGATTATGGATATGGAAATTGGGACCTCCTGTAGGTTAAGGGAGTTAATAGCACATCGGAAGGTGCTAATCACTGAGAAGTCATGGGAAAGGGAAATACCGGAGTTTTAGAAGTAGAAGAGGAGTACACAACAAGGAGAAGAGGCATCGTAGATGACAGGGAGGAGAGATGATGAAGTAAGACCCAAAGTAATGGACAGGTCCACCAAGGAAGTTAGGCAAGTTCATAGAAGCCCATCCTAAAGAGAGAAGGGAAAAATGTCCAATGAAGAGGAGGAAATGCAACCCAATAATGAGTCTGATGTGGAGATGCATGTTGTGATGGAGCAACTATTTCGAGAGAGGTCGATGACCATAGCACAAGGTAATCCTATTCCCCAAAGTTCAAGTAGCACTAATCCTAACCTTCCCCTGTACTTTACCACCCACCCGATAAGTTTTTGATAAAGTTGCAAAAGTCTAGCGATTTGTATAGTGTTCAGTCTAAAGTTCAGATTGTCGCTCGCAGTAGTACTAGCAGCAAAATTTCTCAACTAGGAAGTGGAGGATTCATATTAGTCCCACCCACACAAGTAGAAAGGGTAGTGATGATGTAGAGCAGCATTGGTATCTATGCAAACAAATTTGGAGAGCTCGTCAGACACAAAATGTAGTTAAATTAATTGAATTTCAAACCATTTTAAGGGAAAGAGCATTGCGATGGTTTATCAAATGGTTATAAGTACACCAAAATCTAGCTATAGATGATGTTAAAAGAGATTTTGTACAAGAATTCAAAATCACTCAAACTAATCAACAACGACTATCCAAACTAAGGGATATTAAATAGAGGGAACAAGAAATATTCTGGGATCTAATGAGAAGGTTCAAATATGCAATCAGGAAACTGAGTTACCTGACTGATCCAAATCACCAACAGTACTCGTTCATTAAAGTGTTATTACCCTTGACAAGAACACCATTGACCCAACAAAATATTGATACCATTCAAGATGCACTAGAGAAATCAATGAAAATAGAAGTAATGGCTGGATATCTGTAGGAGTTTAGTGGGGGAGTAGCCGCCAAGGATCCGTCCATATTGGGATTGCAACATAAAATTGCAATTTTGATAGAAAATCTCAAAGATATTTAATCGACGCGACCATTGCGACCTAATTTGTGGTGTACACATTGTCTGTTGGAACGACATGTGGTTACAGAGTGCTTGAGGTTGTAGGGAGCCAATATCGGGACTTCAGCTCTGGGAGCGCAAGGAATGCCACCAATGGGAGGAGTTGTGCAAGTAAATACTCAAAGACTATACCAAGCGCAACCCCATTTCCTGGGTTTTCCTAACCAGAAGACTCTGATGATAGCAAAATAATGTGAAATGTGTAAGGGTATTGGTCATCTTCCACGTTTATGCCAAATATTACAAAAATATTCAAATGTCCCAAATAATGTCTACTATGAATTTTGTGCTTCAACAACTCATCATACAAAGCAGTGCAGAGCCACCTATGCATTAGTAGACTGACTAGATAGATCATCCTAATGAGTAAATGAAACTCCTAGGGGACGAGGAGGATCAGGAATGGGAGGGGTAAAGACTGGAGGAAGAGGAACTTTGAGATGTTACAATTGTGATTAAGAAGGCCATGTATTGAGATATTGTCTGCTACCAAGATGACCATGGTGTTCCCAATGCAGAGTGAATGCACATGCCACTGAATATTGTCTAGAACTAATCAAAAGGTGGGACGAGAGAAATAGGAAATGGAGATCCAATTTGGTCAATGCAGAGCCAAGAGTAGTCGAGACACATCCTCTATCGAGTGTGGCCATAATAACCCGAGGAGGGAAGAAAAAGGGGGAGGATGCACGAGAGATGGGATCGGAAAAACTAATCAGACCAGCATCCCCAAAGAAATTATTTAATCCAGAGCAACAGAGACAATACTTTAAATATGCACTGGAAACATTCTCGAAGCTGGAGAGCTGCAAGGATATGGAACTAATGTAACCAGACAAGGAAGGAGGGAAGACGGCTACCACGGGTACACAGATAGAAGAATGGTTCTAATTGTTATTAAAGATTGTAAATGATGGAAAAATGTTGGAGAAATTAAAGAAAAATATAAAAAAAAAGTAGTAGAAGGAGGGACAGAGCACGAGGACCAAATTAACACTAACCTTCCAGAAAAGTATATAAGGAGAGTGAAAAGAAACAAAAGAAGAACTAGAAAGGAATTTCACATAAATTCTCAAGTTGTTGGATTTCAAATAAGAGACACAATGCTAGATCTAGGATCAGATGTGAATATTCTACCTAGAAAGACATGGGAAGCATTAGGAAAGCCAAATTTGGCATATTCCCCTATACAGCTAAGAATGGTGAACCAATATTGCATTGTACCGGTAGGAAGGCTGGAATAGTTTGAAGTAGATGTTGCGGGAGTAAAAACTTACACATATTTTGGAGTGATCGACATTATGGGAGATAAGGATCCATACCCAACCCTATTAGGGATAGAATGGGCATTTGAAAACTATGCACTTTTTGATTTGAAAAAGGAGCTTATGATATTCAAATATGGTGAAGTCAGAGTGGTCCAACAATTGGATCCATATCAGGGACCTTGGTATACAGAAATCGTCGGGACTAGGGAAGATTCAGAACTTCTCAACGAGCTTTACCAAATGACGACAGGAAAAAGAGAATATTACATTAACCCTACAACAGGAGGAACAATAAGTTGGCAAAAGTGTTCAAAGTTTTGACGTCGGATCGGAAGTTGCATGGGATGATTGGCAGTAAGGTGGATACAAGATCAATAATAGAAGATGTGTTGCTATTCACAGAGTTAACTAGATCGGCACGGAGATAAGGGCTTACCCCACTCTTAATAACATGAAAACTATAAATAATTTTATTAGTAAAATTGAAGATAATGTACTAGGGGAGCATAAGGTTCCTCTCATGGATGTGGCATTGCAATCTACTTCAGCATGGTGATGGGAAAATCACCGCAACTCTCTTCATAGATGTGAAGAGGTAGAAACATCACTAAAAAAAATATTTCAAGCATCATCAGGACCGCAACGAGAAGAGAAGTACAAAGGAGTTTTGGATCCCTAAGTACATATAAAAATTTGTGAATACAAGTGGGAAACAGAGAGATACCTGAAATCCTTGTGGATGCATAAATTTATACATTCATTAGATACCATCCCACAAGCTTGGTACCTAACAAAAGAAAAGAAGAGGAAAGCAGGTAGATGGGAGACAAAAGTGGAAAGGTTTACACAGAGTCTCCCTTTCAAGGGAGGTATTGAATAGATTACAGAGACCTTGCAGGCAATTAAAGGAATTCTATTCTGTTCAGAACTTGCAGAAACTGAAGAAACACTTGTGTCAGATCTGATACCAAAGTATAATTATTAAGAAGCAGTAACATGCGAGAAAATAGACCAGGGAATAGATGATGATGATTTGGAAAGTCTCATACATTTTTCATTTAAAGAAAAGGAGGGAGAGCATAAAATATAGGAGGAATCGACCACGGAAGGACTGCACCTGTTACCCATAAGGAAAAAGAAACAGAATATTAGTAGTCAAGATAAACCCAAGATATAATATATAGGGGACTATTGGGATGAATAGACCATAAAAGAAATTTTTGATTTGCTAAATGAATACGAAGATCTATTCCCGTCTTTGGTAGAAGAACTAAAAGGCATCAAGGGAGATTTGGGGGAGATGAAGATAATATTGAAACAAGATGCCAGACCAGTAAAGCATAGAACTTACCATCTGAACCCAAGGGTGAAAGAGAAAGTCAAAGCAGAAATAGACAAGATGTTGAGTGCAGGATTGATTTTTCCATTTGAGGAGGCAGAGTGGGTTAGTCAAATAGTGATACAGAATAAAAAGGAGAAGTCATAAATTATGCTATGTGTAGACTACAGGAGTCTAAATAATGTTTTTATCCATGATCCTTTCCCCACACCATTCAATGACAAATTCCTATATAAGGAGGCAGGAAATGAGGCATATTCATTCACAGATGGATTCTCTAGCTATCATCAAGTCTGGATAGCAGAGGAGGATAAAAGAAAAATGACGTTTACTACTGAATGGGGATCGTATTTTTATCACATGATGCCTTTTGGGTTAAAGAAAGCACCGGTTGTATTTTCAAGAATAGTGATAGCAACTTTTAGAGAGTATATCCACAAGTTTCTAGAAGTGTACATGGATGACTGGACAGTATACATTTTTTTGAAAAACCACGCAATCATCCTTCAAAATATGTTCGATAGTTGCAGACAGCTTGAAATCTAACTGAACCTGAAGAAGTGCATATTTGTAGTACCAGTCGGAACATTACTGAGACATGTCGTATTAAAAAAGGAGTATGTGTAGACCCCACCAAGGTGGCGGTAATTGTAAATATGGACACCCAAGATAATGTTAAATAATTGAGATCATTTCTTGGACACACGGGATACTACTGAAGGTTTATCCGAAACTATGTTTGGATAATAGCACCACTGGAAAAGTTGTTGCGGAAGACATAATTATTTACAAGGAATGAGGATTGCAGCAGGGAGTTGGACACACTAAAATAGAAATTAACAAGTGCACCTATTCTAACTTATCATAACTGGGATAAAAATTTCCATGTGCACATTGATGCTTTAGGCATTTCTTTGGGGGCCATACAAGCGCAACCAGGAGATACCAACATAGACCACCCAGTATATTTTGCAAGCAGAAAGTTGTCGACGACAGAGAAGAATTACACAATAACTGAAAGAGAAGCTCTGGTGATGGTCTACTCCCTACAGAAATTCCACCACTATTTACTTGGAGGTACTTTTAAATATTTTACAGATCACTCTGCATTAAAGTATTTAGTAAATAAACCTTTTTTGGAAGACAAAATCTGCAGGTGGCTTCTGTTTTTCTAATAGTTTACTTTTGAAGTCATAATAAAGCCAGGGAGACTAAATGTTGAACCTGACCATATATCAATATTGGAGAATGGGGAAAATTGAGGACCACTTGATGACCAGCTACTAGATGCAGACCTCTTCTGAATAGAAGTCGCCCCCAATTATCTAGAGAAAATGGCCATGTACCTAGCTACATGTCAATGCCCAAAAGAATATACAACAACTCAGAGAAGGCATTTGGTCATTAAAGTAGCTGATTACCAACTCATAGCGGGTCAATTAGATAAAATGGGTCTGGATAAAATGCTATGAAGATGTGTATTAGATCACGAAAGAGCATATATCTTATGGGAATGTCATAGTTGAGTTGTGGGAGGACATGTGGGAGCAAAACCTATAGCAAGAAATATATTGCAGGCAGGGCTATGGTGGCCTACAATGAACATGGACAACAAAGGATATGTGAAGAAATGTGATGTGTGTCAAAGAACAGGGAAACCTTCACACCACAATGAAATACCCCTACAATCGGTAAGAGCAACGCAGGTATTTGAAAAATGGGCTGTCGATTTTATAGGGCCCATTACAGTAGTTGCACGTCATTCACAAGAAAGATACATAATCACTACAACTGAATACCTGACTAAGTGGGCAAAGGTGGCACTGGGGAAGGATTGTACAAAAGATACAACAACCAAGTTTATCTTTCAAAACATCATTATCATAATTGGTTGTCCAAGGAGCATGACAAGTGATCAAGGCACACACTTTATTAATGCTATGGTCAAATTGTTACTGGAATAATTCATGATACAACACCACAAGAGTAGTTTGTATCACCCACAGGAAAACGGAACTGTTGAAACTTTCAACAAAATCTTCGAAAAAGGCTTAACCAAGATTTTCAATTCTAATCGGGACGACTAGGACGAAAGAATACCAACCACATTATGGGCATACAGGACTACTGTAAAACGATTACACAACTAGACACCATTTCAACTTGTGTACGGGAAAGAAGCAGTGGTGCCAGCTGAGTTTATTGTTCCCAGTCTACTAATTGATGCAACAACACAAATGATAGAAGCATAATCCATCTCAACATGTCTTCACAAATTGCAGGAATTATAAGAAGCATTATTTCTTGCATATTTTCATCAATCAGTGCAGAAACAGAGACAAAAATCCTAGCTTGACTTCCACATCAAATGAAATACATTCAAGATTGGCGGCAAAGTACTGCACTATGACAGCAAGTTCCAGAAATTCCTAGGAAAACTACAAATGCATTGGATGGGTCTATTCTACGTCATATAGATCCACGACTCAGGAGCGGTCAAGCTAGCATAACTAGATGGAGAGATACTACAAGGTTGGGTGAATGGCACATGCCTGAAACCCTACCATGAATGAACCCGAAAATTTAAATTTCAGTAACTCTCGTACCCAAGAGGAGTCAATAGGTTAGAAGTCAATAACTCTCTCGCAACCAAGATGAGTCAATAGGTTAGGATATCACTCAAATAATAAAATAGATTAGTTTATGCTGATAAGCTAGGAGTCTCAATAAAATAAGCTATATGTTGCACACATTCAGTTGTCACTGTGTTGCAACATAGGGACCATACTGCAACCAATTGTGGTTGGGGGGGGGGGGGGGTTATAGTGATTGTATGACCAAGGGTGTTATCCATAATTCAATCATAATTATCCATCATATAGGTGTTAGTCTGTAGTGTCAGCTAAAATTTAAAAAATATTTGCTGTAATTAGTAACACCCTTTCGTAATAAAGTCTCCACATCAAGCAACAATTATTAGCCATCACGCCTGCCCAAATTTTGAAGCCACTGTTAGCAGCATCAGAATCCACCTCATTTAAGTAACTAACCACACAATTTTAGCCGGGGAGGGAACCAGGAAAAAATTACTTAGTTATGAAGTCGCATCAACATCCTTCGTGCCAACATTCCTACTTAACCTACATGGAGAAGGGTAAAATCAAAGTGTCGGAGAATTCTGAATTGCAAGAAAAGGAAAATACTATAATTATTATCCAAACTATAGCTGTAGGATCTCAAAATCGCAGACCAATAGCATTACTATTATATTGTAGGAGAGGAAAGATAATGAAGACAATAGTTTCAGTGGTTGAATCAGATCTCAATGGGAGAATTCATAAATTAGAGCCATTGTTAGGCATGTATGATAATGCTACCTTGATATACACATATTTTACTAACTCTTTCCAATTTCCAGCTCTAAAGAGGATGGTATATATTGAGAACCACGTAAAGGAGGGGGGAAGCGAAGTGGAAAGAGTCCACCTAGACTTCAAAGGCATCTAGAGGTCCATAATCCTGCACTTAAGGAGCTTACCAGTGTTCGGCACAACAAGAGCGACGATGCAATGCACGAAGCCTCTCATCAACAGAATTCATAATGGGTCACTTTTTCTCGAAAGAGATATTCCAATTCACATGGAGAATATCTACAAGCTTACCAGATTGTCAGCAGCGGGAAATTATGTATCGACTAATTTTCAAAATACATCCAAAAGAGCAAAGAAAGTAGGAGACTGCGACTATTACAAGAAATATGAGACCAAAAGAGGAGGAAAGGAGGAAAGATAGATCTTATCAGTGTCAGAGAGGAGGAAAGGAGGAAAGATAGATCTTATCAGTGTTCCCAGTGTTAGTTTTTCATGTTATTTAATTGTAGGGAAGACAATGAGGCACTACACCAAGGGAGAGTTTACCCTTGACACTATATCAGTTACAGAGCATTGTATACAGGGAGAAAAATTAAATTGGTGTTCCTTCTTGTTGTAAGAACTCTTCGAAGCATGCGAGGACAATTTTAGGAGGACTACAGGATTTATATATGGATACTTGATAATGGCTTTGGCTATGTGAAAGTGGAGTCCATCGGGGAGGAGATCTCTTGCGGAGATAACTGAAGATCAACCGATGGCTCTGAGATACACCCCATGGAGAGTGTCTGGGGACCCTAGCAGCAAGGACATCAATGATGAATCATTTGCAGAATGGTACAAAAAAATGCTAGATGTTGTAAAAACGCAGCAAAGAGTCCACAGGAATTTGATAGATAATTATTCTCATCAAGTATGGTTCGACGTCTTGCACAACCACACATGGATTACACCCGACTATGTTGTGGCCGAAACCTTTCATAATAAACCATTGAAATCTCAATTGATGGAGGAATATTTCCACATGAAAGTCTCATCTTGGCCGGGAGCAATGACGAAGATCAGAGATGGACACCCCAAATACTATTTTGTCGCCATGCTTCCGCACCCTCTACTAGGAGAGACACCAGCAGAAATAGCCCAAAGAATATCATAGTTGCAGCTCCAGCCATTGATACAAAAGCTGGACACTCAGGTACAAGATTTCAATAAGGAAATGGGAAATATTGGAGAAAATTCCACTACATTTCCTTAATTTTCTGAATTTCAAACACTTAATTTCGAGTCTCCATATTTGACAACCCCTATCCTTACTTTACTCCCTTCCACCACCTTCCATTCACATTCGTAGCCAACCATCACCCCATTCCGCAAGAGCAAAGAAACCAAACCATCCATCCCAACACCTAAGGGGAAGAGAGCCATAATTCTAAAATCTGATCATAAAGTGGACCTCACAGATGAGGACCATGTGCATCAAATGACCACTAGAATCCCAATCACTGAATAACCAGAAATAGGCACTCAAACCTCCACCATCATACCGAAATCCAATCGATCATCCTCACAAAATGTACCAACTTCCTCATCACCAACTATGCAAAATTCATCACCGCATACATTGCATACTTCCAAATATCATTTGACCCACACTCCATCCACTTCCACCACTATTTCGGATGCAATACCCATAAGAACCATAATGGTTGTCAGAACTGAAGTAGAGGTTAACTCAGGTACAGCACAAGTAACCGAGGTTAACTCAACTACAATAGAGCCAGGAATATTTTTAAATTTACCCATTCATACTGACTCACCCATTTCTGATAATACACCCACTCAAACTACTCTCAATCCATTTCACAAATCCATGCTAGCACTACATCCATTTCTACCCATGTGCCTTCTGTCCACTAGTTATCATATTCCCAAACCATAAGCTATTCCACTGAGTCAACCCAACTCTCCACAAGGTCAATCTGAGCACTCCATTTCCAATAGGAAACCACTCAGAGAAATAAATCCTAGTCCTAAGATGACAATAGTGGAGACCTTCAAATTTGAGGACCCAACTAACTTTTCAGCTTTATACAAGCAGCAGCTCAAAAAGTAGAGACCCTTCACAATGACCTTCTTCAGAAGTACGAGTTGTAGAATCAATAGGTCATAACACTCACTAATGAGAGAAATCAATTACATCAAGAGAGGGACAACCTCCAACAACAGCTTGACCAAATAAGTGAGAACTTCTAGGAGCTGTGGTCGACCATCACTAGTGTAGTCGAAGTCGCACCAGTGGATATTTGGGCTTTCCCAGTGGTCGAACACTCTGTCCAAATAATAACAACATGTACCAATCTAGACAATACAAACTAGGAGCTAAGGCATGCCCTTTCAGCCATACTTTCACTACCAAACCCATCTACAGTGTACGGAGAAAAGGTAACGCAGAGATAGGAGAAAATTCATAAGCTAAAGGAGACATTAGGAACCACTGTTACAAAGGCATACAACATGCTCGAGAAAATCCATGAATGCTCGAACTCACTCACAATTAAGGCACAAACTGTCTCAGAACAACTGCAGAAACTTGTTGTTGAGATCAAAGGAACAACTGAACCATCCAGGCACAACCAGTTTTAGGACCAGGCCGATGCACTACAACTACAAATACAAACAATTGAAGAAAACTTAGCGAGAATGAGGCAGCTCCTCTGGGATCTAAGGCAGCGAGTTAAGAAAAAGGCAGAGAGCATACAATAACTAGTTTCTGAAGAAGACCCCAAGTTCAGGGCATCATTTACTGATCTACCCCAGCCAATTGATGCCAATCATGTTGACAAGGTGGTAAGTGAAATAGAACCCGTAATGAAAACATCACAAGAATAAATCATCGAGTTCATGGAGCTCAGGACAGAAGCCATGAAAAAAATTCCAGAGTTGGGGCCTTTGTTAGAAGAGGGGGAGTCAAAATAGATAGAGCTAGAGAAGGAGACAGCCAAAGAGGATCATCCCAAGATAGCAGCCTATGGTCAAATGGGGACAGCAACAACGGGACAAAATTGACTCGAGACAAGTCAATAACTTATGGTCGGGACCTATTGGGGCCTTTTTTTTGGGTAAGACAATTTTGAGTTGTGGAAGGCTAAGTGGCGGGAAGAACAGGTGGTGGAGCACCATTATGAAAGGAAAGGAACCGCTGTGGTTTCCTAGAATATACATACAAGTGGCGGAGCATAGACAGGTAGTGGCACAAATGGCAGAAACAATGGACAGTAAACAAACATAAGGACTCCCAGTGGCAAATCCAACCACAGAAGGAGATGGGAAGCAGCAGAGCACAAGAGAACAGTCGAACGAAGAAGGGGTGAAGACTAAAAGTTCCAGTCGAAAGAGGTGTATAAGCAAGGGAAAAGAGAGTTCGCTCAGTGATCGATAGATGGGAAACTATTCTGGGAAGAAAATATAGTTTTGTGTCCTAGAATGTATTGTGCTGTATTACATTAAAATGTATTGTGTTGTATTACATTAAACTCTGCGAAGAATAATATGTAATGTGCTGATGATATAATACAATAAAGAAATGTTGGGTTGTGGATTATATGATTTTTATGACGGTTAGTTCGTAGTTGTGTGTTTAGCTATTTCAAATTTTTTTATTCTCTTGTTCGTAATTTCTAGATGGTAGCTTGTGTCCTGATTCTTATGCGATGAATGTGTTCTATGTACTGTAATGACTGGTTAGATGTTAGTAGTTTATATTCGGTAATATGGTTCTAGCTCTTTATATTAGTAAGGTCACAACACACCTCGGGTGAGACTCCTTCCTCTCTTTAGCAGGGTGAAAATTTCAATGTTGTCCTATACTACAGCAGAATCTTGTTGGGCCCAAGCTTGAACATGGGTCTTGCCCAAAAGTCACCCTTTTTCACCAACATAATGGTAAACGAGGATCAAAATTGGAGGGAGCTGATGGAGCAAGGTAGGTAATTTTTTCAACAAAAAAAGATATTTTGATGGATTGGTCTACACTTCTAGGGTTTGAGAAAAGAGCATAAAAGTATGAATTATTTTCTACTAAGAAGAAGATGAAACAAACTGTAACTATTCCTCCAAAACAGAGCATAAGCTTAATGAATTATGTCTTTTTGACTTAGGAAACAATTACATTCAGAAATGGAATGAATATGAAATCCCAATACATTCACACATTTTCAAAACATAAGAAGAAACAATTTCAAATCACTTTACCACAAGAATTACATGAAAATAGATGCAACTCAGTCTATTATTACTTGCCAAAAATTTGATCACAATAGTGTTAAGTGATCAATCCAACAACATCCAACCATTGCAATGAGAAAGGAGGTGAAAGATATAGACCAAAACAAAATTCTCCTACCCTCAGGGGTCGAATCCTGACTTGTGAAGTTGATCCCCAAAATTCTCAACTAGAAACCCAAAGACTAGGGAGGTCAACACAATCATCCCTAACTTTGGTGAAACTAATTCATTTATCCCAAAAATACATTTTTATCCCATGTATCTACCTCTAGTAACTAAAAGTGACTTAATTACATTTACATGGATTAATTACATCAATATAATTCATCATTTCCATGACCAAACTGAGAAATTTGGAAAATTCTGAAAATATCAGGCAACTGGCGAAAACGTAGCGCCATTGGAAAAAGCGTAGCACCCTTGACAAAAGCGCAGCGCCAACTTTAAGGTCACTTTTGGAGGACTTGTTAAAGCCCAAATTGTGCCCAAGATGGCTCATTGGAAAGCTTCTCATGTCTAGTTTCTAAAAATTCCTTTAAGTTCTGAAAATGATGAAGTTAAGGCCCTCAAAATGGAAATCTCCTGAGACTAGTCAAAAGTGCAGCACTAGCCAGAAAAATGAGGCAGAAAGGTGATTTTTTGGATTTTTTTGGCCATTTCTCCATGTTAGAATGTCCAAATTTGATGTTCCAATAGTCAAAATTTTATGTATAAGGCCTTATGAATCCAATGGTGTTTACCATTTGTCATTTTTAGGCTCCTAGAAAAAGTGCACTGCCCTAGGCACTACGTTTTTGACAAGTGGACTGTGCTGAAAGTTTGTCAAAATTTGGAAAAATGACCAAAACTGAAAAAATTACCCAAAAACCTTCAAAATTGTGAGATAAAGTGTTGATGAAGTGTCTCAAGCAATCAAGGAGGAATCAAGAATAATCTCAGATTTACCCTCCTACTTTTTCTTGATTAGGGTTTGCTTGTATTTGTCCTTCAATTGCTTGAGCTTAATGTTGTAGATCTTTTTTCTAGTGATGTATCTATTGGAAATGTGTCTTAGCATATCATTGTCTTTTTTTTCCTTATGGAGGAGCTTCTCAAGGTAAATTTTAACTCTGTCAATCCACACCTTTCTGGCATAATCAATTTCCTTTATAGTCGTTTCCTCAAAACTGAGTTGTTATGCCCCATGTTTCTCCTACTCTAAAGCTCTCTTTAGACCTCTAGTTTTTGGTTTTGAATTGATGGTTTGAGTGTCATCATGGTCAGATTCATTAGGTGCTATCATTTCCTTACCCTTGATGTCTTGTCTTTTTTCCTTTAGTAGCTCTAACTCCATGAGTGCATGCTTGTCTTTGAGCGACTTGTTCTCTTGTTCAAGGAATGATATGAAAAATTGGGCTCTTGCCATGTTGTCCTACAGTTATTTGATTATGGCATCATTTTCTTTGATGATCAGCTTTGAGGCCTCATGATCATCTTGGTCATCCAATTCCATCAACTAAAAATCTCTTTCTTCCTCTTCATGGACAATTGTCTCTTCTTGCTTTTGTTTTCCCTGCTTTTTTTATGAAGAAGGCAAGGCCCTTTCCACAATATGTGGAACAAACACTTGCCTACGTCCTCTCTGGTAGGTTCTTACCTTTTTGGTTTCTTTGACTTCTTTGGCGTCTTTGGCCTATTTGGCCTCCTACACTGCAGGCTTGCTAGATGACCTTGTTTGTCTTTGAGACACTGATGTTGGTGGTGTAATTGGTCTAGCAGACTGAGGTGGTGGAGTAATGAATACATCATTCTCAATGAAGGTCTCCCATGAAAATTTCATATCATTGAGATGATGAGGGACAATTATTTTTATTAGAGAGTTATGGAAGATGTTTTTCATCTGATGTTCATATTCTCTGTTATGCACTATGTAGGAGATCTTATCAATACTCCTATACAAATAGTGAGGGATGTTGAGAAATTTCACCCTAGTGAAATGCATGAGCAACCTGATGTGATGGGTGTATATTCTGGAGAATATTCCCTCACAAGTGAAATATTTCATGATGATATTTATCATGCGAGAAAATCTATCAAGTGGGTGACTAAAAGGAAAGACTTTCTTTTTGTCATTTTTGTATTGTGCCTTGAGAAATAAAGTTGGGCATCTACATCTATGGCCTTAAACCATCTACAATAATAATATATGTGGATATGGTGAAGGTCACCCCTGCAATGATCACTTGGTTGTCTTGGAGGTTAAAGATGAAAACTCTGGTCAAAGCAGGGTAATGGTTTACTCTTTGGACTATCTTACAAAATTGTCAAAACATCCCACATGTTTGAAGCAATTGACTGTCATGGGTGAGACCAACAATTCTCTAGTGTTGGATGGCTCAAACCTCAAAATCCTCCCTCTGTGGTGTTTCCTTTTCTCTCTTTCCTCCTCCATAATGTCTTTTTCCTCTTCCATAGTGTATGTTTTGTTTTGAAACCCTAGGGGAAAGGGGGAGGGAAAGGGAGTAGGAAGTAGGGTTAGGGAGTTGGGATAAGTGTAGGAAAATTTAGGGAAGTGGGGAAGGGAGTTAAGGAGCTTTGGGAAGTGGTGGGAGTTAGAAAAACTTAGGTTGATAGGGTAGGAATTTTGATTACATGGATATAGTATGGCTTCCTATGAAAATGCAACCTAGGGATAGGTTTTTAGGAAATGGGACTTGGAAATGAGAGATAAGGTGATGTAGGGGTAGGGGGAGTGTTTTCTGAAGTTTGGAAAGGGAAAATAGGGTCTAGGGAAAACAATGTTGGCTTGCAAGATTAAAATCTAGGTTTTTTTTGCTGAAAACTTGAAATGATGAGTGAGGAGGGTTTACACCATAAATTTGAAATTATGAAGTGAAAGGAGGGCTTTGAGAGGTGTAAATTACTAGCATTTGATTGAGAAAACCCCGATTTGATGCTTGGGCCACTTTCAAAGAATATTTGAAGGTTGTAGGTGAAATTTTTCAAAAGTGCATCGCATGAAGCAGAGCATAGAACCTCCCAAGAAAAAGAAAACTTCCTAAAGTAGGAGCGCAACGCCTTTCGTTCAAAAGCCCGGTGCCTCAAACAGGAATGCAACGCCTTCAAGGAAATTTGACTTTCTTGCTAAAAAACTAGTTTTTTTCTTGGAGAAGTTGAGAGCTCAATGCATGAGGATGCAAATGAATGTCTCCTTGGTCTTTGATGGCCCTTTATACTTGATGAAATTTCAAAAATAGGCATGGGACCCACATTTTCCTTTTCAAACTCAACTTAAACATTGCAATTCACCTTTAATTTTTTGATCTTGATCCTTTGAATATGATCTTTTGGTGGAATTGGAACACTATGAATTTTGGAACTTTGACTTACTTGGTTGATGAAACCTTGAGTATGCAGCTACCTTGGAACCAAGAGAACTTATTACATATTAAGAAACATAAAATTATATATTGAATTGAAATTAAATTTACAAATCTAACTTTCATAATAAAATGTGTTTATTGTCACTCTTTTACTTGTCAGACTTTTATGCAATGAAATGAAGATTTTATGACCTTGGAAACCCTAAGACCTAATAGAGACTCTGACTGAATGAAACAATGATGAAAATACAGAAATGATGATGACAACTCATAAATTATGTACACTCGGCAAAGTGGTGAAATGAGCTAGCAAGTAATGAAATTTTTGAAAAGAGTGAGATTTAACCTTATGCCACATCCAATGACCAAATTTTTGCATGATGACCTAATGGAATGACAAAAATTTCAGAATGGGACCCTACTATGATATGAAAAGAGATTTTTTGATCATTGGTGGAAGGATGCAAATACTGAGACTAACATTGGCTCCATCTGGGGATGGTAGCTCCTTGGAGTTGTCAAGAACACCATAGACTAAGTGCCTATCCATTGGGCATGGAGTCAAAATCTAAAAAAAAAACTGAAAACTGAAATCCCAAACTGATTTGAAGAAAACTTAAACTCACTGAAAACTGACTAAAAATTGACTCAAAATTGACTTGACTTTGACTAAATTAATTTTGAAAATAGCATAAAACCAATGCAAATTTATGGCCTTCATCTCGGGCTCCAAGCTTCGGTAATTCTCTGCTTCACACTTTGTAGAAGGTTAAACTAATATTTATAATGGATTTGAGAAATTTGAAATATGCATCAGAAAATATAATTCTTAAGGAGCCTACCATTAACTGGTCCTCCTACGCATTCTTCTCCATTCATATCCTTTAGTATGAAAGCATGTTGTCCATGGAATGCTAATATCTTGTATGGCCATTTCCATAGGCTTTCAAATTTCCCATGCTTCCATTTTTCTCATTCCTTGCATCCCACCGAAGGACTACATCTTCAAACTTAAAATCATCTGCCTTGATTTTGTTGTCATACACCTTATTTATCTTCTCATGAAGATTTGAGGTGTTCTTAAATACCTCATCTCTTTTCTTTTGAAGGTGAATCATCTGATTCATTCGGCGTTGTACATCATTTTCCTCACTTCCTACTTCTTGCAACAATTTCATGATCGGTACTGCAAGTGATGTATGAAAAAAAATTTCTATGCCATAAACTAACAAAAAATGGGACATTCCTATAGATTTATTACTACTCACCCTATCCACCCACAAGTCATTTACAAGCCTTTTGTGCCAATTCTTCTTGTTGGTCTCCAACATCTTCTTTATGATATTAATCAAAGACTTATTAGAGGATTCTGCTAAGCTATTACCTTGCAGATAATAGGTGGTTGAGTGCCCCAAATTGATTTTATATTTGTCACAAAACTCAACCATCCCTTTTTATTTGAATGTTGTCTCATTGTCGGTAATGATATTATGAGGAAAAAAAAATGAGACAATATGTTAGTCTCCAAAAACTAAATAATTACTAGATATGTTGCTTACCTTGCTGGGATTGCCTCGATCCATTTGGTAAAGTATTCGGTGGCCATTAATATCCATTTGTGATGTGTAGATGATGTAGGGTGAATCTCTCCGATGAAGTCAAGTCATTGCTGAAAAGGTGCATGTACATAAATAGGTTGCAGAGGTAACAAAAGAATTTTTCTTTTACCTTGAAACACTTAACACTGATGGCAACTCATCACTGTTTTGTACAATTATGCAAAAATATTTGGCCAGTAGTATCCCTCTCTTAACACTTTATTATTTTTGGTCTTCCAAAATAGATGGCCCCCATAGTCTCCTTTATGAAAATCGTTCATAACTTCTTGGGCTTCATTTTAAACTAAACAATTCTACAAAACACCTCTTGGATCTTTCCAATAAAGGGCATTGTCTAAAATTCATTATTTGGAAGTTTTCAAATTTAAAGACCTTCCCTTAATCTTAGTCATTCCTAGAGGATGGTTCAAATGTTGAAGAACATATATGATATCAGAATATCAAGGAAAAGAAAGAAACATATGAGATAACTGTATAGGAGTGACATCCTCTTCTTCATCGGATAATGTTGTAATAAGGTTGATGTCTATAACATGCAAATTTGACTCAGCCATGAGCTTTTCTATACCTTGACCTTTGATCAGCTTTTTGGGCTTGATCTAGAGGTCATATTCTAACATTGTTTCTATCCATTTTCATCTTCTACCTTCTGGATCTATTTGCATAAGAACATATTTTACTGCTGGAATGGGGACATAAGCCAAAATATTTGAATGTAAAATATAAACATGGAAATCGTTCAATGCTTTTACCAAAGCCAAAGCCTGTTTCTCTATGATATTGTATCGAAGATTTGTATCCCTAATGGTTCGGCTAAATAATGTAATAAGTTTATCAGTCGTGTCCTTCTTTTGCATTAAGACCGCAACTAATGTATGCTCGGAGGAAAACGAGAAAATGATAAAATCAATTAAATATTCTGGGTTGACTAAAAAAAGGGTTGTGGTTAAGGAAAAATTTATTGATTTAAAGACCTTCCTGGCATCCTCATACCACTTTACCTCATTATCTTTTTTCAACATGTGGGTCATTTCTCGAAGGTGCTTAGCCAAATTTGGAATAAATCTGTGTAAGAAATTCATCTTACCATTGAAAGCCTGAATTTCTTTCTTGCTCCGTAGAAATTCAATTTTTTGAATTTCCTCAACCCGAGAAGGTTCAATCTAGATTCCATCCTTAGATATGATGTGACCGAGAATTTTTCCCTCCTCCATGGAAAAAAGGCTCTTTTTCGGATTAAGAGAGATTCCAAATTTCCTGCATTTCTGAAAAAAAATCCTTAAGTGATACAAGGGTTCATCATTGGAATGGGAGAAAATTGTCAAATCATTTAAATATACCACTAGGAAAACATCTTTCTCCTCTAAAAAGGCTATTTCCATTGTCCGCTGAAAGGTAGCCCCTACATTCTTTAGTCCAAATGCCATATTTTCATATTTTAGCATACCCCAAGGTGTAGTGAAGGAAGTTTTGACCTGATCCCTCTCGTGCACTAAAATCTAGTTGTATCCTGAATATACATCAATAAAAGACATTTGGGAAGCCCCAATCACTCTCTGTAGGATGTGATCCATTTTTGGAAGCGGGTAATTATCTTTAAGAGACACCTTGTTTAAATTTTTGAAATCTATGCAAAGCCTTATTTCACCATTCTACTTTCTTACCAGGACTAGATTAGATATCCAATCAGAAAACCTGATAGGAACAATGATACCTCATCTGTAGAGCTTGTTCACTTCCTTTTCTATGGATGCTAGCAAACTTGACTTGATCCTTCTTAGCTTTTGCCGAAAGGGATTTTTATCTGGCTTAATTGGAATGGTGTGATGTATGATATCCTTATCATAAACCTTTAATTCTACATAATCCCAAGTGAAAATATCTGAAATTTCAAAAAGGAAATCAATGTACTTGTCCTTTACCTCGGGAGATAAATACTTGAACAATTTGACAATCTTAGGCTTGTCCATTGCTCCGATGTTTACATCCTCCACACCATTTTCTATAGGAACCAATGTTGGCTTCTGAGCCACATCATCTCGATAAAACAATTCTTCCAAAGGTATGGGACCTCTTGGAATATCGTAATCCTTCAGTTGCTTATCATCCCAAAATACTTGGCACTACCGCAAGTTGTCAGGAACAGTGGGTCGATGTTCAGGGCCATTTCTTGATTATGATATGAATTTTTCTCTGACTTATCTGATGACTGCTCTGAAGCACTTGGAAGATTCTCTTTTCCCTTATCTAAAACTATTCTAATATAATTAGAAATCTCTGGAATATCTTCTACTTCTACAAGCTGACTATCTACATCATTGAAGTCACTATCTTTGAACAAAATAAATGATTCTAAATATGTATGTACAACATTAATTTGATGATTATTAGGCTTATATTTGTTGTTTATCATGCACTTCATATTCTTTTCTCGGTACAACTTTCTCAATTTCCCAAAAACTGGGATGGTGGCATAAGAGAACTCTAGTTGCAAATTGCCCCTCAACTTCACTCCCCAAGATCTAGACAGCAACATACCAAACCATGGTGGTATATCAGCCACCACCACATCCATCAAGACATTCTTTGCTGGAATTTGTTCAAGGGAAACTACTAAATCCTTAATAAGACCAATACAACAGGATCTACCCGAATTAAAGGAATACAATTCATGGTAAGGATGAGTGATATCTAGGCCCAATTTTCTCCATAATTGCTTTCGACATCAAGTTGTGGGAAGCTCCAGAGTCAAGCATGGCATTGTGAAGGATGTTTTGGTGGATTCTCATACTCAAATAGAATGGGGTAACTTCGCTATCCTCTAACTGACCGTCTATTGCTGGACCAAAAATAAGTTCAAGTTGGTCATCTTCGAGATTAACTATATCACATGAAGGATCTACTTTTAACATTTTGGCTACATGAGACTTATACTAATTGTTCTTAACAAGTTTAGTTAAAGGTATTGACACTTTCAGTTTGGAAATTTTAGTTTCTAAGCTGAAAGGAATGGATTTGTCTACCTCTTTAACAATGTCTCTTTTGTCGTCATGATCCTTTGATGTCGCTTATTTATTTTATTTGTCCTTTTCTTTACCCGATTAGCTTGTAGATGGATGATTAACCTTGTTCTAACTTATAGATGCATGTTCTTTTCCTTTATTATAATTACCTTGAGAATTTTTTTTTGGTTGAGTATCCTTTTGTTGAGATGCCCGCTTCTGAATAGGAGTTATTGGGACATCTCTACCCCTCAATGTGAATTGCCTCTGCTGTGAGCTGAGGGAATTCAAGTAACCTCATTGATAATCATCACATTCAACCTCCAACTGATGATCCTGGGCTAGAATATAGTCATCATCCTTGGGCACATCCTTCTTCTCAACATACTCTTCATTTTCTATCAAAAATATGGGTTGGCCATCAGCTGTAAAAAATTGCTTTTCTTCAAAAATATGACCTTCTTCTTCTTCCTCGCCTCCTTGAGCATAATTTTCCTACAAGGATGTCTGAATTTCCGATGGCCATGTTGGTTTCTCAGGTTCCCTCCGTTCTCTTTTTTGGATTCTAAATTGAGGTTGTTGTTGATGTCCTCTGAATTTAGGATTTCTAACTTGTGGTTCCTGTTGTCTTTCGTTAATGGACATCCTGTCAACCATCCTTTCTACTTTTCTTATGAAGGTTTCCAATTTTACTTCGAAGGATGAGCGTGCTTCTTCTTTGATAGTTAATATCCTCTTACCCTTAATTTTTGACTTCTTAATGGAAAAATTAGCTTCTACACTAATTCCATTCTTCTGCATGTCTTCTAATGTAGCGAGATTCCTTTCTCGTAACTGATAGGAAATGTCCGGATCAAATCCATCCAGGTAATCCAAGAGGGCCAACCCTAGAGGAGGTTTGATCTCATTGGGAATGGAATTTTATACTCTATTGATTCAGGCAATGAAGTCTTGTACTGAATCATTTGGTTCCCTTTTGAGATTATTTTATTCATAAAGGATTTCAAATGGATTCTTATTTACCTCCCATCGAGCTATGAAAGGATCTATTAGCTTATTTGAAGTGGCTATATAGTTTTCATTTAATTATCTGAACCAGGTTTTACCCTCTCCAGAAAAACTCTAAACTATGATTCTCATTTTAGCATCGTCTTCATCTAATTCTTCCAGATTAATAAAGTCGATGACTTTAACTATGTGCTATTTTGCAGTGATTGGATAATTTTCATCAAAAAGTGGGATTCTTTGACCATAACCTTGTGGTAAGGTATGGAGTTGACCTAGTAATATGAGGGATGCAAATCTGGCTATAATTCTTGCTGAGTGAAATACAGGAGTGACAATAGGAGGAATATGTTGAATGGGTAATGAATTAGATGGTGCACAAGAAGAAGCAAAAAACTGACTATGATTGTGTCGAGATAGGTATCGATTCTTTCTGATATTGGATTATGGATTTTTCTGACTGGTATTGAAGTTGGTTTGCTAAAATTTTAAGCCTATAAAATTGACTCTAGACTTTAGTGTCAAAGTCTGATTCAGACTTAGTTTCTTCAAAAAGTAATTTTGATTCAATTTTTAAAGAACTAATATCTATCTTAGATAATTATTTTACCTCAGAAATCCTTAATGAGTCAAATACTATATTAGACAGTGAGGTTTCAGAATTGGATCGAAATAAAGAAAGCTCAAATTTTAAATCAAAAGGTATGTGTTTGAGAGATATAAATTTTGCAGGTAGTGAAGATGATCTTACCAATGGAATAGGATTGGAATGAATTTTTGTACCTTGATATATGTGCTTCTGAACAAGCCTCTTTGGATCTTTGACTGGATCATCTAGGTGAGGATCAGTATTTAATCTCGTGTATCTCCTCGAAGCCAGAATGTTCACTGTTCAGCAAATTTTTCATATCACCCTCAAAAAAATCTTAGACCTATCATCCAGAGGTCAATAATTTTAATAAATAATGGTACAACCAAGGAACATCTGTCACTTTCTTCCCCATTATGGTCACCAAGATGTTATCACTCCACCAGATTTCCAAGGCTGAGAAGAGACCAGCAAATCTAATCACAGAACAATATTTTTCCAAGTATCTAGCCATGCTAGGAAGGAGAGGGATCTCTCGAATGGATCTCAGCTAATATGATCGGATCAATGAGATATTAGGCTAGGTATAGTTGCACAGGGTTTTTATTGATTGAATTTTGAGGTGTTGGATGGTGAATAAGTCAAGGAAGGAACTAGGTCAGGGAAAACAAGGATCATAATCGCAGGGATCTGATGGAGCAAGGTAGGTTAGAATTTCAAAAAAAAAGTATATTTTGATGGAGTGGTATAGACTGCTATGGTTTGAGAAAAGAGCATAAAAAATATGAATCCTTTTCTACTAAGAAGAAGATGAAACAAACTGTAACTATTCCTCCAAAACAGAGCATAAGCTTAATGAATTATGTCTTTCTGACTTAAGAAACAGTTACATTCAGAAACGAAATGAATATGAAATCAAAATCCATTCACACATTTTCAAACCATAAGAAGAAATAATTTCAAATCACTTTACCACAATAATTCCATCAAAATAGTTGCAACTCAGTCTGTTATTACTCACCAAAAATCTGATTACAATAGTGTCTAGTGATCAATCCAACAACATCCAACCCTTGTAATGAGAAAGGAGGTGAAATATATAGACTATAACAAACTTCTCCCACCCTCAGGGGTCGAATACCTGACTTGTGGAGTTGATCCCCAAAATTCTCAACTGGAAACCCAAAGACTAGGGAGGTCACCAAACTCATCCATAACTTTGGTAAACTGATTCATTTATCCAAAAAATACATTTTTATCCAATGTATCTTCCTCTAATAACTAAAAGTGACTTAATTAAATTTACATGGATTAATTACATCAGTAAAATTCATCAATTCCATGACCAAACTAAGAAATATGGAAAATTCTGAAATATCAGGAAATTGGCAAAAGCGCAACATCATTGGCAAAAGCACAGTGCCAACTTCAAGGTCATTTTTGGAGGACTTCCTGAATTCCAAATTGAGCCCAAGATAGATCATTGGAAATTTTCTCATGTCTAGTTTCCAAAAATTCCCTTAAGTTCTAAAATTGATGAATTTAAGGCCCTCACAACTGAAATCTCCCAATACTGGTCAAAAGCATAGTGCCAGCATGAAAAATGAGGCGAAAAGGTGATTTTTTGGATGTTTTTGGCCATTTCTCCCTGTCATAATGTCCAAATTTGATGTGAAAATAGTCAAAATTTGATTTATAGGGACTTCTAAATCCAATGGTGGTTACCACTTGTTAGTTGGAGGCTCCTAGAAAAAGCACAGTGCCCTAGGCTCTGCGTTTTTGAGAAGTGGATTGTGCTGAAAGTCTATCAAAATTTGGAAAAATGCCCAAAAATGAAAAACTTACCCAAAAACCTTAAAAATTGGTAGATGAAGTTCTGATGAAGTGTCTCAAGAAATCAAGGAGTCATCAGCAATAATCTCAAGTCTATACTCCTCCTTTTTCTTGATTAGGGTTTACTTGTATTTGTCCTTCAACTGCTTGAGATTAATGTTCCAAATCTTATTTCTAGTGATGTATCTATTGGACATGTTTCTCAGCATCTCATTGTATTGGTTTCCTTATGGAGGAGCTTCTCAAGGTGAAGGTTAACTCTGTCAAGCCACACCTCTCTATCATCTTCAATATCCTTTGCAATCCTTTCCTTAAAACTGAGTTTCTCTGCCCCATGTTTCTCCTACTCTAAAGCTCCCTTAAGACCTCTTGTTTTTTGTCTTGACTTGATGGTTTGAGTATCATCATGGTTAGAGTCATTAGGTGCCATCATTTCCTTACCCTTGATGTCTTGTATTTTTTCCTTTAGTAGCTCTAACTCCATGAGTACCTGCTTGTATTTCAACTACTTGTTCTATTGTTCAAGGAATGATATGACAAATTGGGCTCTTTCCATGTTGTCCTACAGTTCTTTGATTATGGGATCCTTTTCTTTTATGATCATATTTGAGGCCTCATGATCATCTTGGTCATCCAAGTCTATCAAATCAAAATCTCTTTCTTCCTCAAGAAGTTCTTCCTCTTCACGGACAACTAACTCTTCTTGTTTTTGTTTCCCCTGCTTTGTTGATGAAGAAGGCAAGATCCCTTCCACAATATGTGGAGAAAACACTTGCCTAGGTCCTCTCTAATAGGTTTTGACCTTTTTGTTTTCTTTGAATTCTTTGGCCTCCTTCACTGAAGCCCTGCTAAATGACCATATTTGTCTTTGAGACACTAATGTTGGTGGTGGAATTGGTCAAGTAGGCTAAGGTGGTGGACTAGCAATGAAGACATCATTCTTAATGGAGGTCTCCCATGTAATGTTCAGCTAATTGATATGATGAAGGAGAATTATTTTGATTGGAGAGCGATGGAAGAGGCTGTTCATACTCTCTATTCTACACTATGTAGGACATCTTATCAATACTCATGTACACATAGTGAGGGATGTTGAGAAATTTCACCCTAAGGAAATGCATGAGAAACCTGATGTGATAGGTGTGTAGTCTGCAGAACCTACCCTCAAAAGTGAAATATTTCATGATGATATTCATCATGGGATAAAATCTATCAATTAGGTTACTAAAAGGAAAGAATTTCTTTTTCTCATTTTTGTACCGTGCCTTGAGAAATGGTTCATAATGTTGGGCATCTACATCTATGGCCTTAAACCATTTTTCACCCACATTGGGTATCTATGTGGCTGCAACAATAATATCTATGGACATGGTGAAGGTCACCACTGCAATGATCACTTGGTTTTATTGGAGGTTAGAGATGAAAACTCTGGTTAAAGAAGGGTGATGATGTACTCTTTGGACCATCTCACAGAACTGAAAATAGGCCACATGTTTGAAGCAATTAACTGTCATGGGTGAGGCCAAAAATAATATAGTGGTGGATGGCTCAAACCTCAAAATCCTCCCTCCTTTGTGGTGTCTCCTTTCCTCTCTTTCCTCCTCCATAGTGTATGTTTTTTTTTTAAACCCTAGGGGAAAGGGGAAGGGGAAGGGAGTAGGAAGTAGGGTTAGGAAATTGGGATAAGTGTAGGAAAGTTTAGGGAAGTGGGGAATGGAGTTAGGGAGTTTAGGGAGCCCTTTATACTTGATGAAATTTCAAAAATCTGCATGGGACCCACATTTTCCTTTTCAAACTCAACTTAAACATTGCAATTCACCTTTCAATTTTTATCTTGATCCTTTGAATTTGATCTTTTGGTGGATTTGGAAAACTATGAATTTTGGAACTCTGACTTACTTGGTTGATGGAACCTTGAGTATGCATCTACCTTGGAACCATGAGAACTTATTACATATTAATAAACATAAATTACATATTGAATTGAAATTAAATTTACAAATCAAACTTTCATAATAAAATGTGTTTATTGTCACTATTTTACTTGTTGGACTTTTATGCAATTAAATGATAATTTTATGACCTTTGAAACCCCAAGACCTAATGGAAACTCTGACTGTATGAAACCATGATGAAAATGTTGAAATGATGATGACAACTCATGACCAATGTAAACTCAACAAAGAGGTGAAATGAGCCAGCAAGTAATGAAATTTTTGAAAGAGTGAGGTTTGACCTTGGGCTGCCTCTAATGACCAAATTTTTGCATACTGGCCTAATGGAATGACAAAAATTTCAGAATGGGACCCTACTATGATATGAAAAGATATTTTTTTTATCACTAGTGGAAGGATGAAAACACTAACAATAACACTCCGAAAGCCCTATTTTGGTTTTGATGCATTTAGTTGATGAGATCCCACATTCATGCTTGGAATATGGCATAGAGGTAATTGGTTGAAGAGAGATTTCGCTAAGCTATGTCTATGGTTGGGAGGAACGTGGAAGTCCCATACTTGGTTGCATTTTTCTTATGGAAATAAGAGCTCCTTTTCCCTTGTATTGATGGGTAAATATGCTTGTTATTTTATGGCATATATGATTGTTATGTTCTTGTCACTTTTCTTTCTTATATGTTGGTTATGAATAAGTTTTATGATGGTGATGAATTATGGCCCTCATCGCGTTTTGATTCATTATTGAATGAAAAATGTATCTATTCCTAAATAGACTATAATTCAGTTAATGTGGTTTAGCAAAAATGATTCTTAAAGATTCTTAGATAAGTATGAGACCCCTATGCTCAGATTTGTTATTTAAACCTGTAGATTACATCATTGTGACATGTTTGACGAAATTCCTGTCATGGATAGTAGGGGTCCAGTTAAGTCCTTATTCAAATGTTTTCATTTCCACCATTGTTTCATTGTTATATTTAACTTCTCAACTTGTCATTGAGTTCTGGGAAGTGACCTGGGATCTGGGCCTGAAAAAGTGGCTAAAATCTCGAGGATGTTGGCACAGGTCTGTGGGAAAAATTCCCTAAATGTGTTCATTTATATGCCTTGGGAGCACCCAAAGCCTCCTAGACGCACCCATAACTATAATGTGGGAGACCCCAAGGTTTTGAAGGCCTAAAACGTCAGTGGGACCCAGGGGTTGGATTCATGAGTGGTTGGGATGACTCTTGGGAGCTATGTTGCTAATGTGGAAGGTACTTTTGGTATGTTTCTGTTGGTTCCACTTCCTTAAGGTCGCCTAGGAGGTTGAATCTAATCATACTAACTCTTTGTCACATGTTTACCCTGGTTAGCCGGATACTTGGGTAGATGTGGGAGGAGGGTGTTACATAGTGGTATCAGAGCATGGTTTACCCTATGGACTGGATCTGCAGTTTATGTTACTCATGCATTCATGTCAGTTGCACATGTGTTAATCATCATTGTGTTCTATATGTTTCTTGTATATGCATTGTGTTGGTCATGATTGTGGTTATGTCACCATGTGGAAGAGGATGTTATTGTTGTGGAGTGTGTCATCGTGAGTGTATGACTAGTTTCATGTTTTTTATACTTTTCAAGTGCTTATGTGTATTTTCTAGTATGTTTGGATACATGTTGTTATATGTTGTTACACATATTTCCTGTGTATGTTTTGTTACATGTTATTTCATGTTATCATGGGTATTATTTGTTTATGATTGATTGCATGTTACTTATGCTTGTGTATTATTCGTGCTTATGCTTGTGTATCGTCTGTATTTATACTTTTGTATTGTGTGTGTACATTGGTGTGGATGATGTTGTCGTGCTTGTGGTCATGTTATGTGTAGTGATGTGGTGATGCATTAATGATGGTAATCTTGCTAGAATTATGTTTATATATTGGTACACTTCTATGTTATACATCTATATGTTGATATGATTATATCTATACATGTATTGCATTTATTGGTTGATCTTGCAGATGAGATATCCTACCTAAATTATGCTAAGGTACGTCAGTTTATTATGATTTGGATTAGATGACATAATATTCATTGTAGAAAAGAAATAAAAGATTAATAGAAAGATGGTAGACTACAAATATTCTCCCTATGGATCATATGAGCAGCATGGTGTTGGGAAATCTTATGACTTCACAGACACACTGAGAATTTTAAAGGAACAAATAAGGAGCTTCAAGGTAGATAATGACAGACTCATACAGGCACAGGAAAAGCAAGCAAAGGTTAATGCAGTCATCCTTCAAAGTTTGTCAGATTTTCCGAAACAAGGACTTCTTCAAATCAGTTATGGACAGGAGGATGGTACTAATGGGGCATATGGCAATAGGTCTCTTGGTGGTTACAGGTCAGATAGAGATGAAACGATTAGAGATCGCAAGCTCTTGGAAAATCCAGATAGGAGAGGTGGAAGACACAGGCATCTTTCTAGTTCTGTTTCTGGCATGCATCATGATCAACATTATTATCATCCTTATAGGGGGAGTGATAGGGGCTATTTTCCAAATGATTTTAAGAAGGAAAAACCACCTATATTTGACTGAGAGATGAATAAACGACAGGATGCAGATGCATTGTTGCTTGGTATGAAAACGGTTTTCAGGTTCCATGATTACTCAGAAAAAAAGAAAGGCATAATAGCTACATTCAACCTCAGAGGTAGAGAAGATATTTTGTAGGAATATTTGAAGAACGCCAGAGATATTTATGAGGAGGATATGATTTGGAGTGAGTTTGAGAGGCTATTCCAGAAGAAGTATATATCAGAGAGATACTATGATGATAGTATAAAGGAGTTATATGAGTTGAATATAGGTTCCATGATAGATGATGATTATACTAACATGTTCTTGGAGTTACTGAGATATGTTCCTTACCTCAAGGAGGAGAAGGCCAAAATTCATATATTGATCAGTGGGTTGTCGATAACATTCAGAGATAGGATTGATTTTGATGAGCCTATATCATTGGAGGAGGCCATTCAGATACTAAATAATTTTTATGAGCAATCAAAGTGCATATCTCACTCTAAAATAGATTGGAAAGGTAATGATAATAACAAAGGAAAATGGGATAAAAAGTGAGCAGGACCTCATGAGATAGGTGTTAGTGTCTGCCAATCCTGCTAGTCACCAGCAATCAAATGTGCTCTTACAAGGATTTGTTAGGGTCTTAGGTCAAATTTTTATGGTTTAAGTAGATCTTAAAATAAAAATTTAGTCATTGGCTAGTGTGTATAGGTGTGTTACTACTCCTTTCGGTCCATGTTTTTTTCTTTCCAACATCCATTTTGAAGAGTCATCACAGAAATTTCTTCATCACCATCTTAGTTACATCATCATGGTCATCATTCAGCTCATTTCATGTAGTGTCATCATTAGGCCTTAGGGTCAAAATCATAAAATTAGGTCATTTCACCATTAAATTTAGAATTCAAGGAGTAGCAAAAGTGAAACATGTTCAATAAAGGTTTCAAAAGAGTATTTTCATTTCTTTCATGATGTAATTTTCCTCAAAAGGTTCTTGTTGGGGTTCCCATGTTTTGGCCAGATTGGCAAGACCAAAAGATGAGACAACATCAGAACCACTTTTAGGCCCTAGGATCTAGCCCTCCTGGACCCGGAGAGGGATCTCTACAAATAGATCAAAGAATGATATGTCTTTGAAGCTCGAATTGAGATGTTAGGCTAGTTATGAAGCAAAAAAGGGGGGATTTAAAATAATTTGGTTGGTTGGTTGCTGGGTTGAGTCATGAGATCACAGACTGGGAAAGCAATGGGAGGAAAGGAACGAAGCAGCAGGACATTTCAGCAAAGAGGATAGGCCTAGATAGTGCCATCCATTGGGCTATGGAGTCATGAAAGGAAATTACTTGCATCTACTAGCCAAGGATTTCAAAGGGCAAGTCATCTAATACTAAAGGATCTTTAGATTAGAGGGTGGGGTGGAACATTAAGGAAGGAAAGGTGAAAGAAGGAAAGACAACCAGATTTCTGTCTATAGATCAGGTCAGAGGTCATTTAACTCCAGACCTGCTTGGACATACTCTAAGGAAGCTCTCAAAGAGACAAAGGGGCTGCTTATAGATCAGACCAGAGGTCATTTAACTCCAGGTCTGCTTTAGCGACTCCAAAAGAAAAACAGAGATAACGAGGAAACATCCAAGAAGCAAACCCCCAAGCTCATACATCAGCCAGCAGGCAATAACATCTGCTGCACTGGTTAAACCCGTGAATCTACTCTTAGATAACACATGAAGCAGAAAACATCAAAGGTAGGGAGAGCAGGAAGCATAGGGAACCTAACAAGGGTGAATCCTATGTTATACTTCTGTTGCCTACCAGAAGAACATGAAACAATATGAAAATGTAAATAACAGAGTTAGGAAAAACATCACTGACAGTAATAGACCAGGATCCTATGAAATATGCTTGATTAATAATGCAAAACCAGTCATGTACATTTGAGCTACTTATTTAGCACAATCCGTACTTTCTCCTGCACTTATTAATACCATCGTCATATTTCTCCAAGACCTGCTCCCACGCCTTTAAATGAATCTCTGTCGTTAATACGCCCAACAACTGAACAACAACAACCTTTACAATTCGTTCTCAGGGATTACATATAGGAGAAGGGGAAGAAACAGAGGTAGATAGACAATTAATTGATTTCATTAAGACAGAATCGGCGGAAGTGTCCACGCCTACTCTGATTAATGGCGCTGTGCGTACTCTGTAGACTATTTGGAGGCTCTGTCAGGCCAGAAATTGACCTCTGATATGTTCTTTAAAACCTTATGGTGGTCTGGAACTCTGTGCTGCCTTCTGAAATGAATGAACTGGGTGGAAGGTCTGCAGGTCGCTCCATACTTCCCAAATGCTGCCTGACTGTCCTAAATGGGTTTCAGACAGTGCAATTAATCTTTTCAGGGCTCGAGGAGGCATGGAGATTGCTGTAGGAAGGTGTACTTCTAGGAGAAAAGCACTCTGCTGTTAGGCGGCGCAGTTATGGCTTGCTGGTGCGCTCTTAGTCTTCAAACGGTGCTTGAATCCTTTAAATGTGGGGTTAACATTAATTATGTCAACAGAAACCACTAACCCCCTTTGAATCCCTCTGCATGGTCCGCTGGCAAGTGTCGAAACGGCCCCTCTGTACTATCTGCACCGTAGAGTAAACCTGTTACAAACCGGGCCGTGGCGGAGAAATGTTGTGGAGGCCAGAGGAGTGGTGGCAGAGCAGCAGAGAAATAATGGAAAGAATGAAAAGTGGCGGAGAAACAGTGGAAACAACGGAAAGGAGCGGGGAAACGAACGTACAGTGTAAAACCCAAAACTTAGTGTCGGGCCGAAATATAAAGGAATGAATGAAAAAAAATGGAGCGGAAGCTTGGGAAGTGGGAACCGGCAGAGGCGGAGGGCGATTAAATCAGAACCGTCGGATCCAGGGGAGGACCTATGGCCAGGATCTAATCGCAACAATCGCAATTGGAGGCTGGAGCGAGTGGCAATCGCAACACACCTTTTGAAAGTTCCGATTGCGATCGAGAATGGGGAAGCGATTGAGCGACAACCGTCGATCTCGAGTCCAGATCAACGGCGGGGATGTAATCAGAGGCTCACAATCAGAGGACAGGAGATAGGACTTGTGATTGCGATCGGAGGGGATTTGTGATTGGCGGAGGACCGTTGGATCGCGGGGAAATGGACGGACGGGATTGAATCAGGAGGCGGAGAGAAGGGGATGCGATTGCAATCGGGCGGAGGGTGCGATTAAGCGCTGGCCATCAGATCACGGGAAGGATGAACGGTCGGGATGTAATCGGGATATTTCAATCGGGGCGGCACAAATGTGACTTGCGATTGCGATCGGGGGGGATTTGCGATTGAGTGATGACCGTTGGATCGCGGGAAGGATGGACGGCTGCGATGCAATCGGGAGACGAAGGAAAGGACTTGCGATCGGATGGGGAGTTGCGATGGAGCGCTGGCCGTCAAATCGGTGGGGCGATGAACGGCTAGGAAATGATCGGAGGATCGCAATCGGAGCACAGAGGAGAAGGCATGCGATTGATCGGGGATCAGGGCGGAAGACTTGCGATCAATCGGAGGTCGGAGTGAATGGCTTGCGATTGATCGGAGGGTGCACGCGGAGAGTTGCGATTGCGATGGGTGGGGGGCTTTCGATTAGCGCTCCGCCGTTGATCTTTATGACAGATCAACGGACTGAAACTCGTCGTGGGACTTATGTGTTAAAACAATCGCATCGGGGTTTTAGAGTTTTACAAAGGGATTTGCCTTCCGCCGATAGTTCCGATTGCGATTAGCGCTTGGGACTTAAGCGCTTGGTCCCAGTGCCGGGGCATGTGGGGGAAGTGGTTAAGGGGCTGGCGGAAAAGGGCTAGGCCTTATAATAAGGTCGGAAAGTGTGTTTTGGCCCATTCAAATGGATTTTAAGGGGTTTAAAGGGAAACAATAGAGGAAGAAAGGGGGAAAAGGTTAAACAAAGGGTAAGGGTATAATTTCTAAGGGGATTTTGGGGAAATTGAGAGGGTAAAAAGGGAAATAGAAGGGAAGACAAGGGGAATAAAAAAGAGGCTAAGTGAGGGTGAGATAAGGGGGAAAAGGATGCCTTTGGGCATTTCTTCACCAGCAAAGAGGCTTTAAAAGGGAGATCAGCAGAGGGAAACTTACCAAAGGATAAAAGGCACATGGAGGCTTCAAGGAGACTGTGTTTTTAGAGGAAATGCATTCCTTGAAGGCTCAACAATGATTTAGCCCCCTATTTGCTTGTCAAAAATTTCATAGGGGTCTAACAGTGGCTCCACATGGGGATGGCTTCTTCTTGAAGGAGTCAAGAATTCAGAAATTGATCTCTTGGTGTAGGCCAGATGCCTGCTGATTGAACCATCCTTTTCTTCTTTGATCTGCTACCACAACTCATGAAGACATCATATCAGCAATAAAAATTCTCCCAAACAACTACTTACCCACACTATAGTCCTAACATTTTTCTTCTTGGGTGCATTTGGACTTGCAGACCGTTTTACATCATCAATTTTTACAAACAGGAAAAGTAAACTTATTCTATTTCTACCCTTATTACTCCATGAGGCCAAATTAGACTGTTGGCCTCATATGTTTCTCTACCTACACTACTACCTGCTAGGATTAAACTGTCTAGCAGGTTCCTTCTCTACATTCTAAGACATAAATTTAAACAACTAATCTACTTTCTCATAGGCTGAGCTTTATTGAGCTTCCTACCTACCCTACTCTAACTGGAATATTTACAGTCTAGCTTACAAACATTGTCTTCCAATGCAACCAGTCCTTCAAGTGATCCCATGGCTGGTCCTTCTTGCTCAACTCCTTGAACATGCTGGATAGGCAGGGCAGCTCCCATTCTTTTTGTTCATCAACAGCAGCTTTGAAGAATTTTCTTGCTGTCTGCAGCATGCTGCTGATCCAGACCTTTGATCCTTCTTCAAATGTATGCAGGAAATGTGCATAAGGATCATGAAATGATACCTGATTGTAAAGATTTGGCAGGCTATTTTCAACCAGGATCTCTTCTTCTTCCACTGGATCAAGAGGAAGACTCTCTTGAGAGAGAGAATCTCCCTCATCTTCTGAACTGGAGGACTCATCGTATATTGCAGCTGAGTCCTTCTAGAGCTCTGACATGTTCTGCTCTGAAGTGTTGAGCTCAATGAAGAGATCTATGTATTCTCGAGCAGGGGCTTGTTCCATTACTTCCTCCTTTTCAAGAGGAAGTTCGTTATTTTCATTCTGCTCAAGAATCTCTTCTTTACTTTCCTCCTCATCTTCTGAAAGGAAATTCTGCTGGTTTCCAGTCTCACTGATGATCTGTGGTAAAGTAGAACGAAGATTCATAGAATCTTCATCTGCTATTATACTGTTGTGGCTCTCACCATCAGTGTCATAAATAGGCGGACTCGACCAAGTCAACCATTCTGGGCGCACAGCAGGTCTTTCTTCGTTCTGATCCACAGAGGAGTCTTCTAAATCTGAATGATCAAACTCACAAGATGAGTGAGCAAGAGTGTGTGTTCTATAGAAGATGTCTGGGGTGGACTGCTGGTTTAATATCCAGTCAATCTCTTCTTCTGTCAAAAGAGGGGTTTCCCTCACATCATGGACAGAAGAACAGCAGTCCTCTTCTTCTCGCGTTAGCTGGCTGGGAGGCGGGATTTCCTCTTGAGCCTCTTCTTCCGTATCAGATTCTGCCTCTTCTATGTACTCTCATGTTTCCTCAAGGAAGCTTTCCCTATCAGCCTTTTCTAATAGGTCCTGATATTCTCTGGTCAGCGTAATACAAGACATGGGTAAGCAATCAGGCAGCTCCTGATCACTAACCTCTTCATCTTCTACAGATTCTTGAGCATCATACATGTCTTACTCATCTTCTCGGTCTTGAGTTTGTTCTTGCTCTGAAGGAGACATGAACTGTTCTAAATAATCATCATCTGCATTCATATCAGCCATATACGTCTCTAGGACTTTACCAAACATTTCTGTTATTCTGCATACTTTATTATACAAAGCATTATACTTTGCATCTCTATCCATGTTTGGATTTATTTATGTAAAGAAGGCTACTGCTTCTTCTCGACCAGTTCAATGTCCTTCACCAGTGGAGTCATCAGGTCTTTGGATCATAGGGAGTGTGGAGTCGCCAGGTGGATGATTATGAATATTTGAAGCAGGATGCTATCCACCATCAGCAATTAGAAGCCAATCTTAAAGGCAAAGTGGTCTCTTCCCCAGTGGAGTCGCCATTATGTTGGGGTTCCCATGTTTTGGCCAGATTGGCAAGACCAAAATATGAGACAACATCATAACCACTTTTAAGCCCTAGGATCTAGCCCTCCTGGACCCGGAGAGGGATCTCTCCAAATAGATCAAAGAATGATATGTCTTTGAAGCTCAAATTGAGATGTTAGGCTAGTTATGAAGCACAAAAGGGGGGTTTTAAAATAATTTGGTTGGTTGGTTGCTGGGTTGAGTCATGAGATCACAGACTGGGAAAGCAATGGGAGGAAAGGAACGAAGCAGCAGGACATTTCAGCAAAGAGGATAGGCCTAGATAGTGCCATCCATTGGGCTATGGAGTCATGAAAGGAAATTACTTGCATCTACTAGCCAAGGATTTCAAAGGGCAAGTCATCTAATACTAAAGGATCTTTAGATTAGAGGGTGGGGTGGAACATTAAGGAAGGAAAGGTGAAAGAAGGAAAGACAACCAGATTTCTGTCTATAGATCAGGTCAGAGGTCATTTAACTCCAGACCTGCTTGGACATACTCTAAGGAAGCTCTCAAAGAGACAAAGGGGCTGCTTATAGATCAGACCAGAGGTCATTTAACTCCAGGTCTGCTTTAGCGACTCCAAAAGAAAAACAGAGATAACGAGGAAACATCCAAGAAGCAAACCCCCAAGCTCATACATCAGCCAGCAGGCAATAACATCTGCTGCACTGGTTAAACCCGTGAATCTACTCTTAGATAACACATGAAGCAGAAAACATCAAAGGTAGGGAGAGCAGGAAGCATAGGGAACCTAACAAGGGTGAATCCTATGTTATACTTCTGTTGCCTACCAGAAGAACATGAAACAATATGAAAATGTAAATAACAGAGTTAGGAAAAACATCACTGACAGTAATAGACCAGGATCCTATGAAATATGCTTGATTAATAATGCAAAACCAGTCATGTACATTTGAGCTCAATGGCTGATACAATCCAGACTTTCCTCCCAGCCTATTACACAATACTACTCTGCTACTCCCTCCCAAGACTGTCCTAACAGTCGAATGAATCCCTCTAACAGCAAGACGCCCAACAACTGAACAACAACAACCTTTACAATTCGTTCTCAGGGATTACATATAGGAGAAGGGGAAGAAACAGAGGTAGATAGACAATTTATTGATTTCATTAAGATAGAATCAGCGGAAGTGTCCACGCCCACTCTGCTTAATGGCGCTGTGCGTACTCTGTAGACTGTTTAGAGGCTCTGTCAGGCCAGAAATTGACCTCTGATATGTTCTTTAAGTCCTTATGCTGGTCTGGAACTCTGTGCTACCTTCTGAAATGAATGAACTGGGTGGAAGGTCTGCAGGTCGCTCCATACTTCCCAACTGCTGCCTGACTGTCCTAAATGGGTTTCAGACAGTGCAATTAATCTTTTCAGGGCTCGAGGAGGCATGGATATCGGTGTAGGAAGGTGTACTTCTAGGAGAAAAGCACTCTGCTGTTAGGTGGCGCAGTTATGGCTTGCTGGTGCACTCTTAGTCTTCAAATGGTGCTTGAATCCTTTGAATGCGGGGTTAACGTTAATTATGTCAACAGAAACCACTAACCCCCTTTGAATCCCTCTGCATGGTCTGCTAGCAAGTGTCGAAACGGCCCCTCTGTACTATCTGCACCGTAGAGTAAACCTGTTACAAACCGGGCCGTGGCGGAGAAATGCTGTGGAGGCCAGAGGAGTGGTGGCGGAGCAGCAGAGAAACAATGGAAAGAATGAAAAGTGGCGGAGAAATAGTGGAAACAATGGAAAGGAGCGGGGAAACGAACGTATAGTGTAAAACCCAAAACTTAGTGTCGGGCCGAAATACAAAGGAATGAATGAAAAACAATGGAGCGGAAGCTTGGGAAGTGGGACCCGGCAGAGGCGGAGGGCGATTAAATCAGAACCGTCGGATCCAGGGGAGGACCTACAGCCAGGATCTAATCGCAACAATCGCAATCGGAGGCCGGAGCGAGTGGCAATCACAACACACCTTTTGAAAGTTCCGATTGCGATCGAGAATGGGGAAGCGATTGAGCGACAACCGTCGATCTCGGGTCCAGATCAACGGCGGGGATGTAATCGGAGGCTCACAATCGGAGGACAGGAGACAGGACTTGCAATTGCGATCGGAGGGGATTTGCGATTGGCGGAGGACCATCGGATCGCGGGGAAATGGACGGACGAGATTGAATCGGGAGGCAGAGAGAAGGGGATGCGATCGCAATCGGGCGGAGGGTGCGATTAAGCGCTGGTCGTAAGATCACGGGAAGGATGAATGGTTGGGATGTAATCGAGATATTTCAATCGGGGCGGCACCAATGTGACTTGCAATTGCGATCGGGGGGGATTTGCGATTGAGCGATGACCGTCGGATCGCGGGAAGGATGGATGGCTGCGATGCAATCGGGAGACGGAGGAAAGGACTTGCGATTGGATGGGGAGTTGCGATGGAGTGCTGGCCGTCGGATCGGCGGGGCGATGGACGGCTAGGAAATGATCGGAGGATCGCAATCGGAGCACAGAGGAGAAGGCATGTGATTGATCGGGGATCGGGGCGGAAGACTTGCGATCAATCGGAGGTCAGAGTGAACGGCTTGCGATTGATCGGAGGGCGCACGTGGAGAGTTGCGATTGCGATGGGTGGGGGGCTTGCGATTAGCTCTCCGCCATCGATCTTTACGACAGCTCAACGGACCGAAACTCGTCGCGAGACTTATGTGTTAAAACAATCGCATCGGGGTTTTAGAGTTTTACAAAGGGATTTGCCTTCCGCCGATAGTTCCGATTGCGATTAGCGCTTGGGACTTAAGCGCTTGATCCCAGTGCCGGGGCATGTGGGGGAAGTGGTTAAGGGGCTGGTGGAAAAGGGCTAGGCCTTATAATAAGGTCGGAAAGTGGGTTTTGGCCCATTCAAATGGATTTTAAGGGGTTTAAAGGGAAACGATAGAGGAAGAAAGGCGAAAAAGGTTAAACAAAGGGTAAGGGTAGAATTTCTAAGGGGATTTTGGGGAAATTGAGAGGGTAAAAAGGGAAATAGAAGGGAAGACAAGGGGAATAAAAAAGAGGCTAAGTGAGGGTGAGATAAGGGGGAAAAGGATGCCTTTGGGCATTTCTTCACCAGCAAAGAGTCTTTAAAAGGGAGATCAGCAGAGGGGAACTTACCAAAGGATAAAAGGCACATGGAGGCTTCAAGGAGACTGTGTTTTCAGAGGAAATGCATTCCTTGAAGGCTCAACAGTGATTTAGCCCCCTATTTTCTTGTCAAAAATTTCATAGGGGGGCTAACAGTTCTAAAGCTGCAGTTTCAAATCAAAATGTAAAAAGGACATGTTGGGACCACTACACCAATATGAAGAGAAATCAATTTCCAAGCTACTTAAAGACTAAAAGAGCATATAATTTTCTCATTCCAACTTCAATATACACCAATCCATCAAAAAAATCCATTCTTTCCCTATGAAATACAAATTTGTTTGCCTAAGAGTGCCTCATCATTTGATGTGCATTCATTGTGCATGCGCTACGCTTTTGCCTAAGGAGCTTCGCTTTCTTCAAAGGAGGTCGAATGATCATTGAAATGAATTTATTCATCAGTAAACATGTTCCAATGCATCAGAGACAAGTAAGTGGGTCCCTAAAACTACCTCTTTTACTTTATTTTGTTCTTGGAAAGAGAAATTCCCTCTTCTAGGGTTTGAGTGCATTTTCTTGGTTTCATGTTCTCATTGACAAATTGCTAAGTAAAACCTAATATTGAAGTTCATTCACCTTTCTCCACCTGTTATACACCTTCCTAATCACTTTCCCCAACCCCTACCCCTCATTTTCCCTATTTTCCTACAAACCCTAGCCTAGACTCACTAGTACAAAATGGGTAATTAGTTACTAAAAAATGACTAAAATTTGCATGTAAACGACTATTTTTTGGTCGGTGACCAATAGTAAATAATTTACAGCATCTTATAACGTGACCAACTTTTGGTCGTCTTTAGCATAGTTATTAATTGGTTATCTCAATTTTTTTGTCTAGTTGTATATTTGGTCATTAATTTGGTCACTGATTTAGTCATTGATTTAGTCATTAATTTAGTCATTGATTTGATCATTAATTTGGTCATTGATTTAGTCATTGATTTATTCATTGATTTAATCTTTTATTTGGTCATTAATTGTCACAATCAATGACCAAATATACTACTATATGATCACCTGAGAAAACCAATTAATGACCAAAGAAATATGACCAAAATGTTGGTTGTTTTATAAGATACTATAAATTAGCTACTAATATTCATATATATGCAAATTTTAGTGATCGTTTGAAACCAATTAATGACTAAAGAAATATGACTAAATTTTAGTCATGTTATAAGATACTGTAAATTAGCTACTAATAGTCGTATATATGCAAAATTTAGTTGCCATTTGTAGTCACAAAATTATCATTTTCAGTAGTCATTTATTCATTATATAAATGACTAATTTAGTAGTTTATATTCATTTCATTTACTTTCATTAATAATCATTACAAATGACTAATTTAGTCGTATATTCATTTTATTTGTGTTGATCATTAATCAATATAAAGTATTAATTTAGTAATTTTAAATTGATTTTGAGTTCATTATTAATCAACATAAATTAATTTGTATGATTTTAAAATTTTCATACAATGTGCATGTTCATCTAATATGAAAACACAAAGTCGCATATTTTAATTACAATACTAAACAATATCAAGTGCAACTATAAATAATTTCAACCACATAAATTATATTATATGAAATGTTAAAGTATTACAATATGATTTTCCAACTTAATATTGGTTGGACTACAATTTACACATGAAATGATGTTTCATCACTTCAAACATTATCGTTGTGTTTTCAAGGCATTACAGTTGAATTCACCAACTCTGAAGACTTGACCATAAGTCTTTATATGTGTGTATTATTCGGGATATTGGCTCTAAGAGTATCACTAGACTAGTTCTCCTCTCTCTCTTCTTGCATTTGTCGCTCCAATGTTATTTCTCACCTCCTTTTTCACTTCATGTTTCTTACCATCAATACTGAGTTCATTCTCTGAAAACAAAAGAAGACACAATGTAGAGTGTAAAACATGAAAGACAATAAACACTATAATATAATCTAAATTAGACTATAAATCATTTATACAACATATGCCTCAACATCAGTAGTGTCAAAGCCTTTTTTCTGCATACAAGTAAGAAACTCAAACAAATTATCTTCATTGGGGCAATAATTGCCACTATAATGTGGCCAGATAACCTGTATAAAAAAAGAAAATAAAATATCACCATATATAGAAAAGAACACCTTAGTGGCTTAGTATTCAAATTTCAAGGAAAGCTTTGGAATAATTATTTCAACTAAGTTATATGCTAAAAATCTCAAGCTATAGATAACTTGTGAAAACAAATAATTTGAGGTGGGATATTTAATCCCTGTCATTTTATTCACAACAACATTTCATTTTATAACGCATGAACTTAGTCAAGTATATAAACAACATGTACTCAAATAACAACATGAAAGTAGTTTTTTTTTATAGTCATGAAAATATTTTAACACAAAATAACTATAAGGATTCCAATAAATATAGTGTAATACTAATTTCATCTTCAAGCTTTGGTTGTTGTTTAAATGGACATGGTACTATGTATTTTCAATTTCATAGTTAAAAGACAAAAGAAAATCAAAATAAACGTCCAAAATACAATCAAACAATAAAGAGAGGATATCATGGAATGGAAATTTCAATTATAAAAATAAAAATAAATTACCTGTCCACCAATGTTGTGTCTGGCATTCCTAAAGCATTTTATTGCCCAAAATAACCATGAAGTGAAATAATCACAACATTAAAAACCATAGGAATTCCTACTAGAAACATTTCCAAATTCGATGGCTTAGGTGTCAAAGTGATCTCTAACATTGAATGAACCATATCCAAGACACGATATGCATCGTCTCCCTGTCCTTTTTCCAATCAAATTTCCTATAACCTGCCCACCGAAAAGTCAAGTAACAATCAAACAAAGACATTGACATTTGTTTTTATCTTTTATATCTATAAAATTTGAATTTGATTTGTTTCATGAACATATTAATTCATATTTAAAGCCTTCTTGACATATGAGAAAGTATCAATCAAATAGGACATCAGAAAAATCGACCTCAATGACGTCCTCAAACAATTTCTACAATATCAATATTTTTTTTGTTGTGATATCTTGGGTAGAAAAAAGAACATATCTACAAAATAAAAATGCATATATTGCTTATGGTCAAAATTTGTATATGGTGTATTCATAAGGAGTTTTTTAAAATGTTCCTCCACCTTTACTAAAGTGAATTGTAGCTTGGTTAAACTATGTATCCTTTCATTGAGCATCAATTTCTGCAAGATAAATATGACACATTATTCTTTCCCATTTCTCAACATGCTACATATGATAAATTGAAAGTCACATAAAACCAAGAACAAACCCTATTATAACCAAAACAAACAAACAAACAGTGTCTCTAATAAAACTTCATTATAATATTATAAAATGAAAAGAGAGTGGACCATTTGTGTTGTTTGACTTTGCCTATTTTTGTTATGAAAGTGCTCGAGCTTCAAGAGCCAAAAAATTTGAGGGAAGTCATAAATGTGAAATAAAATATGTTGACTTAATTTTTAGAATTCTTCAAAATGATGTGAATGATGCCATTTTAAAATGTGGTAAATCTCATAATAAGAAATGGCATGTATTCTAATAAATTACATTGCAATGACTACCATGGGCCTCCACGGGTTATAGGTCCTTAGTAGGTTAATCTTGATGATGAAAGAGAGATAGCAACGATAAGTATGGGTGGTCCTAGTTTGTATGGTGAATATCTTCAAACCAAGGTTCTGACATGGTAAACATGGATCTGGTCTTCACCCCATTTCATTCCATCATACTTTATCAAGACTCAAGAGGACATAATGGTCCTTCGTCTTATAATAGGGTTTCTTTTGAGGTTATAAATAAACAATGTTACCGATGAAATAGGTAACCACAATGTTACCTACTTTTTTTTGGTAGCATAAAAAGCACCCGATTTTGAAAAGTGGTGATGCAGAACCACCATTTTTTTTTTTGGTGCACATTTTTGACACTCTAAAATTTTTATTTATGAAGTATGAATATTTGTTTTAAAATGTTAGTGATTTTCATGCTAATTTTGAAATGTATTGATGCAGCATCAATTTTTTTTTTTATTTTTTTTTTTTTTAGAGCAGTGATTTTCATGCTAATTTTGAAACGTATTGATGCTACATCAACCTTTTTTTTTAGAGCAGTGATTTTCATGCTAATTTTGAAACGTATTGATGCTGCATCAACCTTTTTTTTTTAGAGCAGTGATTTTCATGCTAATTTTGAAACGTATTGATGCTGCATCAACCTTTTTTTTTTAGAGTGGTGATTTTCATGTTGGTAATAAAACACAAAACTTAGATAAAAAAATATATATATAAAAACAATAAAAAAACCAATAAAAATGTTAAAAATAAAAAAATAGCTCATAAAAATAAAAAAATTTAAACAAAAATAAATAAATAAAACAAAAATATTTGAAAATTATATCAAAGGAAATGACAAAATTTGAAGAAAAAAAACACATAATTTAAAGAGAAAAAACAAAAATTGACCAAAAAATTTAAAAAAAAAAAATCAAAAACATTTTTTTCTAACTTATTAAAAAAAACAATATATTAAAAAATATATATATATTTAAAAAAAAAATTAAAATAATTAAAATTACAAAATTAAAATTTAGAAAAAAACTAAATTTAAAAAAAAAAAAAATTAAATTTAAAAATTTAAATTAATAATAATAATAATAATAAGGAAAAAAATACAAATTTTAAAATTTACAAAAAAAACAAATTAAAAAAAAACAATTAAAATTGAAAAAGAAAATTAAAATTAAAAAAAAAAAAAAAACCTATCATTAAAAAACAAAAAAAAATAAAAAAAACCACGTGCAAATAATTAAAAAACAAATATACATAAATTTAGTGTTTTTTTTTTTTTTTAGTGAAACAATTTATAGATTTTAAAAATGAAAAACTAAATAAAAGAAAAAATTAAGAAAAACAATTAAATTAAATTAAAATTTAAAAATTTTAATAAATAAATTTTAAATTTTAAATTTAAAAAAATAATTATTCTATAATATTAAATATAAAAAAAATTAAACAAATTGAATTTAAAATAAAAAAATTGAATTAAAAAAATAATTTTAAATTTTTTGAAATTCAAAATTAAAAAAAAAAATCAAATTAAAATAAAATATTAAAAATTAAAAAAAAATAAAAAATAAAAATAAAATCAAATAAAAAATAGATGTATATATATATATATATATATATATATATATATATATATATATATATATATATATTATTTTAAATAAAAATATTAAATTAAGAAAAAATTAATTTTTTGAAAAAAAAAAATATTTTTTGAAATTAAAAAATAAAAAAATAAAAAAAAAAATCAATTGAAAAAAAAAATTTAAAAAAAAAACAATTAAAAAAAATCAATTGAAAATTTTTTTTTTAAAAAAATCAATTAAACATATAATTTAAAACACGGACCCTTAGCGAAGGCGGTGGGCGGCAATTAGCGCCGAAGCGGCAACATCCCTCCGGCCCCGGCCGTGGGAGGCGATTCTGTCGGCCCTCCTCCGGCCCCGGCGGAGGGCCAATTCTGTCGGCCTCCCTCCGGCCCGGCGAAATGGGCCGATTCTGAATTAGCCCTCGCGCCGCTCCAGCTAAAACCTCTTCGCCCCCTTCATCTTTCCGGCAGCCCTTAGCGCCAATGGCAGTATGCGCTCTACACCGTAGCCCATTGCTTCAGTAGCTCCAACAGCGGCTCCAGGCGGCCAAGCAGTACCTCCCGGCACCCGATGAAGCGGGCGATTTCGGAATCGACCCTCCGCCCGCCGGCACAGCGGAAGGCCTGGCGGGGCGACTGCCGTGAAACGCCGCGGCGCCCACGAAGCCCTTCGCCAGTGATCGTCGCACAATGATATATTTGAGTGATTTTTTTTTTTTAATTTTAATTTTTTTTTTTTTAATTTCAAAATATAATTTTTTTTTTTTAATTATTTAAAATAAAATTCGTTTTGTTTTAATTTTTTTTAATTTTATTATTTTTTTGTTTTAAATTTATTATTATTATTATTATTTTTAATAATTTTTATTTAATTTTGCCCATTTTTTTTTATTTAATCGATTTTTTTTTTTTTTTAATTTCATAATTTTTCTTTCTTATTAACTTTTACGTTTAGTTTTTTAATATAATTTTATAAAATTCAATAAATTTTATATATATTTTTTTAATTTATTTCGATTTAATATATTTTTTTTAAATGTTTTACTTTTTTTTCTTTTTTTTGTTGTTAATTACATAAAATTTTTATATTTTTTTATTTCAATTAAAATTGTGCATTTAAAATTAGATTTTTTTTTTTATGAAACTTATTTTTAAAATTTTTTTTTTTTTAATTTTTTTTTATTTAATATTTTTTTTTTTTTCAATTTTCCATTTTTAATTGATTTTTAAAGTTTTTAGAGTTTTTTGTTTAACAATATTTTTTTTTTCTTTTATATTTAAAATTTATTTTTTCTTTCAAAATTTATTTGTTTATTCATTTATTTATTAAAATTTAATATTTTTGTTTTTAAATTTAATTTTTTATTTTAATATTAACCTTTTTTTTTTAATTTAATAAAATTTGATGTATATACCTATTTTAATTTAAGTTCATATATATATTTTATTTTTTATAATTTAAATTTAATTTATTTTTTATAGTTTATTTGTTTTTTAATATATATTGTTTTAAATTTAATATTTTCATTGTATTTTATTTTTATTTTTTATTTTTAATTAATTTTTCTTTTTTTTCCTTTTAATTTGAATAGTGTTTTTTTTTTTTTTTTGAATTTTTAAATTTATTAAAATTTAATATATTTCCTTAAATTTAATTATTTGTTTTAATTTTTTTTTTCTTTTTTTAAATTTAATAAGCATTTTCTTTTTCTTTTTTAAATTTAATTTCTATATTTTATTTTTTATATTTTCCTTCTTTTTTTAACTTGTTTTTTTTTTTAATTTAATATTTTTATTTTGTTTTTATTTTTATTTTTTAATTTCTATATTTTTTAAAATTTTAATCTTAATTTTTTTTTGGTTTATTTTTAAAAAAAAATTTCCTTAAATTTTAGGTTTTTTTTAATGATTGAATTAAAATTTTTACTTTGTTTTTATTTTTATTTTTTTTATCTTCATATATTTTTAAATTTTAAGCTTTTAAATGTTTTTATTTTTTAAATTTATTTTTTTTCTTAAATTTTAGGTTTTTTTTTAATGTTTGAATTTTTAAAATTAAAAAATGTTACTTCTATTTTTAAAAATGCCAAAAGTATGACACAATTTTTTTTTGTTATTCCAGCATCAACTGGTTTTGTTTTGAGGGTGTTTTTTCAATCCTTTTTTCAAGAAACAATTTTGTTTTTACCATAATTTTATAAAATGTTGAAATTTGACCTTAAAAAAAAACGAAGTGCGTTCTGGAAGAGACACTTTTTTTTGGGGGGTGTTTTTTCAATCCTTTTTTGAACCAACAATTTTGTTTTTAGCATAATTTTAGAAAATGTTGAAATTTGACCTTCAAAAAAAAACAAGTGCGTTCTGGAAGACACACTTTTTTTTTTGGGGGTGTTTTTTCATGTTTTTTGACAGTTTTTGGGCTAGAGTTCTCGTTTTTAGGTCAGGTTACCTATTTCATCGGTAACAGTGTTAATAAAGCTTATCCAAATCAAATGGATTTTTGGGCTCCAAGAGATATGTATAATTTAAATGATAACAATTATATATTTTTTTCCTAAGATCCAAATGTAGGGATACATTTCGTGGATTTTAGTAATAAATAGAATGAGAGAAATAATCCATGATGAGAATATACTGGTCATTGTGATTAGGGAAATACATGGAGATAATAATATTATTTAGGTTCAAATCAAAGATGGCGTTGATTATTGTACCTCCTTAGTTGTTGGTAGTTTTCAAGGTAGGAATTTCAGTTCTTTAAGGGTTGGGTCCTTCAGCATAATTGCATCTACCTTGATCATATCACCCAAAAGAAAAACATAATCAACAAACAGTAAATATGTCAAGTTTGGGGCAAATCCTATTTTTATAGTTTCCAAGCTTATAGTTCTTTTTGACTCTATTATAAATCTTTTGAGACCACCTACTCTATATTAAAAAATGGTAGAGGAGCTATTAGTCATACCTACCCATGGTCTCCAGTAGGCATGATAGAAGAATAAATTGAGCCATTAATTAGAATTGCACGTATATTGAGGAAATAAAATTCAGTATCTAGTTAACCAATTGCACATTGAACCCTATATGGATGAGTAGCCCTAAATAAATCCTGTTTTCTCTATCATATGCCTTGGAAAGACAAACTAAAATTGCTTGTAAATTTTTTGGTTTCATGTTTTAAATTCATTCTTGGGCAACTCCTATTCTGTAATGGATTTGTTTCCCAGGAAGGATGCAAAATTGTTCTAATGACATGGAATCATCTTAGTGAATTTTGACCCTACATGACCAAGGAACTCAAGAGCCTTGGGCACATCAACAATAGCATCCTCCAATGAAAATAATACAGTCTCCAACCTAGAAACATCAAAATTATATATAATTATAGTTCATAATTGAAAATGACCACAGATTGTAGTAGCCCTTAAATAAATTCAAACTTGAATAAGAAAAAACACAAAATTTCACATTAACCTTCAGTAAGATGTCCTTGATTTAGCAAGAAATTCTCAGACTTGCATAAATGTGTAAGTTGAATCCCCAGAAGATCAATTTCAACATCTTTCCTGAAAAAATAATATAATATCCAAAGAGAAACCATAGTTGAATGGAACAATGGTGCTTTAAGGTCATCTACATAAAAAGTTTCCTCCTTCAAATCTCTCACACTGGATGGTATGTCATGCAAAATTTAGAAAAATCCAGGGAAAATTCTTGAATTATCTAAAAGACATAATGAAAATTCATAGAAGATTTTTAAAGGAATGCACTTGTGTAATATTCTTTGATTTCCATTTCATCCTTTTTCCTAAGTTGAACCTCAATGAGTTGTGAACTCAAATTTCTTTGAGAAGAACGTTCTTACAGTTGAAATTCAGCATTTGCAGTCTTCCCACCCCTATCACCTTATGAGTATGAATTCTTAAACTCTCTTATGTCATTATTAAAAAAAATTATTTCCTAGACATGTGATTTTGCAAATAAAGGCTTTTATGTAGCATAAGTCCTTGTCAAAATTTCAGCTCTCATACCAACTGGCATCTGGTCAGAACTACAACTTGAAATTAGACCTGCACCTATTTGTCTATTACTCAGGATGTGAATGGTGAAATATCTGCTTGAGAACTCTTAGCATATGGCAGAGGATGAGCCCTCCCTCTTATTCCCTTGCCAAGAGCTCCCTTAGGACCAAGAGTCAAGTGGCCATCATACGAAGCTCTGAGTGTTGAAGGGCTTTTCATAAACTGATTTTCAAATTGAGCCCTATCCATAATTCGAGCATCTTGACTGGTGAATCCATAGTCACGTGATCCCATATGGGCTTGTGGCCCTTTAATCCCACCCACCCATATGTGGAAGTGAACCCGTTTGTGCACCTACCATGTAAGGTGGCATCACAGGTCCTCTCCCACCATGATAAAGTGGTGTCACAAGTATTCGACCTAAATGTCCCATATTGGTACCTCGAGAGTGGCCTCCCTGTCCATGTAGTTCTTGCACAGCATCCAAATGCACTTCCTATATTTTTTGGGGGCCATCAAATTTATTCCTTTTTTGCCATCCATTCCTCCTCGGATCAATCAGATTCTTCCCTAGAGGGAAGCCCTTGTTTATTGGACATTTTTGTCATATTATCAAAGTAAGCATCAATATGTTCCTTGGCCTTTGAATGGTCAATCATATGACCAATAGTGCTCATCAGTTTGCACAAAGATTCAACATTTTCCTCCTTTGGATGTTGAAATTCACCAATTAATTCCTTGATGCATGCATGCATAATTCTTTCGGTCAACATACTTTCTTTATAAAGCTCACCAATAAACCTTATATTTCCTAGAATTCGTTGTCATGCTACAGCCTTCTTCTCCCGTCTTTCTTTTGCTGAAAGGCTTTTTTCACCATGCTCTTTTGCTTTCTCAGCCTCTGCCTCTTCTCTTTCATATTTTTCAAATTCTTCCTGACATTTGTTCAAAAGAACTCGCTTGAAAACAACCTTCTCATTATCTTCATTCAATTCTGGTATTCCTGGAGGAAACTGAAAATTGAATTTTTCATACATTTCACAAAAAGCTAGCTCCATCAAGGCTTTGTCAAATATTTGAATATTATACCATTAATACATGATGCAATGTCAATGTTCACTTCTTTGACCTATTCAAAAAATTTCTCAAAGTTTTGGGGCATTAATTTATTAAGGATGGAATTAATTTGTCTTTGTTTCAACTGATCCTCATCAAAATCCTTGCCCACTTCATATCGGTTCTCTGATATATGAAATGTAGGTAGAGAAGGATGTGGAGGAGGAATCAAAACCTTCTTCAAACCAAAACCACGCTTCCACCTATCAGCATCAAAATTATTTCTCACTAGTCCAACTTGTGGAAGTGGTGCTTGCACATAAGGCCCTCTAGGAAGGATGACATTCATACTCATTTTTGTTGCACAAGTATTTCTTGCAAAGCCAGTATTATAACCTTGGCCGGGTCGAAACACAGCAGAGGAACCACTAGGATCCGCATCCATCCACATATCTCAGCCATCAGCAAAATCATTCACCGGCTTGGCCCATCTATTATCATCCAAACTAGCCATGAATGGATTGTAGCCAGTTTATTTTGTCCTGTTAATGGGCATATATCATTTTATATGCCAGTTTTTTTCTTTAAAGTTTGATGAAAAGTAGATGAAATGTTACCATATGACCCAGCTAGCATCGATGAGTATAAATTCATTGGGCATGAACCACTTAAAGAAACAGAACCTGAAAGTGGAGGTCTATATGTAGGCAATCCTGCTAATGGAGGAATGGAATCTTTAATTGATGACACAACATCAAAGATCAAAGAAATGAAATAAAATCATTATGGAAAGAAATATGAAAAAATTGCTCATTTTTTGGATATCATATATGCCCCAAATATGGGCACAAACATCAGAGTTGAATTTTCAACTCTCTAGGCTCTTGTCAATGTGGTCAACCAAAAAGATGTCAAAAAACTAAATATTTTGGGGGATTCAAAACTTGATGTGGATTGAGTCTACGATAAATTCAGCATAGTGGCCCCTCATTTGGCTCACATTTTTCAAGGTATCAAACAAGTCAACAACAGGTTGGATTGGTTCTCTTGTGGCCATATATATCATGAACTCAATACCCTGAAAACAAGCTCTCCAACTTATTTCACAAGTGCTAGAATACTAAGAGTATACGAAAAATAATTTTGTGGGGGTTTTTGAATTCCATATCTATTTTTTAGTCTCGCTTATTACTATATTTTTTGATGATATATGTAAATGATCCAATGATATTATCCAAAAAGTGATAGATACATACCACTAAAATTTGAAAAATATCTATAACCTTTGATCACCTTGAACATTAAGCACACTAAGAACCTTGACAATGGGGTTCTAATAACATCGCCAAATATCCAAAATTGACAAAGCACAATTTAATGAGTATTGATTAGTCAAAATTACCATGTGGATCAACTACTCATGTCGAAATGATGGTATATTGGATTAGGTGTGGGTTTCACTTGCATTTGAAAGAGTGAACACAACGTGGATAAAGAACATTGAATACGCTAGGAACCTCGACAATGGGGTTCTAATAACATGGAAAAAAATCCAAAATTGACAAAGTACAATTTAATGAGCATTGATTAATCAAAAGTACAATGTGGATCAACGACTCGTGCTGAAATGATGGTATATTGGACTAGGCAAGGGTTGCAATGGCATTGGAAAGAGTGAACACAATGTGAATAAAGAGTCACTTGGAGAAGGATTACAAGGAATCGCAGTCTTGGTTGCATATATAGGGATGGTCAAACAAGCAAGTAGAAGCATTTGTGACACCATAAAAATTTGCAACTCATTTTTTCTAAGAGACATCAAAAAGCGCATTTTTTTATAGGGAAAATGCTTAAAATCCTCCTTTTGGAAAATGTATCCTTCACATTAGGGAAAATTTTCCAACTACATTTCCCACAGAGATATGTAGAGAAATGTTTCTTCAATCGTCCTAAAAAAATGGGAAAAATAGAAAACCCTTTTGGGAAAATGCATTTCCCTCTATGTTTCACCGCATTTCCGAAAAGAGATATGTGAAAATATGTTTCTTGGAGCATCCCACAATAAAAAGACACCTTGGAAACATGGGAAACATAGAGGTGCCCCCTCCCACCCTAAGGGACACATCCCCGTAGAACAATGGTTTTTTCATTCATTTAGTGGCATTTTTTACTCATCATTGCTCATTTGTTTATGAATTCAAATTTTATCATATACTGCTATGTTGAATGGTAAGCATGTGTCAAGGCCTTATAAAAAGAAGAGCTGCTTCAGATAGAATCAAGGCCAAGGCCTCACAATTGGGACTAATCTTTCATAGTTGCAATATAATCATGTGGACAACAGCACAATGGAAATTCATTATAATACATAGACCTTACAAAACCATATTTTCTTGATGATCAGAGAGGCTTTGGTATTTCACTTTCACTAAGCATAGCATATATTTTCATCTATCAGTAAGGTACATCTATAAGACCTCATTTACAGATACTTCCAAAAGTCTGCCTTGGAAATATTACTTTTATTTTAACAATAAAATAACTTATATAAAAATTATTGTTGACTAGTGTAAAAGCATAGCTATGAAAGAATGGAAAGGTGTTGTGGGCTATATCTAACATGCAGAAATCAAGAACTGAATAAATAGGATGTGATGTTATCCCGAATCATGGTGTAAACTGACCAATATTAAACTTTTTCCACTTCATACCATCACACTAGTGTGTTTGTAGCAAAAAATTGGTATTGTTGAAGGTATAACTACGACAATGTGAAAGAAAATATCCACGGTGAAAAATTTTCAATTTGAACCATAGATATGAAATTAAAACACATTTTGGATAAGAATTACATACTTGTTCAAATGCTGAGAAAAATTCCAGAAACTACAATGCTGATTCAACATCATTTGATGAAAATTTTATGCCTGCAATCAACTGCATTGGCTTACCTTGAGGCAAAATTATTTCATTCATCTCTTTCTTGTCTTTGCATTTCTTCTTCTTCAAATTCACTTTGTCTTCACTAAAAATCAGATACATAAATAAACAGATCATTGATCCCCTTGATATCTTGATCCATGTCAGACTGGTTTTTGGTGGTTTGCACCATACACCATGGAATGCCCCATATGCATTTAACACCAAATTTAAATTTTTTTACTAACTCCACTTTTACACGAGAAAATATAGCACCAATTGAGTATCCCACATTATCCCCACATTATCACCACTTTTACACTACTATTTAAAAAAAAAAAAAAAATCAAATCATTTACAAATAGTGGTGCTAATGTGAGGCTAAATGACCCTTCTTCTTGTAGTGTTACATGCATGACACTACATGCATGAATAGAAGATGACTTTATTTATTACAGAAAAAATATATGTGTGGAAAAAATTATTACATAAGCAATCGTAGTATGCATATTTTGATATATGTGCTAGAATTAATACGTGAACATATTTCCTAACAATTTTCACTAGCGTGTTGGTATGTATAAATGCTACCTAGCTATTTCCAGAGATAAATTCAATGAGGATACTTGATTTTATAGGACTATACACTCAATGAACATGAAATAAATATATATATTATGGCTTATCAAGAGTTTGACTCCTAGAAAAAAGGACATGCAATTTTAAATAAACGAGAACATGTTTCATAATGACCAATTATAGGATATTGGTCAAAACGTTTCTTTTCTTTCAGGCCGAGGGATGAGAATGAAATCTATAAAAGTAGGCAAGTTTTTTTTTTTAATAAGCTAAATGAAAAAAACCCAAAGTTTTATTATATTTTTCCATTTGCATTTCTTAAATAGATGCTCTGTTCTTAAAACCATCAACAACCTTTGCTTACAGAGTTGCTTTAGGATCAATGAAAGAGGACCCTTACTAATTTCTTGCAAATCTTACCAAACCTCAAATGATAGTGATAAAGTCTGATGTTACTGTTGCACATCATATAGCGTACACACCATTATTTGTTGTTGTAACAAGGGTTATTGTACAATCAACATTGTCTTAACTATCATTGACACTTCACTATCACTGTATGTCACTGTGTTGAATCTAATACATCATCCCATCATAGATTATAGATATATAGAAGGTATTTACAGTCACCTTCCTGATTAATTGTCTTGCCAATGTTTTTCCGCTACTGTCAGCCAATTGTCAATTTCAAGGATTCATTGCAACAACTTGAAATATATATACAAGGCCAACTAATTAAGATTTTTCCCATATTCAATAGTGATGAAATTGTTTCACATATTCAAAACATCTTCAAATATTGAATGTTATTACTCTTCAAACCCTGGACTTTCGATTAGGTCTTAAACTCTTTAATGTATCTCAAAATTTCTTCTCCAATGTGTATCACAACAAAAACACTATCAGATCTATGTCTTATATAAGACTAAGACTATTGCTATGTCACATATCTTCCCAAGCCTACAAGGTATCTTGGTGTGAGGGATTCTGACATCAACATATGTAGTTGTCAAGTATAGTATTTGTTGCTTATTAAGGTCAAGACTGCCATCAACCCAAAATCTTGAAAGGCTTTTAATATGCTACTTCTGTCTAATATAGATAAAAGGCTTGCAGTGTGAGAACTATGAATAGTAGTCCTATGTCTATTCATACTGTTGCATACATAGGAAGCCTTTGACAAAATTATTATATTCCCAATAATGAAATTATATTGAAGCCAACTTAAGCACAAAATTCTACTTGAATACCTTGCATATTGCAGAGTTTTAATGTTTCAGAAACTATAATACGTATAAATAGACCTTGAAATGTTTAGATTCAAACTCCAAAATTCAGAATAAGATGTTTGAATTATTCATATTTATAATTTTTTTGGGTCGCATATGACTGAATTGATGACCAACAAAGTGCAGAAGAATCGCAATCTAAAAGGGGTTGCATACATATCAGTAAAACAGTTATCCGCAAATCAGAAATAGGTCATATTCCCTTTCCCTAACCAAAGATGACTAAAATGCTTCAAGAAGCTGTAAACAATATTTTGGGGAATGTTCATATAGTCCGCAAGATAAAATGATCACTGGTGTAAGTTTTAAATACAAGCCAATCCAAAAGGAACTTCAAGACTTTCACGTCTTAACAACTCATCCTTGTTGATTGATTTGTAGCCTCGAGAGGATCGAAATAGCTCCTCACTTCACAAGATAGAAAATATGCTGAAATTAAAGGATTAGAGTGATATTCCACAAAGACGAGGGCTTATGCTACAATTCTGGAAACATCATCAACTGTTCATGCAATTTATTTTAAAACCAAACTATCAGTGAAATGTGATACCACCAAACCTTTCATGCTTAGTAATAAAGTCCTAATGAGGGCTGAAATTATATAAATAAAAAGTTTTCAAACAAGCATGAATGGATCGTTAACAACCCTTACTGTTCATAGATTTATATTAATCATAGAGACAAGGGTGTTGCTCAGAAATTATGTGGCAGGGAGTTATTTGAATTTGCATGGACGAGTCTTTTATATCACTCTTGTTTGTTTATATAGCCCTAGTTCTTATGCATTGTTCAGAAATCAACCTATTGGCCGTAGAGGAAATCCTTGTATAAAATACGATACCCTTAAGGGGATGAAAGTCTACTCCTTGGAATTATGAAACCAAAACAGATACTAAGAAATACACAGGAAATGGACGCAGAGATAAAGAAGTTGCTTCAAAAATATTAAATAGGTTGTTAATGCTAGAAAATTATATAGATCAAGACCCTTCCCGCTATAGATGGAAGAATAAATTACTGGACGTGGAGAGAGAGATAAAAAAATTTCCATGTTGTTGATTGATAGCTTTCCCTCGGGCATGATAGATTTCTCTCTCACTTGGGCTTGCCCGCACCTATACTCTGATACCATGTTAATTTTAGCATGTTGTTCTTTTCATAGTATAGTTAGATCCGTATGAGCCCAATTATCTATCCATAATTGAACCAAGCAAGTGAAGTCAACTAGGCTTATCGAATGAACCAAGAAGATGTCCCTGGGAATGTAGACTAACTCATAATCCTTCGTACGAATAAGGGGCAAGGAAGGGTATGTTGACTTCTGAATTTTGAGAAAGGCCTCAACTCCTACAAGTGATGAAGAACCCCAGTCAAAATTTTTGATGCTCTGCCCTAGTATCACTTCGATGCTCTAATTTTGTTAGGAACCCATGTTTTCATTGTTGTTTGAAATATTTTATGACGTTTACATCATTGCAGTTTATCCATTTTCACTTTCACTCGTTGGCAACCTAGAATGGATTGATTTGCAGTAAATGAAACCAACCACTACAATTATGATTTCCCTCGTAATGGTGTTAGTGACCGAAAGTGTTTAATTCGTAAGAAATAAAACCAAATACTAGAATTGTAATGTCCCAAATTTTGCAATAAAGTATTTGGGACATTAATCTTGCTTTTATTTAATAAAAGTGAATAATTGGGTGAGGGAACCGCATGTAGCATTTTAATAAACACTCCTATGGTGCAAAAAGTCACTTAAGTGGCTTTAGTTAGTAGCCCAAGTGTGAAAAGGGGCCAAAGGCAAGCAAGATAGACCATGGTTGACCAAGTCAACAACGTACCCTAAGAGGGGAAGCTTGCACAAGAAGATTGCATAGTTGGAGTGGAGGGAAATTTGAAATGAGAGAGAAACCCTAATGTGAGTGGGGTCCATGAACACAATGCATAAAATATGAAGGAGAGCTATTGTGGAGGGGAGTTTTGAAGATAGAATTCGAAGTTGAAGCTCTCTTCAACTTGTTGTTGTTTAGCACAAGAGGGATTCCTGTTTAGGAATTCCCTTCTCTTCCATGGGAGGCCATGGAGAGATTTTTCTTCATCTTCCTCACATAATGGCATGAGGCCAAAGCATTCATCTATAGCTACTGCATTATTCTTGCAGCAAGAGAACGCTTGAGTTGCTGGTGTTGCAGTGAGGGACCATCACCATCTCACTTCCACAGTTGTTCTGTAGAGGAGAAGCCATATCTTCCTCTAGGAGATCAGAAAATGAGATTCTCGAGCCTTTGATTGCAGATCTTGGCATTGGGCCATTGTTTCTTCTCAGTTCCAGCGTAGTCCCTTTCTCCTACAACGTTATTATCTGAGAGGGTTTGCAGGAGGAGATAATTTTGTGCACTCTGGAGTGAAATATTTAGGAAGGAGATCAAATCCTTCACTTTGGAGATCATTGGAGGAGGTTTCATTGTCATTGCAGCATATATTCCCCTTCTCCTATGTTGTATTATATTTGAGTTGCAGCAGCTACACTGCAACTCTGGCATTTTCTAGTTTTATGTATTTTAGCCAATCCCTTGGAGGATTGTTGGAATAATGTTTTCTGGGGTTGAGATCTTGCTCCCCCATCTTTATTTGAGCTCTTATTGATGTATCATCACATGTAGATAATTCTACATTCATTTTCCCTTAGAGACTGTGCATTTATAGAGTAGTTGGGTTTTATGCAGCAATGTATTCTCATGCTTATGTACATTTTCCTTGAAGGCTGATTTTCACTCACCTTGAGAGGTCTTTTCCTCAAGGATCTTGTATATTATCTGCTGCTATACATTTTGTATCATATTTTTACTCTTCTGTTATTATATGATGCATTCTTCACTACTATTCATATTGGAGTTTTAATGTTGCTGAAGATTCCCTCATTGAGCATTGTTTCGGTATACATGTTGGTGGGAGATCTGAATAACCTTCTTAGGCTTATTTATTTGGGTTTATATTCTACAGGGAGTTTAGATCAGATGTATTCCAAGGCACCCCAGCATTTTATTGCCTTATTTTTGCATGGGCTTCCTTATACAACGTCCTCATGGACAGCTGGTGCAGAAATTCCTTAAAGGGAATTATTAGCTCTTGACAAGTTCTATTGTCAGAGTCTGCTGGGGCAGGTAGCCTCTGGATCTCATTCTTCCTTGAGAAGATGAAATATCCAGTAAATGCCCCAGTATACAATCTCTGAGATAGTTCAGTGTTGATTGTTAATACTTCCGGAGTGGAAAAATAGGAACATCTAAGATGTTCCTGATGGACCAAAAATTTCCCCATTTGGGACATTACAAGAATTATGGTTTAACTCGCAGCAGTTTTGATGAATGGATATCTCTTTACTATGGAAAATGAAACCAGCCACTACAGTGGACAAAGATAAAGTTGAACATTGAAAAGGGAAGGTTGGCTTGGACAAAGATGAAGTTGAACGCTGAAAAGAGAATTTTGGATTGGACAAAGATGAAGTTGAACACTGAAAATAGAAGGTTGGCTTGGGATATTATACCTATTGCTTACACAGTTTATATAATCATGGTCTATCCATTTAAATTTTTCTCACAACAGTGCTCGTGACCCTAGAATTGAACTCAATACCAACAACATGGTAGATAAGGGTTTTAAACAAGAATGCAAGACAAGGGAATTGGGAAATATTCACATGTAATTGGTAGGAATTCAACCTATACGGAATTATAGCGAGGCACTGGCATTTCAGGATCCCACTTAAAACTAGGTAAAGGTGGGAAATGAAACAAACCATTAAAATTGGTGAAAACTAATTTTAACTTCCATAAAAGAAAACGGTGAGCATATCCTTAATTCTCCATTTCATTTTGAAAGAAATCTAAATTCCCTAATAACTAATTAGAGGGAGTCTACCAATGGTTACAGTGATGTATAATAAATCAAGTATTCAATTCGTAGTGCGAAAGTATTAACAAGTGAAGGTTAAGAAATTACATGTTTTCAAAAGAAGGCCATATTTCAGACATGAATTGTTGGGGAGTGCAAGGAAGTTGGTATTCCTCTATAATTAGAGCCACTGCTTCTAGTGGGACTTTTCCCAAGTACTTCTCATCTCCTCTGTCATCCCACTACTTTCCATATTTGGCCATTTCTTCCCATACTTGACCAGAAACCTCCTTCAGAATTTCATCCACAACGTTTTCAGTGTCAAGCAGCGTGCTGACAATAAATTCGGTGGTCAAGGTGTTAAAAAAAAAATGGTGTACTAAATGTTTAGTATAAACAAAAATCTTTAGTAACTTTACATAATCCCCAAGAGGCCCTGTGCTTTCATGAATAGCCCGAAAAAATTTTGCGTCTTTACTCAAGGCTGGAGACTATATCAGGATAACTCTACGAGGCTCGAGTCGTCGTTTGACATTATGGCTACACCCTTGCAGACAGTCCAGAGCTACTACTTGTATACGAGTTTTTCCCAAATGGAACCCTCGCTGATCATCTTCATGGCGATGGAAGAAACCCCACGGGATCCCCACATATCAACAAGGAATGCATATCGACAGAGAGAGAGAAATATATTGGGACAGCCGAGGAAGGATGAATTACAACAATACACATTATTATTTGATGTGGCTCCATGGCATAGAGAGAGGGATTAGGTTGCATTGCATAAGAATGGTATAATTCACACGTCGTTGTGCAAAGATGGAGGGAGGACGCATCATAGCATGAAGGGAAGAATGGCAGTGGGAGAAATTGTAGTAAAAAAATTTGTTTGGGTGCACCATTGCACAGGAAAAGGGAACTCATCTACCTAGTAGAGAGGGAGTTTCACAAGTTGGAGCACAAGAGAAATCAGGAGAACCGCACAAGATAAATCCGCAGAACCGGGCAACAACATAAGTGGCTAGCAATATCTGAACTAAATATCAAAAAATGGGAAACAATTTGAATGTAAAATTTAAATCCATTTCTTACTTGCAAGATCCTGTGACATTTCAGTGCAAAATGGAAACATTCTTCGACAGCTACTGATATTTGAGGCTTGCAATAACTTCAACTGAAAACTTGGAGAAAGTGTCTGCGCATCAATGGAAACTTGTTAAAACCCCACTATAGAAATAATAAAAAAATAAGTGTCCAAAATATTCATGTTGAAACATTTTACAGGGTCCACTATTTCTATGATGAAAAGGGTACTCTCTGAACAAACCCCACCATTTTACAGGGTCCACTATTTCTATGATGAAAAGGGTACTTTCTGAACAAACCCCACCATTTTACAGGGTCCACTATTTCTATGATGAAAAGGGTACTCTCCAAACAAACCCCACCATTCTCTCAATCCAGAAACTCTGACATAGATCTCATTTTTAGTTTCGCACTATTAAGGGTTTCAGAATGTGAAATTTCTGAAACAACTTTGGAACTGTCAGATGACAAACATGAAGGAGGATTCAAGGTTAATGCCACCACGATCTTGAGATCTTAGTAGAGTGACGGTGAATCAAGCATTTCATTCTCCAGATGGGTATTCTCATCCGATAGCTTTTTCGTGCTTTCTGCAGGAGAACAAGGGCACCTGTTCGTGAGGAGTTCGGTACCATTTTGGTGGGTTCTCTTATTTCTTTGGTTGACGGTCAAAAAATCTTCCTTCCTCTTGTATCCTCCATTGTTGAGCCTTTGCAAGCGATTTGGCAGTTGTTTTTCCCATTTCCCATAGCAACTTGTGAGACCTGCTGTGGGTAAGCCTAGGGAGTTTTTCCATTGGCAACAGAAGGTTGCGAGCGATTGAATGAATGAAGAGGGTAGTTGTGTGAAGGATACTATAGATATTGTTGGGGTGGAAAACTTTTGGAGGAAATTTGGCACCAATTACAATTCAAAAAATTTAATTCTTCTCCACCAAAGTACAAATCGTCCCACCAACTCCTCTTTTAAAGGACAATTGAGAAACCACTCACTTCCCTCTATTTATTTAAAATGAAATTAATGCAGCCATCACAAAGTGGTGTCTCCTAATGATATGATTTGCTTTTAAATTTCTTTTAAAGTAGCCAAACATGTCTGTATAGAGTCGGAGAAATTTAGAATTGTTATATATTGTAAATTCTATAGAGTGAGCTATTAGTACACAAGCAACAAAGCATTTAATATTATATAGCCATGATATATATTATTTAATTTTAATTTAAACAATATATAAAATATTTAGTGTTTTTGTCCAAGGTGCATGCATATGGTGTGTGTTGGTTTTCTTTTTGGGTAATTTCCAAACTTTTTCTATTATAAAATCTATAAGGTATATTTTTTAAACCATTCATTTTGTAAATATAATTAAGATTATTAATATTTAATTATCATTATGGGTATCATGCCACACTTTATCATGATGTAAATATTCTTTCAAATTTATGTACTGTTGAAATTGAAGGGGAAAATCTATATGAATCTCGACATCTAGGAGAGAAACTTCATTGAGGGAAAGTTGTGAGGGGATTGGGTAAATTTTCTGTTTAACTAAATTAATTAATCAAGGGAAAAAATTGAGGAATAAGGAAGGGGGAATAGAAGAAATTTTGGGAAAAATAGAGAGAAAGTGAAGATTAAAGAATAATTCAAAGGTAACAAGAGGAGAACCATGGAGAATTTTTTACCATAGAAGCATTGTAACCTGTGAATTGGGTGCACAAAAACTTTCCGCACTTGAGTGTAATGAAGTGATGTGAAATGGAAGGAAATATGAAGCCTCTTGAGTTAGGGGCACTTGGTGTGGAGGTAAACATTGAAGTGAATGGGGATTGGCAATCAATGAGGGGTTTCACCAAGTTCAGGGACCTGAAATAATTCTGGAAATTTGTTTGACTAAAGAACATAAGGCATAATTGGAGAAGGGAAGAACTAAAGGTAGGGCTCCTTTTTTTCCCATGCAGGTTTTACATGGCCCTATTTTTTGTGTTTTGAGGCCCCAAATTAGCATTGAAGTGTAAGTATTTAACTTTATCAAAGGAGAGTGGCCTTAACCATGAGCAGTGTAATAAACCCTCCTACTCCCTTGTGTTATTCTTGGGTAGTGGAAGGTGTTACTTTAAAATTAATCGAATCTCCAAGGTATATTATGAAAATGGGGTCACAAAAATCATATTTTCCCAAACTCCTTGAAACTCAAAACTAATGCCACCATCTTGTTCGATTAAACCAAATGTGGTGTAATTGTCTGTAATGGTGGTTGATTATACGAGGAGAGGATTTTACGAGGAAGCACTGGATTTTTTAATGTGATATGAAAAAAAAAAGTACCAAACCTAACCATTTCACACTCACCAATGTTTTTTCTGCATGTGCTAATTTGGTAAATTTGGAACATGGAAAAGGAGTCTTGTTTTGTGATCACCTCCCATGAGAATTCACCAACACTTCATCCAATTATGCTACTTTAAAAAGTCTCAGGCTCTCGGCAGTGAAAAGGAACATAATGCATGCGTCCTCAATCTCTTCTACATACTTATAGCTCTCCTCCCAAACCAAAGCCATTAGTGTTGTCTGTTCACTTTGCTCTGAATCTTATGCAAACATCCTGAGGTAAGGAACTGGTGCACCAAGGTATGGATCCATTATGTGTCATAGCCACTGAAGGAGAAAATGTTTGAAACAATAGGTAAATTCTCACAACTATCCCTTTGTGGGATGATGAGAACTCCAAAATGCCACAATCTCATTAATGAAATCTATAAATTGAGAAATTTCATACAAGACTTGAAGTCATACTGAACTTGAACCAAAAGGCTCAGGATCTAGGTAGCGCAAAGGAACATCTGCAATATGATTTGAATTATTCTCATCTAGATCATTTTGCATGGATATCTTTTGGAGTTGAAATGCATATTCCAAGTTCCATAGAACATCTCGCATGGAAGGCCTGTCGAAGCCCATCTCTTCCAAGAACTTTTCGGTGGTCTCCCTAAACATTTTCAGAGAACCAGGGCTAATGGTCCCAACAAGGTGAGGGTCAATAATTTTTTCAAGCTTTCCCTTTTTCTGCCAGTACATTTCCCTTGCACACAAGAACTCCAGTAACACTACTCCAAAAGAATACACATCAGATTTATCTGTTAGTTGTTGCCTTTTGAAGTATTTAGGATGAGGGTACCCAAGGGCAAAAAATACCTTTGGATCTAATCTTTGAATTTCCAAAGTCTGCCACCTTTTCCCATGAGCCTGTTATTTAGATAACAGCAGAGGATTCATGACAAGGGAATTAGATTACATTGACCATATATTGGAGCTTCATTGGTATCTTGCCAATCAAAAATTTTTCCAACAAGTCGAGGGAATATAAATTGGTGCCGTTGAAAATAAAAGTAAATATTAAACTGTCGAGGTCAAATACTACGATGCTAAGCTTGAAAACCCTCTGATTATCGCAGGTCACACCTTTGAGCTCCAAGATGGTGATGTTGCAGGGTTTTTGATCTTGTATCCAATTCACGGTCACACCTTCATGCTCTAAGATGGTGACATTGTAGGGGTTTTTATCTTGTCTCTGGTCCACTGCGTGAGCTTCGGTACATAAACCTAGCACCATGTCAGGTTAAGGGGAATTATGAGTATTTGACGAATAAATCTGGATATAGAAATGGAATTCTTGAGACATTGGCTGTCATATATATTTGGTTTCCTCTATCAATTTACCAAAGTCATCATTCCTCCAAAAGTAGCCTTCTTCCCATCTGGCAGTGGGAGGTGTCTCTTTACTTCCCTATGGTGGTGGGAGATGACATTCGGCTCCTTCGTTGGTGGTGTTTTTTTTCTATAGTGGGGGGTCTGGTCTCTAGACTCTGCACACGACGGGGTTCCTCGACCTTAGAGAATTATGAAGCCCCCAGTGTGGTGTGGGTTTTCTCCCTCCCTTTTCATCCATGGCTCTGTGGGGGTGGAAGACTCACAAATCTATCATGGTGGCTCCACGCCAAGTTGGAAAGAATGTGGGGGCATGTGCGGCTCGCTAGTGTGGGTGCGCATGGGGGGTGTGGAGGAGGTAAGCGGGGGGATACCAGAGGTGGGGGTTTGAGGGTTCAAAAGCAGATTCGTTAGGGAATAGGAGGCCATCGTGGCAAGGGGAATTGCAGGTTTGATTTATTTGAGGTAAATGAGGGGCAGGTTATCCAACATTGCTGCTTATAGAACTATCGTGCACTTATCAACAGCCTGATGGAAAGAGTAGACACAACTAAGAGATTTTGTCCTGAGGAACATGCATAGTATATGGAAACATTAGAACGAATGCACTATTTACAGTGCCAAGTCACTTCGAATGGTATTGGTTTGGCGAGGCCAAAATCAACTCACTAAAAAAGTAGAAAAGTTGGAGACTTGGTTGGCGTACTTTGAAGGGTGTGGTCAGTGTGACTTATGTCCTCCACCGCATCTAGGAACAACCCCAGACAACCCTGCATCCATCACGTTGGATGAAAATTATGTTATTTGGTGTTCTTTATGTTTTATATGTGTTTTGGTTCCTCTGGCCCAACTTTTTATGGACAATGTGCCTAGTCCCTCTTTTGTATTTTTTTGCATCTGGTGCAAATTTTTTTCAACAAACTGAGTCGAGGTGAGACCACCTGTTTTGTAACTAGCTATATGTAATCCTTTTTTCCTACATGAATATAACATTGACTTACAAAAAAACAAGGTTCATACATCGTTAAAAAATTATTAAGTTTCATATTTAAATTAATAAATTTTCATACCTATTTACTAAAATAGGTCTATAAATATATATTTTAGGTTATCTATTTAGTATTTATCAAATGTAAATATGACGATTTAATACTAGATTTAAATGAAATCACATGTTTAACATAAGAAATGTTATGTTTATCTATTTATTGAATGTAAATATGAAGATTTAACCTTAGATTTAAAACAACTCACACTTTTAACATAAATCAATGAAGTTTAAAAATTAAACTTTATGGCCAAATATTAAATATAAATATAAATATTAATTTGGCTATCTAATTAATATTACCTTTACTGAAATTATAATGAAGGAATTAGTGTAAATTTGATAGATGATACATGCAATTATGTTAATTGTAGATGAATCCGTCTGCACTGTTAAACTTTAGAGACAAAAGGGTATTCATAATTTTAACATTGTAAATTCAGAGACCTCTTTGTCTCTAAATTTTAACAATGGAAATGGATTCAGAGACACCTATAGTGAAATGTAACACTTTGGTGCCAAAAGTGAAATTTTCCCTATATGGAGTGACACAATTAAAAATTACTGCCATAAATGACTAATTCATATACTTGTTGTACTTGTTATTTGGGCGCCATATTTTTATTCTTGGACTATAATAGTCATTTACATTAATCATTGTTAATTTTGTCACTTATTGTCTAGTCATATATTTTAATCCTAGACTAAATTAGTCATTTAAGTTAGTCGCTTTTAATTTAGTCACTTATTATCTAGTCATATATTTTATCCCTAGACTAAATTAGCTGTTTAAGTTAGTTGCTTTTAGTTTAGTTACTTATTATCTAGTCGTATATTTTATTTAAAGACTAAATTAGTCATTTAAGTTAGTCATTTTTAGTTCAGTCACTTAAAATTGCTCAAATTAGTAGTAATTCACTTGAAATCATTGCGGTGCCTAAAATTTTTAGTCACCTAGTCATTAATTTCATCATTTTTTACTAGTGACTAGACTATCCCAGGCTAGGACTGTTTTCTCCCCTTTTGGACCCCTTCACCATACTCATCCCTTGGAATTCACTTTCGTCTACTCCCTGACATCTATCCCTACCACCCTAAATTTTCCCAATAATTTAAGAGGCCCCTAACCCCTTAATCTCCCTTCATTCCCAAAAGACTGCCCAAATCCCCTGTTTTTCCCTTCACTAAACCCTGATTCCCTTTCCCATTGAGCTAGGGTTAGCAATGGATTCTGAAACCACTGATAAGAAGAGGCACAAGGGAGGTCATATCAACAAGTATGAGCCCACTTTAACACATGATATTGTGTCATCACCCTTCCTCAAGAAATAATTTCAAGATGCTGGTTACCTTGCCTTTTGCCAAAAGTTTGAGGAACTTAGCTTTCATGACAAACTTACCAACACTTTTTCCACCAGATTGAGGAGATATAAGGTGACTATTTCAGGGGTACTGTTCACTATTTCAACAGATACCATTGCTACAACTACAGGGATTCCAAATAGTGGACAAAATTGGTTCAAGAGTAGAGACCTTGACCCTGAAATCTATAAAATGTACTTGAAGCTAGCATATAAAGCAACTCCTACACACATCTTTCTATTTAGACAGTTGTTGGAAAAGTATGCCCCTCTCATGAAATTTATCATGAGATATTTCACATCTGAGGGAAGATACTCAATTTTTTATCAGTATCATATGATACTCGATGCATTTCACCAGTGTAAGAACCCTAAACTTGCCTCATTACCTTTACAAAAGCATGGTAAAAATGGCAAAGAAGATATGAAGATTGGGAAAAAATGGTCATGCTAGTTCATTTCACCATGGCTTGGTGAAGCTCTTGGTTTCCCATTAGCTCACACATATCAATTTTTCATGGGATGGTTTTAAATATTCAAATTTTATTTTGTCTTCTCCAACTCAGTCTAGTAGTCACTCCACACCTTTGTCATCACCAGCATAGCAAGAGGTTACTTCCATGAGAAAACATACCAAAACAATTCATAAGGCATAGGTGACACAAAAATATTTCATAGGTAAGAGACTTGTGTTTGTTCTAGATATTGTTAAAAGGGCCAAGCCTACATAACTTGAACAAGGATCATTATCACATCATGAGGCACCATTGCAGGATGAGGAACAATTCCATCATGACACTGATATGGAAATTTTGGAGGTGAATGAGGAGAAAAAAGCACTGGATAACATCATCATGAAGGAGGATGAAATTAGAGAGCTCAAGGATAGTTTTTCAAGGGCTAAATTCTTGGTTTCATTCTTGCAGCAGGAGAACATGCAGCTAAAGGTAAATCAGCTGCTCTTAAACAAGCCCAAAGTTGATTTGAGCAAGGATGATGCAAAAGGTAAGGAAGTGGTTAAGATTGATGATTCACATAATTAGGAAGAGCAGGTTATAACAAAGAGACAAAGGAAAAGAGGCCTCAAGAGATCACTTGTGTAGCAAAAAGAAACAACTCCACCAAAGACTCAGATCAGAGTTGATGAACTCATCTTGGAAGAAATTGAAAAATACAAGGTAGGTTGGCTTGATAGAGTCAATTTACACATGGAAATGCTTCTCAAGAAGGAAAATAGGAATAAAAACCTACAAATACACATGGCTATGCATTACTATATAATAAACCAGGTCTTCCAAGTCAAAATCAAGCAGCTGAAGAAGAAGATCAAGCAAACCCTAATGAAGCAAAAAGAGAAGGATAAGTTAGATTTTCTTACTGAGGAATCCCCCATAACATGACATATCATCATAGAGCTTCATGGGACAATTTTGGATAATTTTTAAGAAATTTTGGAAAATTGAGGTTTTTTGTGACATTTGGCCTATTTGGAAAACTCAGTTTCAACCAAAAGTGCAGCGCCTTGGCACTGTGCTTTTCCCTCAGCCATCCAAATGCCAAAAATTTTACCTTGTTGGATAGCTAATCACTCCTACATGTCATCTATCCACCTGGGGTGCCTTTTCAGAAAATTGGTTGAGAGAAAATTCTTAAAAAGAGGTCAAAAACACACTTCCTACCACCTTTCTGGACTAGGCATTGCGCTTTTGGGAGTAGCTATGGAAAAATGCATTTTAATCTCTCATGGAGTGTCCATTTTGGTTGTTTGAGGTTTATAATGACAACTAGACATCCTCATATTTTCATAGCTTCTTTCATAACTAGATTTTGAGCATGGTAAGGCCTTCAAAAGTCCCTCACAAGCTGGGTGCTCCACTTTTGTTGCGCTTTAGCAGAGATGTGTTGTGCTTTTTCTTGTTTGTGAAAATTTCAAATTTTTTCTCAGTCAATCTCAATTCGATGATGTAATTTCTCTAGTTTTCTGTTGATGTGATGTAATAAATGGTAAATGAGTGCTTTATAGTCATTTTGGTGTAATTTTAGACCTCATTGATGAGGAGCAGGTTAGTCAAACTCTAAATGGAGGATTTGTTTTAACCTTCCTAGTCATTAGGGTTTTGTTGAGAGATTCTTGTGAGTTGTTCCTACACTGAGGGATTCAACCCCTAACAAAGGGGAAGTTGTTTTTTCTCTATATATATGTTATTTTCAATCATTTTTATGGTTGGACATCAGAGGGTGGAAGTCTTGTAGCTTGTACTTCGTCACTTTTTACAGGAAATCAAAGGAAAGTTGCGGCTATTATTCAGGAATTATCGTGTTGTGAGTTTTTGATAATTTTTTCTCTCTGTTATAGATTTATATTAATGATATACTTTTCCCTTTACCATATCTTTGACCTTCAGTGATTTTCCTAAAAGGTTTTAAGAAAAAATATTTTATTAAATCTATGTTTTGTTAGGAATCTCATTTTTAGTATTTCATCTTCTTGATTAATTAATTCATGGTGCACATGCTCATTAAGATATTCTTACTCTTTCAATCTCTACACTAAACCTACCAATACTTAAGCAATCACAAAAGCATAACTACCTTGCTCCTCCATATCTCTTGCAATTGACCTTTGATACTTTGACCTAGTTCCTTGATTTTCACTCTTGATATAGCAGAAAAAACCCTAAATGTTTCAAAACCCTAGAGCTGAACTATCTAGCCTAAAATCCATTCTTGTACCAGTTAAACCCATGGCTTTTTTTTTCATAGAGATATCCCTCTATGATTTGGTAGGACTAGCTACCAATGTAATGTTCCCAGTTTTTATGGAACATTAATTTTTTCCATTTTCACTTAGGAGATAAATAAAATGGGTAAGAGACCCATTAATTTCATGAATAGGTAATAAAATCCTCTTGGTATGAAGGAGGATCACTTATATAATTGGATTTCACACCTCCATGTGTGAAAGGGGGCTTTTGCAAGAAGGCTAGGTCAAGTTTGACCTAGTCAAACTACGCAATAACATGAGGTGGAGAGCACATTGTGGGCCAACGCAGTGGGATAAGGAGGGAAGCTTCTAGAGGAAGGAAACCATAATGAGTGGGGTCCATTGAGAGGTAGCTCACATTGTTTAAAAGGAGGGCAAGGTAGCCATTGTGAATCATCTTGAGTATTATTCATCTTTGGTCCGGTGGACTTGCTGCAACTTCTTGATGGTTAGCAAGAATTGTCGGGAAATTCCTGTTTATGATTTCCACTCCTTCTTGAGTAGATATTGGAGGACTGCACTCTATTCCCCATATTTAAACATTGATGCCAATCATCATCCTTCTTCATCAGCGCAGTTTCGGTTGGAGATTTTGCATTGTTGCTGGGTGTTGTTGGGGAGGTCTTCTACAACACTATCCTTGGCTAGTTTTTCAGAGGAGGGAGCTTCCATCCCTTTAGGAGATTATAAAAGGAGGTTCATGAGCTTCTTCCACCATATTTGGAACTAGGCCAACCACTTTCCATCATATGTAGCGCAGTCCCTCTCTTAGACAATGTTATTCTTGGAGAGCATTTACTGTGAGGGATTAGCAGATAGTTGGAGGATGAGATCTAAGGTGAAGGGATTGGCCTTTTACTTCAGATTTCCATTAGAGGATGGTTCTTCATTTGATGCAGCCATTTCAGCCTTCTCCATATATTTCCAGTTCGTGAGTTTCTGCTACCTAGCAACTCCGGAATTATTGTATTTTCCTGTTTTATACATGTGTTGTATCCAATCCTCCTAAGGATTGTTGTATTAGTGTTTTCAAGGGTTGAGAGCTTTCTCCCCCTCTTTATTTGAGCTTTATATTGTCATATCATTGTATGGTTATCATTTTGTAGCAGTTCTCTATATAAGACTGCGCAGTCATAGCCTGCAGTTTCTTATCTATAGCAGCATACTTCACATTTATCATGTATGTAATGAGAGGCTTGTATTGTATTGATTGAATGACTGATTCCTCAAGTCATTGCATTCCTTTTACTGCTATAATAATATATTTTGTCTTTTTACATCTTCTCATAAGAAAGCTCAGAGAACTAACATAGAGAAACCCTTGTATGATCATACAATGTTGCAGCCCCATTCCTTGGGCAATTTCTGAAGGGAATTAGTGGTGGGAGACTTGTCTCACCACCCTAGGAGGATTTATTTGATCCCAATCCTTGTATTTTTGTCTTAGACAAATTGGTCTAAGGGATCCAGGTCTTGGTATCAAATCTTGCTACCTCCATTTATGGAAAATGCATTTTCCATCCATGGATTTCTAGCTATTCCTAAAAAGGAACATTACAGTGGTATCGAAGCATATTTCTTGGCTTAGCCTGTGGCCTTCAAGCCCAAGAAAGAAGAAGAATAAAATGATGCAGAAGATGAGCTTGATCTCATCTGTTTTTAGGACAAATAAGAGCCTCCCCAAGGAGGAGAAGCAGAAAGAATAAGAGGAAGGTCCATGCACTTCCTATTCTCACAAAAAAGATAAGCATGGAGGATACTTGGATCATCAGATCTTAAGTGAGTACCTAGGTGAATATGAACCCCATTCTACAGCATTCAGTGAAGCTACAACTTTTCCACAATTTATTCAGCATAAGGAGGAAAGAAGGTCGTATGGCAAAGGATAAATCAGAGGCAATAGGTTCCTATTGTCTACATTTGATGGGGATACTTCAGCTAGAGCTTGGGTGAAAAGGCTAGAAGCCTTTTTCTTGCTACATCCAATGGCAGAGGATGAAGCAGTGAAGATTGTAGCACTGCACATGGAGATAAATCCTCTATTTGGTGGTTCAAACCCTTGGTCCATTCAAGGGTGAGCTCTTTTGCAGACTTTGCTCAAAGGTTGATCCAAACCTTTGATGGAGAGAGGACAAAGGAAGAGCAGCCTTTTACATATATGGAGGAGGCGGCCATTGCATTGGAGAAGACAACTACTACAGCCACACAAGAAGGTCCTAAGATCCACCAAGGTATGAATTAATTTCCACTTTTCATTTCAGCAAATAATTTAAGAGAATGTGGAAACTCACATGTAGAGGTCCAAGGATCTACAGACTATGCTATTTTAGAGCACCATGATTGCATTGCGCTGTGAAATGGGTTCAAAGAGGAGATGGACCCTCATCCTCATGCACTATTGATAAGTCTCATTCAGCCCTTGAGGTTGGGATGTGAACCATTGGAGAATGAAACAAACCATGACACCTCCATGAAAAACAATGAAACAATTTTTGAACCGGAGAATGAAACAGTTGCTACTATATGGGAGGAATTGACAGTGCTGCTAAAAATTGATGGAGAAGAGAGGTTAACTCCATCACATTTGGATCCTCATGGTTTCAATACATTCATGGGTAAGTGGTCTCCTTTAGGAGGTCTCCAAGGAGCTGCATTCCAATCTTCCATGGAATGCAAGAGAGGTGATTTGGTTTGGGAGGATGGTAACCCTCATGGGAGGAGTACCAAAGAAGTAAGAAGGAGGAGACATCGAAAAGGAGCTGAGTGGGTGTGGATAAGAATAAAGAGGCTGATTTTCCACTTGTAAATATATGATACCGGGCAGCAAGAGGCTTGGCTGCGTTGGCTCCTCTTGAAGGAGTTTGGACATCACTCGGTGTGCCCCTTTTCCAGGAGGATGGGAATGAAGAAGAGATGGAAGGATGTTTACATCATTGAGAAGTAGAGAGTAGGTATACATGGAGATGATATGGCATATATATCAGTCATTTTACCTTCATCACATGAGTTACATGATGTGAGCATGAGGAGGCAGCAAGCACTTGGGTTTCTTGGACTATCTTGGAGAGAGCACAATCAGATTTGCTCTCATATGATGTATGGTGTTGCAGGAGTAAAGGAGGGCACTCTCATAGTGCAAAGGGATTAATCCTTAGCTTGGACTGATCAGTAGGTATTTCCATCTTGGGTAAAGCTTCACATTTGCAGCAGCATAACCAGAGGTGTTCTTGACAAGGAGCATGTCAAGAAACAAAGATTGGCATGGGAAAGAGCCTTTTTGCATGAGCTCACAGCATTGACACTTGGGAGCAGGATCATATTCATGGATCCATATATCATCTTAATTATAGCCTATGGTAAGAGAATTGTGTTTACCTTTTCTTATTTACATACTCTTATCATTATGTTGCAGTGCATGGCTCCTCAAAGGGGCAGATTTTTCATGTTGCTCCAGGAGAAAAATTGGGCCAAACCATATGATGGAGGCAACCATATTTCACATAGATTTGGGAAAATGTTTTTCCATTCTACACATGTTCAACTAATTCATATGATTAGCATTATATTTCAAAACATTTTTCCTTGTACATTTCCAAAGCAGCAGTTTGAAAAATTGCGTTATGCACCCTTGGGAGACTGTTGGTACCTTCTAGCACCATATGAAACCATCAGTACTTCCTCTATTTTTATGAGGAGCATGTTTCCATTTTCTGATATTGTCCATACTATTATTGGGAGCATGATGGGTGAATTGACACATGAGTTGAATGTGTCTATGAGGGGAAATGATTCCCATAGTTTATGCATTGCATGTTCTAATGGGAACATGAGGAGAGACATGGTCACCACAGCCACTTATTTTCTTTCTTTGGAGGTGGACCATGAGACTAATGATGATATCCATCCATTGTATGTATATGGGCATGTATTTTATTTTGTATTGCTGATTCACTCATCTATTTACTATTTAGTAGTAGAGGTGATATTTTCTGTACAATGCTTGCCATATTATTTTCTGCAGCTGCAGTGGATGAGATTCCGTTGTAGCCCTATGAGAAATTGTTTGTAACTTGCTACACATGGTATAACCTACATCAAACATGTCATTGGGGTATTCTATGATGATCATGTCCTACTCATCATGGATGGAGTACCTTGGGCCAGCTTGTTTTTCATTGATGTAGGAGAGGTCCTTGGAGGATTGCTCTTCATATTGCCACTTGAAGGCAATACATTTGTAGCCCTTGATCAGCACACACTCCACACTAATCATAATTTGAGGGGAGGAAATCATGGGGCAAGCTATGAGGCTTGCCATATTCAGATTTATAGCCCACCTTCATTTCTGGAGCTCAAGGTGGAGAGAGTTTCCTATGAGTTTCCATGTTTGGAGGTAGCTTATGTTGTATGGATGATTGCTTGGGGATGGGAGATTCATATGGGGATGATGAATCCCATTATATATCAGATCTCATGCCTCAAGGAGGCCCTTAGACAGCCCCTTTTTCCCTTCATGGATATTTGTTTCCACATGACAACTATTTGGGGATGTTCACCAAAGGCTAGATTGCATATGTTGGAGGGATAGCTTGGACACTTGACCGATGATATGGCATCCTTTTCTTGGAGGATTTTATCATCAATGGATGCTACAGGGAATGTAAGGGGGAATAAATTATTCTGTCCTTGTACTTACTTGAGTACAAGAAATCTTTGAGAGGGGAGGACTGTAATGTTCCCAATTTTTATGGAACATTAATTTTTGCCATTTTTACTTAGGAGATAAATAAAATGGGTAAGAGACCCATTAATTTAATGAATAGGTAATAAAATCCTCTTGTTATGAAGGAGGATGACTTATAGAGCTGGATTTCACACCTCCATGTGTGAAAGGGGGCTTTTGCAAGAAGGCTAGGTCAAGTTTGACCAAGTCAAACTACGCAGTAGCATGAGGTGGAGAGCACATTATGGGCCAGCGCAGTGGGATAAGGAGGGAAGATTCTAGAGGAAGGAAACCCTAATGAGTGGGATCCATTGAGAGGTAGCTCACATTGTTTAAAAGGAGGGAAAGGTAGCCATTGCAAATCATCTTGAGTATTATTCATCTTTGGCCCGGTGGACTTGCTGCAAATTCTTGCTGGTTAGCAAGAATTGCTAGGAAATTCTTGTTTAGGATTTACACTCCTTCTTGAGTAGCTCTTGGAGGATTTCACTCTATTCCCAATATTCATACATTGAGGTCAAGCATCATCCTTCTTCATCAGCGCAGTTTCAGTTGGAGATTGTGCATTGTTGCTGGGTGTTTCTAGGGAGGTCTTCTACCTCACCATCCTTGGCTCATTTTTCAAAGGAGGGAGCTTCCATCCCTTTGGGAGATCAGAAAAGGAGGTTCATGAGCTTATTCCACCATCTTTGGCACTAGGCCAACCACTTTCCATCATATGCAGTGCAGTCCCTCTCTTAGACAGCGTTATTCTTGGAGAGCATTTACTGTGAGGGATTAGCAGATAGTTGGAGGGTGAGATCTTAGGTGAAGGGATTAGCCTTTCACTTCAGATTTCCATTAGAGGAGGGTTTTTCATTTGATGCAGCCATTTCCACCTTCTCCATCTATTTCTATTTCTTGAGTTGCTGCTACCCAGCAACTCTAGCATTATTGTATTTCCCTGTTTTGTACACGTGATGTAGCCAATCCTCCTAAGGATTGTTGTATTAGTGTTTTTAGGGGTTGAGAGCTTTCTCCCCCTCTTTATTTGAGATTTATATTGTCATGTCATTGTAAGGTTATCATTTTTTAGTAGTTTTCTATATAAGACTGCGCAGTCATAGCCTGTAGTTTCTTATCTATAGCAACATACTTCACATTTATCATGTATGTAATGAGAGGCTTGTATTGTATTGATTGAATGACTGATTCCTCAAGTCATTTCATTACTTTTGCTACTATAATCATATATGTTGGTTTTTTACATATTCTCATAAGCAAGTTCAGAGAAATAACATAGAGAAACCCTTGTATAATCATACATTGTTGCAGCCCCATTCCTTGGTCAATTTCTGAATGGAATTAGGTGTGGGATACTTGTCTCACCACCATAGGAGGATTTATTTGATCCCAATCATTGGATTTTGGTATTATACACATTGGTCTAAGGGATCTAGGTCTTGGTTCAAATCCTGCTGCCTTCATTTCTGGAAAATGCATTTTTCAGCCATGGATTGCTAGATATTTCGAAAAAGGAACATTACAGTGGTATCAAAGCATATTTCTTGGCTCAGCCTGTTGCCTTCAAGCCCAAGAAAGAAGAAGATGATGATGATGTAGAAGATGATCTTTATCCCATCTATTTTCAGGACAAATAAGAGCCTCCCCAAGGAGGAGAAGCAGAAAGAAGAAGAGGAAGGTCTATGCACTTCCTATTCTCACAAAGAAGATAAGCATGGAGGATACTTGGATCATCAGATCTTAAGTAAGTACCTAGATGAATATAAACCCCATTATGTAGCATTCAAGGAAGCTACAACATTCCCATAGTTTATTCAACAGAAGGAGGAAAGAAGGTCCTATGGAAAAGGAGAAATTAGAGGCAGTAGGTTCCTATTGTCTACATTTGATGGGGATACTTCAGCTAGAGCTTGGGTGAAAAATCTATAAGCCTTTTTATTGCTACATTCAGTGGCTAAGGAAGAAGCAGTGGAGATTGAAGCGCTGAAAATAGAGGATAAAGCCTCTATTTTGCGGTTCAAACCCTTGGTCCATTCAAGGGTGAGCTCTTTTGTAGACTTTTCTCAAAGGTTGATCCAAAACTTTGATGGAGAGAGGACAAAGGAAGAGTAGCCTTTTACATCTATGGAGGAGGCATCCATTGCATTGGAGAAGATAACTACTGCAGGCACACAAGAAGGTCCTAAGATCCACCAAGGTATGAACTAATTTTCACTTTTCATTTCAACAAATAATTTAAGAGAATGTGGAAACTCACATGTAGAGGTCCAAGGATCTACAGACTATGCTATTTTAGAGCACCATGATTGTACTACACTGTGAAATAGGTTCAAAGAGGAGATGGATCCTCATCCTCATCAAATATTGATAAGTCTCATTCATCCCTTGAGGTTGGGATGTGAACCATTGGAGGATGAAACAAACCATGACACCTCCATGAAAAACAATGAAATTTTTTTTGAACCGGAGGATGAAACAACTACTACTCTATGGGAGGAACTGACAGCACTACTAAACATTGATGGAGAAGAGAGGCTAACTCCATAACATTTGGATCCTCATGGGTTAAATACATTCATGGGTGAGAGGTCTCCTTTAGGAGGTCTCCAAGGAGCTACATTCCAATCTTCCATGGAATGCAAGAGAGGTGATTTGGTTTGGGAGGATGGTAGCCCTCATGGGAGGAGTACCAAAGAAGGAAGAAGGAGGATACATCCACAAGGAGCTGAGTGGGTGTGGATGAGAAGCAAGAGGCTAATTTTCCACTTGAAAATATATGATATTGGGTAGCAAGAGGCTTGGCTACATTGGCTCCTCTTGAAGGAGTTTGGCCATCACTGGGTGTACCCCTTTTCCAGGAGGATGGGAATGAAGAAGAGGTGGCAGGATGTACTACCTTTTTACTTGAATCATATACCCACATCATCACACTTGAATGTACTACCATTGGGATGATATAGTATGCTATTGGGTATGGATTGCCTATATCTTCACAGGACCAAGGTAGATTGATATGATAAGGCCATTGAATGCTTGGATGAAAATAGGGAACCAAGAGTCTTACAGGGTAAGTAGAAAGCAACATCAGTTACAATGGTTACAACAATGCAGGCCAAGAAAACTCATAGGAAAGGGTGTGTGTTGTTTGCAATGCATATTTCTAGTGACAAAGGTAATGAAAATGAGGATGAATTTGTTTTGAGTAGGTACCCAGCTCTACAACAGTTTTAGGATGTATTTCTTGCAGATATTTGAGATTTTATACCTCCCAAGGAGGTAGAATTTTCTATTGACTTGGTACTAGGGGCAGCGCTAACATCTAAAGCACCTTACAGGATGAGCACACCTGAGTTGTTAGAGTTGAAGTTATATTTGAAGGAAATTTTGGACAAAGGATACATTAGGCCAAGTGTATCACCATGGGGCACACTGTTATTTTTATGAAGAAGATGGATGGTACCTCATAGCATTCATTGAAAACAGGCATTCAACAAAGTTATCATCAAGAACCTGTATCTATTTCCAAGGATTGATGACTTTTTTTATCAGTTGAAGGGAGCAACACTATTCTCAAAGTTTTATATAAGATCAGTATATCATCAAGTAAGCATCAAGGAAGATGACATTCTCAACACAACCTTTCGGACCAGATATGGGCATTATGAGTTTGTTATAGCTCCTTTCAGTTTGACTAACGGTCCAGCTACATTTATGTGTTTGATGAATAGTGTGTTTCATCCTTATCTGGACAAGTTTGTGACTGTTTTGATCGATGACATCTTGCTATATTCTAAGAATGAAGAAGAGCATGTCGAACATTTAGCAGCAGTCTTGAGATTTTCGAGATAGCATCAAGTGTATGCTAAGCTCAGCAAATGCAATTTCTTCCATGTTGAGGTACATTACGTGGGACATGTATTATCCAAGAAGCACATTGTAGTAGATCCAAAAAAGATAAAGGCCATCTTGGAGTGGGTAGCTCTAAGGAATTTGGATGAGGTGAGATCCTTCATGATATTGATAGTTTATTACAGAAGGTTCATCATGAACTTCTCACATATTACTTATCCTATTACATCATTGCAGAGGAAAGGTAATAATTTTGAATTGACAGAGGAGTGTGAGGCCAATTTTTAGTAGCTTAAGTAGTTGTTGACATGTGCTCCAGTGTTAAAGACTGTAGATCTGGACAAAGAGTTTGTATTATGTACATATTCTTGCAAGAGAGGACTTGGTGGAGTCCTTATGCAAGATGGACAAGTAGTATCCTATGAGTCACGGAAAATTAATGAGCACAAACAAAACTATCTGATGCATGATCTTGAGCTAGCAGTGATCATACATGCATTGAATATGTGGAGGCATTATCTTCTTGGCATGAGGTTTGTATTGATGAGTTATCATAGTGGATTGTGATATGTACTTGACCAACTGGATCTGAATTCCAAGAAAGCTAGATAGTTGGCCATAATAAGTGAGTTTGACTTTGATATTAGGTACATCAAAGGTAAGGAGAACAGGGTTGCAGATGATTTTAGTAGGCAGATATAAGTGAATCAAATAGTAGCCATGAGCTCCCATGGGACAAATTAACAGGACAGGACCTTGTAGGAAGGATGAAACGTATATGGATATTGTTCAAAAGTTGCACAAGAGTACAGGTACAGGTAGTGGTATTGGTATAGGTATAGGTAGTGGTAGTGGTAGTGGTAGTGGTACAGGTACAAGTGCAAGTGTAGGTGTACAAGATATGTATTATCGTCTCATAGCGGATGGCTTGGTTAGGTTTAGAGACACGATATATGTGTCATATAGCAGTGAGATCGAGAAGGTGATATTGAGAGTGCATAAATTATACAAACAATATGTATAAAAATGGATTCAATCTGATCATGCTATATGATAAAGCAGGATACTTAATCCTTCTACAAAAAAATTCCAATAATAAACACGATCGCCAATCAAGTACAGAAAGAAGCAAATCAAACCACAACATAGATATTTTCCCAGGGAAATCTTACTGCTCAAAACCCCTCTATATTCTATTGTATATTCACCAAGTAATCATGAAACAATTACAATGCACTCTTCTCAGAAGAGTTTCCTACACTCTGACAACTGTCTCACACCGATTCGGACAAAATCGACCGACACTTATCCAATTTTCAACCTCTTCTCATCTTGCCTTTCTTGTGCAATTCATGTGGAATACAATCCCTGTTCCTTAGGAAATTCAGCCTTCCAAAACTGTGTAATTCTCATGGGAAATCCTATGGTTATTTTACTACATGCGAGAAGCCTACTAATAATACAACTGCTAGTTAACGTTCCCTTAACCTTTGTCTCTACTGGGTCTCCACTAGAACTGACATGCATGCAACTATTAATAGTAAATCATCAGTTTCATGATAGATCACTTCATGTGAATTAAATCTGATTTAATTGACTTGACCTCTCACTAGTGCAACAAATAGTTACAACTACTTCAACTAATGTTAACTCAATCAATTGATTTAACTGATTTCTCATGCATTAAAATAATGCACTAACTCCAACTCAAACTCTAAAACACATAGAATCACTCTACATGCCTCACCAACCACCCTCAACTCGAAATTAATGAGCTAACTAAGTTTATCACACTCAGTTAACTAGTACAAGTGATTCTGAGATAATATTACATTTTATTGTCCAATCTAATTAAGGGAAAATTAAATTAGACACATTTCTTGTTAACTTTTCAACACTCCCTCTCAAAAAGAAATGGATTATCAGCTACCCTGATTCTACCTCTATGGTATTCGAATTTTCTCCTAGCGAGCTCCTTCACTAAAATATCTACATCCTGATATTCCATGGGAATGTACTGAAGTAACATAATGCGCCTATGAACACAATCTATGAGATGGTGGTACCAGATGTCTATATTCGTGGACCTACCATGGAATATTGGATTAAACAAGAGTTTAATGCAACTCTGGTTATCACAATGTATCACCGTCGGATCCATATGATGACCAAACAAACCAACCAGAATCTTCCTCATCCAGATGGCCTCAAATGCAACCTGACTTACTTCCATGTAATTTTCCTCGGCTAAACTGAGTGCCACATATATATGCTTCCTGTTGTACCAAGAAACTGTTGTCGATCCTATGTTGAAGATCCCTCCTGATGTGATTTTTCTATCTGATGGACCGCATGCCTAATTTGCATCGGTGAAACCTCGAAGCTCCACTCCCTTTTTCCATCTATACCATAATCCATACTCTATAGTGACCCTGATATATCGCAATACATGCTTCCCAGCCTTCCAAAAGAGCTTGGTAGGCTTAACCATATCTTGACTCAGCTGGTAAACTACGTAGAAAATTTTCAGTTTGGTGTTCACCAAGTACATCAGTGAACCCACAAGCTGCATGTAAATAGTAGCGTCCACTACCTCACCTGAATTAGCATCCTCATTCCTCTAGTTTCCTGGAAGAGGAGTCTCCATGGGTTTACAGCTCTCCATGTGAAACTTACTCAGAATCTCTTTGGCATACTTTCCTTGAGAAAACAATAGCTCACCATTCCACTGCCATATCTCAAAACCAAGGAAATAATGAAGGAGTCCCATTTCCTTCATCTAAAACTCTCTTGCACGATTCTTTTTGCAAGAATTTATGATCTGCTCATCACTTGTCAAAATTAGATCATCAACATAAAGTACAATAATCAAGAGCTTACCATCAACCACAATCTGGTACAGTTTCGCATCCACTCACTCTTTGTGAAGCCCAACCTGGTGAAATAGCTATCAATCCTAGTGTACCAAGCATGAGGTGATTGTTGATTCCCATATAGTGATCTCTTGAGTTTGCACACATGCAACTCACTGTCAAAGATCTCAAAACCTTTTGGCTTCTCTATGTACAATTATTCCTCAATAACTCCATTGAGAAACTCAGTTTTCACATCCATCTGATGTATCTGCCAGCCCATCTACATTGAGAGTGCAAGGATAGATGTAATAGATGAGTACCTCGCAACTAGTGTGAAAGTCTCCTCATATTCAATCCCCTAAAATTGTGAGAATCATCGGGCTACAAATCTAGCCTTTTACTTCTCCACACTCCCATCTTTCGCTCGCTTCACCTTATAGATCCATCTATATCCAACCACTGATTTTATGACTGGTCTTAGGACAACTTCCCATGCACTATTCTTGATGATGGAGTCATACTCCTCCACCATGGTGTCAACACAAATTGGTTGTTACATTAATTCCTCAAAGGAGGATGGTTCTGTCACAATACACTTGCTCATAAGAGCCATGTATCCAGTAAACATGTCTAGAGAATGTCTCTGTCTGTGCAGTGAAGTAGGTGCTCCTACATGTTCTACTGAATCGAATCTCAATCTATAAGCTTCAGTGGTGTGCCTCTATTGTGTCTGGCAGATGGATTTTCATGAGTGTTTTATGTCACTCCATGATCCTCCACATGTGGCTGCTCCACATCTTGAGGTTCATTCTTTGGAACCAAGAGTTCCTCATCTGCATGTAAATCAAGCTCCCTCTCAAGTGACAATCACATGGTTCTCTCCTCATAAAATTTTATATCTCATCTTGTTAGCGCTCGAATCTGCCTCAGGCTGAGGAAGGCAAAACTCGAGGCAACATCGAACCAAGCTCAGCCTCGTAGCTAGCCCTACGAGGACAGGAGAGGGCTCTCTCCAGTCAATCTCGATAAAATGAGAAATAGGGTGCGAGATGACTTTAAAAGGGAACTGATTTTAGGCTAGTAAATAGATAGGAAAGGGGTTTTTGATAAATGACTGGGTTTTCTGGGCAGTATGGGGACAAAGGACAGCATGAACAGAGATTTAATCAAAGGCACAGGGTATTTCATAAGGCGAGATAGGAATGAAGTTTAACAATTAAATTGAAATTAAATGGAATGTAAAGACTGTTTAAGAAAGCTGAAAAGGGCATTAAACAATGAATCCTTTCCAACAGAAGAAAATTACACAAATACTGAACGCTCCTTCAAGGCAGAGCAAATAAATTGGATTCTACCTATCCTACTGCAAAAGCATCCAGTGAAATGATTATGAATGAAATGTAAAACATTACGAGATTACATATGAAACAGTAGAAGAAACATATGCTAAAATTTTACGCCACAAGAATCTGATGAAACAGAGCTGGACCACTTAATTACTCCTCTGTCAAATTGTACAATGATAGTGCTGGGTTATTTCCTCCCACAGCTTTTCCAGAATTCTCCCCTTTACAAATGATTTTCAATACAATATATACACTCAGAGCTGTGACAGCAGATTGATAAAAATAGGGCGCTGTTTTAACATCAATAACAAACAAAAGCAAAAAAATCATCTCTTATGAAGCAACGTTACATTATTCCAACTGAACATTTCTGATGACCAATTAGAATGCGGAAACTGTAATGCATAGCCTCTGAAATCGTAACTGAAAACCAAGATTGGCAATCGAACCTATCTTTCTGCCATGGTGGATATCCTTTGAATCATATCTGAAGCCAAAAATGGGTAATTGAATCCTATTTCTTGAATGCCGTTCTGCACAATCTTAGACAACTGCCCTCAACCTTCTGGAGATGCGTTTGCCTCTTTACCGAAATTAGAAAAAGATCTTGATATTTTAACGCTAAAATATGGATCAAATCCACCGCATATATTCTGAAGATGAATCGAATGCCGGAGTATTTACAATTGACTGCCACATTACATTTGCTATTTGAAATAAAAACCAATTTTTATAATTATCATCCTTTGTAACTTTTGGGGCGTTTTCATCCATGTTAATGCTAGCAATATATAGGCTTTTAAACAAGTTACACATAAGCGCTGCCACTTCTCTGAACTTGGCTTCTGCCTCCTCCATTATTGTCTGTATTCTTGTCAGGGTGCCACTGTAGTGGTAGTTTTTTATATGCTCGCACCAATCTTTCCGCTCGCTCAACTTCAGAGAACGTTCAGTTATTATTAGTGCTTCTCTAATAGCCAAGGTATAGGTGCACACTGTGGGCTGTGTGACTAGAATCCAATTGTATAGCCTTTACATCTTCAACTTCCTCTGCACGACAGTTTAGTTTAACAGCATCAAGCCAATGAACAGCAAACTCATCCGTCGACATAGGCTCCCCGGCCAGACCAGAAAATAATTATAAAGAAACGCATGAGAAGAGAAGGTGTCCCAAAAGCTACTGCATATGACAAATTTTCCCTCAACATCGGCGTGAAGAACGTATCGACCCGCGTACCATTTTCTCCAGCGCATTTTAATCATCTGAATAATTAGTCACTGGACAAGAAAATCAATGGCCTCTTCTTCTTCTGTAGCAGCAGCATTATGTTCATAAAAGGAATTCGGACCAACCAACCTTCTACCACGAAACCTTCTCATCTGACTAAATCGAAAAGTATGAGATCCCTTTCTTCAATTCGCATTTTGGCTGAACTAGAGATGTTCATTCGCTTCCCCTGTTTCTAAAGGCAGCTCCTCTGCATGAGTAAACAGCTATTCCATAGCCATCTCAACACGATTTGAGTGAACATTTCTAAGGGCTTCTTCTACTCTTGCCCTCGAGAATCCCATTTCAACAATCATTGCAATTGCTGAATCATCAGGAGGTGGTCCAACAGCTTGAGTTGACATATCATTGCCTCCTGTAGCTTTCACCACTTTGTCATCAACTCCAGAATAGACATGCTTCATTATGGAACAAACTGAAGTGATGAATTCCACATTGCACTGGGGAAACAAGGGATGGTTCCACACAGGATGAACTACCTTCAAGACCTGGGACTGTAGTACCTTGGCAAAGATTTCTGAACCTTTTGGAAGAGAAACGGTCCCATTGGGAACAGGCTGCACTAGGAGACTTGATGACGAACTCCCAAAAATGAAAGAAGGTGGTTGCTAGGTGATCCATCAGCCCTGCATAAATTACTAATGTACCAAATATCCAATTCTTGTCACTTTCATCATTATTGGCTCCGTATGTTTCCATCAAGATAGGCGGCTGCAGTACCATCCAGAGCAATTGACTTGTAGCTTCGAAATGTAGTTAGTATCAACTTGATCACACCATGTGCATAGAAACTGTTTAATAGTACAGGATTACATGATTCTTGTCTATCCACAATGACAACCTGAATAAAATCAACAACCTTACCCAAATAACGACATTTGATTGAGAATGGAAACTCCCTCTGTGATATACTTGCATGTCCATCAAAGTTCAGATCATCCAGAAAGATGGTTGCAAATGTAGATGCATTACCTTTCCTAGTTCTGAAAACAAATGGTTTATGTGAAATGACAATGACCTTAATATCTCATGGAAAAAAGCATGAGTGACTTTTGCTTATTGCCTTCCAATTTTCTTCTGGAAAAGCCTTCATCAGAATTAGAAGATTGTGTTTGACGAACATAGGCTTGTCGTCCTCGGGCAGAGGAATCAATGTTTAACCTTCTTTGAAGTCGTGCACGGTGATCCATATCATGGAATAAATGTATCAGATCAAAAATTTGAGGCTCAGCATTCCAAACAGATGACTGCCTACGCTGATTCAAAATAAGATCCACATGATGCCCAACAGAAGTTGGCAAGTGATCATCAATGTCACTTGCATGCACATTCAAATCAGTTGTGACACTGCTGGAAGTGGAAACATTGCCATCTTCTTTCTTTATCACTGCCTTTGAATCCTCAATAAGTGCAACTTGAAATAGAATCTCTCGATGTATCATTCCAATGTCAAGAAGCACGTCCTTGCTATCATTTCCAAACTCTACCATTAATGTTGCCAACCATCTATTCTCTCTAGTGGCATAAGCTAGAAGACAAAAAATTCTACCACAAACAAGCACCAAAATACTTTACGGTTCAGTCCATTTTCTACAGCTAATAAATTAGTTCCCACAAGATGGTTATGCATTTTGGCTAGTCAGTCTCACACTTGAAAGTGAAATAATATGCCTTCATTTAGGAAACCTTCGTCCAAAAATGCATGATATTCAAAATGAATGATTAGCCTGATAGGTACTGTGAGAAGAATTTTCACTCCCTTCTTCCCTAGCTGTTTGATTGTATCATCGGTATAAGGTTTCAACCACTCCACAGGTCCAACTCGGCTCTGATAAGCAAGAGTGTGGTCATTATACACACCCCTTATTTTTAACTTTTTCATAACCAGGTCCACACACTCCTCCATTTCTGCTTTTCAAATTTCCTTTTGATTTTCTGACTTGAATGATGTCCTTTCTTTGTCTGCTTTGCAGGGATATTTAGCATGAAGTTTGGCAAGGTGACATAGAGCCTGCATTTGAAATCTTCAAGACGGAAAATTACATGGTTATTACAAGCAACTAATTTGCCAATTTCTTCTCCAAAACAGGGTTTTGGAGAAGAATCATCCTTGAACATTAATGATGATGAAACTCTTGAAATAAGAAACTTATTGAACCTTCCTCTGGCCTGCACATGCTATTGAAGCACTTCTGAAGATAAAACCCTGGACTCAAGAATTAAAATGACTCTTTTTGACCCCAAATGGCATTTAATGACTGAAAATGACGAGAAATGACAGAGGGCTGACAAGACGGAGTCTAACACATCTCACAACAGTCATCTTATTGTTTGGAAAATACACCTGATATTTGTGGGGAGTATCAGTGTACCCCAAAAATATCCCAATCTCAACTGTTGTTCAACCTTCTTCCTAGAATATTTGGTCACATGGAAATAGATAGATGAGCCAAAAATTTTAAAATATCAAACATCAAGTTTCTTACCATAAAAATCCTCCTCTAGTGTACTCATGCCAAGTATATGATGAGGACTACGGTTTTGAAAAAATACCATTGTGTTTCATGTCTCTGCCCATAGATGCAACAGTAGGCCCTGATCATGCAACATCGCTTGTGTTGCACCCACAATTGTTATGTTATTTCTTTCTATGACCCCATTTCGTTGTGGGTTATAAGGCGCAATCAACTCTCTCTGAATTCCTTCTTTGTTACAGAAGTTCTTGAATTCATTGGACATGTACTCACAACCATTGTCACTCCTAAGAGCCTTCACATGCTTCCTCTTATCTTTCTCCACCAGTGCTTTGAACTCACAAAATTTTGAGAACATCTGATCTTTCTTTTGCATGAAGTAGATCCAAGACTTTCTAGAAAAATCATGAACACAGATCACATAATACCTGTGCTTTGTTGTGGAAGCTGTAAAGAATGGCCCACACACATCTAAGTGAACTCTCTCAAGTATTTTCGCTGCTCAGTTCTCCTTCTCATGAAAAGTGGCCTTTGCATACTTCCCCATGGTGCATCCCCTACATGTTTATATTTGTGCAAGAGTACCCTTTGGAAGCCCTATATAAATCTACTACATGACCTTCAAGGCACCGTGGCATAGATGGACCAATCTCTTGTGCCATAAATCACCCTCATCCCAGCTCACCACTTTGTTTTCCTTACCTATCAATGTTGCGCAGCCATCTACATCAAGTTTGTAGAGATTATTCACATGAATCCCAATCTTCTTGGCTTGTCCCGTGGCATTGTGTTTAAGGAAATATTTTCCTTCACTAAAAACCACATCATAACCTCTATCCTCCAACATTGCAACTGAAACCAAATTCCTTTTCAAGCCTGGCACATGCATTACATATTTAAATAATAAAGTTTTACCTTACTATCTCTGGAAGGAAACTATACCAATCTCGGTAGCGTTATACCTTCCATCATAACCCATTTTGACATGCATCTGGAGGTCCTTCTCCTCCAAGCTATTGAAAATTTCTTTATCTCTCGTCATGTGGAAATATGCACCATTATCCAAGTACCACACTGATCCCATTGCACTTGAAACCATGCATGAAATGAGCAAGAATTCCAACTCAAATTTCAATTCCAAATCCTCACCAACTACAGATCCCAAAGCCTTCTTATTCTTCTTCTTCTGTGGACAATTAGTGGCATAATTTCCATGCTCATGACAGTGAAAACACTTCACTCTGTACATGTCATGCTTCTTGAATTCTTTTTCGGTCTCAGATTTGGAATAGTATTTATTTTCCTTCCCCTTATTTGCCTTACCAGCCAAGACACAATTTTCCTCATCATCTGTCTTGGATGAGGATCCATCCCTGGTATTCCGCCTGAATTCTTCTTGCACCAAATCCAACCAAAGTCGCTCCCAATATGGTAGCTTCTCTCTCCCATTGAGAGAGTCTTTATAACTATGAAAACTCTTGGGAAGGCCTAGAATCACTAGGCTCACCAAGTCATCATCCACTACAGTAATTACGACGCTCCCAAGCTCATCTCGTCATTGGAAAAACTTGGTTAAATATTCTGAAATAGTGTCGCCTTTCTCCAGTTTTATTTTCCTAAGTTTTTCCTCCAGTTCCAATTTTCTGTTGTCACTGCTACTCTGAAACAGATCTATCAAAGCCTTCCACATTGTATATGTGTAATGTTCCCAATTTTTAGCCTCAAGCTAAAAGGAACATTATGGTTGCATAATTTTATTTTGTTGAATAAAAAACGGGTAAAGTGACCCATTCATGAAATAAACAGGAATAAAATCCCTCACAATGTGAAAAGGGATCATCATGGAGCAGGATTTCACACCCTCATGTGTGAAAGAGGTTAAATTGCAAGTGGACAAGGCCTAGTTGACCAAGTCAACAGCGCTGAGACAATAGGTGGAAGCCACCAAGTGGGATAGTGCAGTTTTAGTGGAGGAATATTCCATGGGGGAGGAAACTTCTACAGGAATGAAGGCCAAGGGTGGAGACTTCATTTTGTTTAAAAAGAAGGCAAGGAAACCATTTGAGATAGTTCATTAATTCTATGCTCTTGTCTGATTTGACATAGTTGTAGTCTATTGATGTTCAGTAGAGTTGCAGTGCCTTCGGGCACGAGGGAGTCCTGTTTAGGATTTCCTCTCCTTCTTGAAGAGCTCATGAAGGATTGCACTCATTCCCCATATTCCAGAATTCAAGCCATAGCATCAGCCTACTCCATCAGCATAGTATCTGTAGCAGATTATTGTGCAGTGTTGCAGGGTGTTGCTGGGGAGGTTTCCTACAACACCATTTCGAGCTGATCTTTTAGAGGAGGGAGGTTCTCTACTTCTGGGAGGTTAGTGAGGATGTTTCAAGAGCTTATTCCACCATATTTTGCTGAAGGCCAACCACCACCATCAGTTACAGTGCAGAACCTCTCATAGACTGTGTTCTTGTTGGAGCATATTTGCAGTGAGGGTGTTGCATACATTTCAGAGAATGAGATATTTGGTATAAGGATCAGCCTTGCACTTGTAGAAATTATATACAATAAGCATGTATATATCTGGACTCTCCTGATCTCACAATATATATCTTCTTTCAAAATACAGAATCCTTCCACTATAATTCTTGCGGAAATTTAATCAACAATTGCAAAACACATGAAGCAATAAAAACACACATAAAACAATTGTTTAATAGGAAAGCCTAAAGCTGAAAACCAAAAATATATATTATGTAACATGGAGATCATATGACAATCTCATACAAACATAAAAATCTTATCACAAGCTCTCAGTACAGTACAATCTTCATACACTAATCAAGCCCAATCTTTCAAATCCATGCATCGATCTTTGCCACCTGCTAGCCTGCCTCCACTCCGCAATCCAAGCTGACTACAAAGACTAATTCAATGTAATCCCACTCTCATTGACTGCGTTATTATCATTGGAAACTCCAATGTATATATATATGCAATTCATGCATCACTAGTAGTCACAGCGGATTGTCCATCTTTCCCTTTCACCTATCTCTCCATTGGTCTCCATTGAAACTGCCATGCACTGTAGTTAACTGATGTATTGTTCAGTTGATTAATGAGTTATTATTTGTGAATTAATTAAATAATTAATTCACTCCACTCTCACTATTGTATCAGTCAGTTAGACTAGATACAACTAGCTCAACTGAGTCTAACTGAGTTAAACTAAATACAACTCCATCAACTACTTCTATAACTCCACCAAACTCTGTCACATGAGTTCTAACTCAAGTCCTCCATGCATTAGCTCTGGTAAACCCTTAGGAATAGTGTAATTCCTTCTGTCAACTGTTGTGCCACATCTGTGCACTTAACTGAAGTGCTCCAAGAGAATAAGATAATGTTTAGAGTCTAAATATTATTAAGAGCTAATAATATTCGACATATCTATTTTTAGATGGACGATCTATAAATATACTTCACCCAATCTTCTAAAAATAGAATTTCATCTGTTTTTGACATTTGACCAACCATCTACAAATAACCTCCTGCTACATATAGAATATGCTCACCATGTCTAAAAATAGACATACACTCCCTCTCAACAAGAAAGGACTGTCTTTGCATGCGACATGCAACTACATGCATTCTCCCTGCAACTCTTGCTGCAACACTTTCAAAAATGAAAGGCTCCAAACAACTTAATCAGTGTAATGCATCTATTATCAAAGTCTTCAACTTCTGCTAGTAGCAACTGCACATGTCTTCAGGAACCACTGCACTGTTGAACTCTGCACCCATGCACTCTGCACTTTCTGTCAACTCTGAACCGCGCTCCAGTATCTGACACTGTCACTTTGATCTGCCTGCATCAATCCAACTGATCATGCTACTGCTACTCTGTGGGCTCCTTGTAGCCAGGTTCAATTCATGAGATCCACACCATCTCCATGAATCCTTCCTAGAAATATCCTCTTGGGATTAATCATGCATGTCGCCCCACCTCTCACCTGGTGGTATAGCTGCATGCACTCCCTCTACCCACCTCGCACGAAATTTCTCTACATGAGTGGTTTCTTCCACTCCATGATCCTCATCTTGTGGCTGCTCCACATCCCGAGGTTTACTATTACCTGCATGCAAATCTTTCTCCCTCTCAAGCTTCAATTGCATGGCATTCTCACACTTCCCAATAGTAGGAAGCTCCATAGAAATCTCATCTACATCAAATCTATAAAGACTCTTCTGCATCTCCAGTTGTGGCTACTCCACAACCTTCTGAGACTTCTTCTCACGCTGCATGTTGAGAGGCTCCCTCTCAACCACCAAGTCACTAACCTCTGGTTTGCTCCTCAAAGCTTTTCATGCATCTTGTACCTCAGTGCATGTAGATTCTTGGCTCACACACATTGCAATTGTCCCGCCGTCACAAAATTTTCTAACAAAAGAGCTGATTTTAAATCGAAGATATCTCCCTCATATGAGCTCTGATTCAACCGATTTGTTTTTTCAATTTGGGTATTTTTTCGCAAGGAATCCAAATATGTTATTTTTTTCCTGAAAAAATTTCACCAAAAAATTCAGATATTCTTTGCAAACTCGCACACCCAAAAATTCCTGCTCTCTTTCCATGTAGAAAATCTATAACACAGCTCTGATAACATGTAGAAATTATATACAATAAGCATGTATATATTTGGACTCTCCTGATCTCACAATATTTATCTTCTTGCAAAATACAGAATCCTTCCACTATAACTCTTGCGGAAATTTAATAAACAATTGCAAAACACATGAAGCAATAAAAACACACATAACACAGTTGTTTAACGGGAAAGCCTGAAGCTGAAAACCCAAACTATATATTATTTAAAATGGAGATCATATGACAATCTCATAAAAACATACAAAGCTTATCACAAGCTCTCAGTACAGTACAATCATCATACACTAATCAAGCCCAATATTGCAAATCCATGCACCGATCTTTGCCACCTACTAGCTTTCCTCCACTGCGCAATCCAAGCTGACTACAAAGACTAATTCAATGTAATCCCACTCACATTGACTATGTTATTGTCATTGGAAACTCCAATGTATATATAGATGCAATTCATGCATCACTAGTAGTCACAACGGATAGTCCATCTTGCCCTTTCACCTATTTCTCTACTGGTCTCCACTGAAACCGACATGCACTGTAGTTAACTGATGTATTGTTCAGTTGATTAATGAGTTATTATTTGTGAATTAATTAACTAATTAATTCACTCCACTCTCACTAGTGTATCAATCAGTTATACTAGATACAACTAGCTCAGCTAAGTCTAACTGAGTTAAACTAAATACAACTCCACCAACTACTTCTATAACTCCACCAAACTCTGTCACATGACTTCTAACTGAATTCCTCCATGCATTAGCTCTGGTAAACCCTTAGGAATAGCATAATTCCTTTTGTCATCTGCTTTGCCACATCTGTGCACTTAACTGAAGTGCTCCAAGAGAATAAGATAATGTTTAGAGTCAAAATATTATTAAGAGCTAATAATATTTGACATATCTATTTTTAGATCGACGATCTATAAATAAACTTCACCCAATATTCTAAAAATAGAATTTCATCTATTTTTCACATTTGACCAACCATCTACAAATAGCCTCCTACTACATATAGAATATGCTCACTATGTCTAAAAATAGACATACACCTAAAAATAGCCTGTGTGGGCCCCACCTAGTTTAGGTGATTATTTTCCAACTAGGATCAAGGATGATGTTTCAGGATGCCTCCTTCACTGTTTCTTGTTTCAAAATTCAACATCACTTCAGATTCCCAATGGATAAGGGCTCTTCATCAGCTACATCCATTCATCCTTCTACATTCCATTCCATGTATTGAGTTGTTGTTGCTACCCAGCAACTCTGGCATTTTTGCAGTTTTGCATATTTCAGTCAATCCTTCTAGGATTGCCTTGAGGTAGTGATTGGGAGCTTAAATATTCTATCCCAATGATGTATGAGCCACATATATGAAAATCCATGATGCTTTTTACTCAATGTAGCAGTCTCCCTTCTATGACTGTGTTTCTCTATTCATGGGTATTTGCTATGATGCAGCATTTTGTATTTTGGTATATGTTTTCATGGAAGGCTTCCTACCTTGTTCCTTTGATGTTGATTGTATCATTTTTCTGGTGATATTCATAACAAAATGGCTCAAGGGTTTTCATACATTTTTGCATAATGTTTATTCACTGTTATTTCTAGTTTATGTTTTGTATATTGTTGTAGCTACATTTTTGGGTTATCTTGAAAGATTCCCAATCTTGTTGTATTTCCCTCTTGGGGATATTGCCCCTTGACAACACTCTGTATAAATATTCTGATAATGGGCCAGGTAGCCTCTGGAGCTCATCCTTCTTAATGAAGGTGACAAATCCAGTAAATGCACCTTCAGTCTATCTCTGAAATAGATTTTCTTTGTCGATTGACAATGTTTCTGAAAAGGAACATTACAGTGGTATCAGAGCATAATCTTGGCTCAGCCTGTGGATCTTCAGCCAAGATTCAATCTAAGAAGAAGAGGAAGACTCCACTTTGTGGAGAAGAAAAAATGAGATGAGCTAGCCAAGCTTCTCCCTAAACCCACCTAGGGCTTTCATGGGAGCCACAAGCAAAAGGGAAGGGAGAGATTTGAAGAATCTCCACAAGGGTTTGAAATAGAAATAAACTCTAGAGTTTCTGATGAGGAATGTGAGCATGCAGCCACATCCCTTGATGCACAGTGCAGTCATATGTGCAGCTTTTTCATGGAAAATATGGGAAAAGAAGGAGAGGTGATCAAGGGGAAAACTCTTGGAGATTTTCTGAGAGAGTATGAGTCTCAAACTCTGGCATTCAGAGATCATCTCACTTTAATGGATTTTGCAAGTCTAAGGTGAAGGGGATCCAACAGCAAGATATATTTTTGAAGTTTCACCTACATGTTCAGCCAAATCATGGGTAGAGGAGCTGAAGACCATGTTGCAATAGCACAAAGTTTCCAAAGGAGATGCTATCAGATTTGCAGCGCTGCACTTTAAAGGTATGACCTATGCACGGTGGATATTTGAGTCATGTTCTTTAAAATAATACAAATACTTCTTCCTATTTCAGATTCAATGAATTAATGATGGAAAGATTGGGTGGGAGAAAATCTAAAACACATGCGGAGAAACAAACCAAGATCTTGCATGTAAAGGGAGGAAACATAAACTCAAATCCACTTCAGAATATTGTTGAGAAGGCTAGCATCTTGCATCATACCTTGTTGGAGGCAAGGTATCCATCTCATATTCTTGCACAAGAGATCATGGAGGTCTCTTTTTCAAAAGGAGATCAAATTTTGGGAGAAGTTGCCCCTACATGTTGATGAGGAGGAGGGCAATTGCGATGGTATAGCTAGAGTTGATTTGGTGCCTCATGCAGAGGAAAGAGGAGCTCTTGCTCCACATAGAGGGATTCTTGTGTCTTTGCAAGAAATTCCCCAGGATCTCCCATGTAGAGATCAAGGAACAACTCATGATACACATGTGCCATTGTTGGTAGGGTGCAGAGCTATGGAGATAGAGGGAAGAGATAGGGAGGATGATTAGCATCATGTGATGAGGAGCACACACCCCTGTCTATTTTATGAGGTTGATGCACCTAAGAAGATGATGGGATTGCGCAGTAGAAGCATGGAGGGTTTCCTCCATTCATACATTCAGTCATCTCTTGATGATGGTGTCTCACAGCATGGAGACATTGCACCAAGGAGACCACTAGATCAGCAGAGGAGGGTGGATGCTCCACATTTGGGGGCCTCACACCTTGATTTCAGGAGGGTGGAAACCTTGGGAGAGTCCAGCACAGCGCAAAGAGTTTGGAATAGGTTGAAGGAGGAGGGACGCACTCTCTCATTTTCAAAATCACCCACTCTAATCAATTATACTGCGCTGATATAGTTGCTGCAGGGTTGGAGGATAGCATCTTCATGATGTAGGTTGACTACTCCACAGGCTTGGAGAGATAGAGTACACTCCTTTTTGGGAGGAATTTTTCATGCATAAGAGTAGATGGAGGCCACTCATGCTTTCATTGGCCAGAACTGGGAGATTCCTTGGAGGTGACAGTCTCTCATGGGAGGCTCATTTTCGGAGAGCCCTATTTCTATTAGAGCATGAGCAGCTGCATGGTGGGAATTGCATCATTTTTTAGGATGACTTTGGCATGGGGGATGTCAAAGTAGTAGACAACAGCGTGAGGGGAGCATCATACTGCAGAACACTAGCACTGTCTATGAGGAGGATAGATCAGGAATTCCTAGATATGCACTTGGATGCATACTTTGATTGGCTAGGGGAGTTCACCTGGGAGGGCATTCATCATGGCATCTATAAGCATAGGGAGAGATGCATATCCTGCTTGATTATGATGGAGAGGACATCACAACCACTTCCCTACTCATTGGAGGTGAGGGAGAATTTTCAGTTGAGCCATTTCAGCTCAAGAGCTCAAGTGCATGAGGGAGAAAGTATAATTTCATATTTTGTGTTGTACTTCCTTTCCTTGTTTTAGCAGCATGATGTATCAAGAGGGCTTGTACCTTCTTTCATATTATACGAGGATGCACTTGCATCAATTTGTAGCAGTGAAATTGGCCAATATTATGGTGGGTTGTGGAGAAGGCCACATACCTCTTGGTGTGCACCATTGGCACCTATTTGTACTTTCATGATTCCATCTCATGAGATGTTTGTGGCAGCAAAAAATTGGCTGGGAATCGACTTGTTAATTTCTGTTTTGATGCAGACAAGAGGTGCACTGCATTGGTCCCATAGGAGAAGCAGTGACCCACTCTGTAGTTGTCTTGTGACAGCTTGTTTACATCGTATTATGTTTCCTTGTATTGTTGATGTTGTACATTCACAGGGAACATTATTTGGAGAGTTTTCTATATGTTGGGATAGCCCATTGGGAGCATGATTCTCCCTACCGTGCATGTTTTATGTTACATGAGATACCATGGGAAAACCACAATTACCACATTTCTACATTCCTCTTCATGTGGAGGAAGCCACTTGGAGAAATTGAGAAGGCATTCATGGAAAATTTTCTTGATGGGGTAGCTTGGGCCATTCTTGGAGGCCAAACCATTTCAGCCCAAGAACAAAGGTAGCCCCATGTATATTTCAAATGGAGAGAAGAACTCCTTGGGATGAATCAGCAAAACTCTCCATTCAGCCCCATTACATTGCACAAAACCGGGGGAAAAATCTTCATTTGGATGATAGCATGGGTGAGGGGATCATCAGTGGGATTATATTTTCCCATGCATATCATCAATCCTTCCTTGAGGAGGCCATAGTTCAGCAGGGAGATTTCCACCTACACCTTCTATCTTTTCAGGGTGTACACCATTCCGATTGCATACTTGGGAAGGAGCATTAGAGGGCAGATTTATTGCAGAATATCTTGAGCAGCGGTGGGGATTGTTGATAAGGAGGCCAAGGAGAAGAAGGGGGAGGAATTTTTTTCTCTCTATGCAGTTGCTTGAGGACAAGAAACATGTGGGAGGGGAGGATTGTAATGTTCCCAATTTTTAGCCTGAAGCTAAAAGGAACATTGTGGTTGCATAATTTTATTTTGTTGAATAAAAAATGGGTAAAGTGACCCATTCATGAAATAAATAGGAATAAAATCCCTCACAATGTGAAAAGGGATCATCATGGAGCAGGATTTCAAACCCTCATGTGTGAAAGAGGTTAAATTGGAAGTGGACAAGGCCTAGTTGACCAAGTCAACAGCGCTGAGACAATAGGTGGAAGCCACCAAGTGGGACAGCACAGTTTTAGTGGAGGAATATTCCATGGGGGAGGAAAATTCTAGAGGAAGGAAGGCCAAGGGTGGAGACTTCGTTGTGTTTAAAAGGAAGGCAAGGAAGCCATATGAGATAGTTTAGTAATTCTATTTTCTTGTCTAATTAGACATAGCTGTAGTCTCTTGTTGTTCAGCAGAGTTGCAGTGCCTTCGGGCATGAGGGAGTCATGTTTAGTATTTCCTCTCCTTATTGAGGAGCTCATGAAGGATTGCACTCATTCCCCATATTTCGGCATTCAGGCCATAGCATCAGCCTACTCCATCAACACATTATCTGTAGCAGATTATTGTGCAGTGTTGCAGGGTGTTGCTGGGGAGGTTTTCTACCACACCATTTCGAGCTGATCTTTCAGAGGAGGGAGTTTCTCTACTTCCGGGGGGTTAGTGATGTTTTTTCCAGTGCTTAATCCACCATATTTGGCTGAAGACCACCCACCACCATCAGTTACAGCACAGACCCTCTCATAGACTATGTTCATGTTGGAGCATATTTGCAGTGAGGGTGTTGCAGAAATTTCAGAGGTTGAGATCTTTGGTGTAAGGATCAGCCTTGCACTTCAGATTCCCAATGGAGAAGGGCTCTTCATCAGCTATTTCCATTCAGTCATCTCCATTCCATTCCATGTATTGAGTTGCTGTTGCTACCCAGCAACTCTGGCATTTTTGCAGTTTTACATATTTCAGTCAATCCTTCTAGGATTTCCTTGAGGTAGTGATTGGGAGCTTAGATATTCTCTTCCAATGATGTATGAGCCACATATATGCAGATCCATCATGTTTTTTACTCAATGTAGCAGTCTCCCTTCTATGAATGCGTTTCTCTATTCATGGGTATCTTGCTATGATGCAGAATTTTGTATTTTGGCATATGTTTTCATGGAAGGCTTCTTGCCTTTTTCCTTTGATGTTCATTGTATCATTTTGCTGCTGATATTCATAATAAAATGGATCAAGGGTTTTCATACATTTCGGCATAATTTTTGTTCACTGCTATTTCTAATTTATGTTTTGTATATTGCTATAGCTGCATTTTTGGGTTATCTTGAAAGATTCCCAATCTTGTTGTATTTCCCTCTTGGGGATATTGTCCCTTGAAAACACTTTATAGACAAAGTCTGATAGTGGGCCAGGTAGCCTCTGGAGCTCATCCTTCCTAATGAAGGTGACAAATCCAGTAAATGCCCCTTCAGTGTATCTCTGGAACAGATTTTCTTTGTCGAATGACAATGTTTCTGAAAAGTAACATTACAATATGAAGTTTATTTTCCATGGAGACTTGAACAATGTGGTCTCATAGTCCCTCCAATAAGATCCTCCTCGCCTTTGCAACCTTCTTTTTCCAAGCATGAAGAAGAGCAGCATATGCTGCTGCGGGTTTTCAAATGTTATTATCAATGAATTCTTTCAACCTGTTGTCCTCCATAACTGCCTCCATCATGTATTTTCACACAATCTAATTGGAAATGCTCTCAAGTGCATACTCCAATATCAAGCCATTTAAATCCATATTGATCTTGATCCACTTGTCGCACCAAAGAATAATTTTGCAAATTCAAATTCTTCAAAACAAACTCAATTTCTTCTCCACTATAGTGATTTCCTGTGCTCTGATGCCATGTAGAAATTATACAAAAAATATGTATATCAATGGATTTAATCCGATCATGCGATATGCTCAAGTAAGATATTGAATCCTTCAACAAATAAATTGCAGAAAATAAACACGATCGCCAATCACAACAAGTAAATAAAGAAGCAAACTAAACCACAACACAGATATTTTCCCGATGAAATATTACTGCTCAAAAACCCTCTATCTCCTATTGTATATTTACCAAGGAACCATGAAACAATTACAATGCACTCTTCTCACAAGAGTCTCCTACACTCTCACAACTGTTTCACACTAATCCAGACAAAAACGGCCAACACTTAGCCAATTTTCAGCCTCTGCTCAACCTACCTTCCTTTTACAATTCATGTGGAATGAAATCCCATTCTTTAGGAAATTCAGCCTTCCAAAACTACACAATTCTCATGGGAAATCCTATGGTTGTTTTACTGCATGCGGATAGCCTACTAATAATACAACTGATAGTTAACATCCCTTTAACCTTTGTCTCAATTGGGTCTCCACTAGAACTGACATGCATGCAACTATTAATAGTAAATAATCAATTTCATGATATATCACTGCATTTGAATTAAATATGATTTAATTCACTTGACCTCTCACAAGTGAAACAAACAGTTACAACTAGTTCAATTGATTTTAACTCAATTATTGAGTTAACTGATTTCTCATGCATCAAACTAATGCATTAACTACAACTAGAACTCTAAAACACATAGAATCACTCTGCATGCCTCACCAACCATCCTCAACTCAAAATTCATGAGCTAACTGATTTTATCACACTCAGTTAACTATTACAAGTGATTATGAGAAAATATTACATTTTATTGTCCAATTTAATTAAGGTAAAATTAAATTAGACACAGATTTCTTATTGACTTTTCAAAAGGGAGAGTTCCATACGAAACCATATTCAGGTCACCCAGACTATCAGAATATGCTAATGACAGTGAATAAGTTTTATTAGTGGCCAAACTTGAAGAGAGACGTGGTAGAGTTTGTGGCTAGGTGATTGGATTGTAAACAAGTTAAGGAAGAGTGTAAGCACCTACTACAGCATATTGTGACACCAAAATGGTAATGGGTGTTCATTTCCATGGACTTTATCATGGGTTTGCTGAGGATAGTGATACAACATTATTCCATCATTTTTTTTGGTGACAGGTTAACAAAGGTAGCGCAGTTAACTCCAGTGAAGTCTACATTCTCGGCTACAAATGTAGCACATGTGTTCATCATAGATGTCATTAGATTTCATGGTGTTCCAAAGAATATTGTATCATACAAGGATTCAAAGTTCACTTCCATGTTTTAGAAGGAGTTGTTTGGATATTTGGGCACAAATTTGGCCTTCAGTACAACTTATCATCCGCACACAGATGGACAGATAAAAAGGGCGAACAAGATATTGGAGTACATTTTGAGGATGTATGTGATGCATAAACAATGAAATTGGGAAGAGTACCTTCCACTGGTAGAGTTTTCTTACAACAATGGGCATCAGGAGTCCTTGAGGATGAGTCAATTTGAGGCATTGTATTGGTAGAGTTGCAATACTCCCATCATTTGGAGTGATCTGGTTAATAGGGTGTTAATTGGACTAGACATGTTGGAAGAAATGGAATAGGAAATGCAGGTAATCAAGAAGAATTTTAAAGAAACATTGGATAGGCATAATATTTATGCGGATTGAAACAGGTTTTTTAAGGACTTTCAGGCTGAGGAACAAGTGTACTTGTGCATCAATTCCAAGAATAGCTCCTTGCGGATTGGATCATGTGCCAATCTAGCACCATGGTTTTGTAGACCTTTCAGGATTATTGAGAGGATTGGGCCAATAGCCTATCAACTTGCACTTCCTCTGAAAGTGAAAGTACATGATTTTTTCCATGTGTAATTACTTAATAAATATGTTAAATATGTTGATTATGTGATTGGTTGGTCTGTATTGCAGGTGGAGCTAGAAGGAATTGAGCGATCAAGCAAGTTAAAGTGCAATGGAAGCACTTTGGGCCTGATCAAGCTACATGGGAGATGACAAATCAGATGTTGGCTATGTATACATCCTGATTCGTTGGTTGAGAGAATGTTTTGGCATGAGTTTTGGTATATGTTTTCGTACGATGTTTTGATATATGTACATATGTTTATGGATATAAATATTGCCACGAGCTATTTTATAAAGCTCTAATAAGTGGTATGGGTGTCATGTCATTATGATGTTATAGTTGTCATTTTGTCATGTTGGTTTAGTTTTCAGAAAGTTGATCATTATAAATACTGCAACGAGCTAAGTTATAAATCTCCATGGGCAGTATGTGTTGCTACAACAGTTATGGTTTTTGTAGGTGTCGTTGAACACCAGGTACAATATTCCCCCAAGGGGGAGAGTTCTCTAATAGCCCTGGTGAAAATTTCATGTAATAAAAATTAATAAAGGAAAAATAATAACCAAGGTCATGGGACACATATTTCGAGCTGAATGTTGGCAAAAACATCCTAGTGCGGATGTTCATATGGTTTATTATGGCTATGGAAATTGGCTAAGGAAATGGTTAAGGCTTTGGAAAGGCAAAGTGAATTTATTGGAATTTATTTATGAAAATAATGGAAAATAGGATAAAAGGGAGGTGAAAGGTCATAGACTACATGTGAGGAGGAAAATGAAGGAAAATAATGGAAAATGGTGAAAATAGAGGCCTCATTAATAAAAAGGATTTTGAGGATTAGTTCATGGCTTTTTCTCAGTATAGTTTTGGAGCTCTCATTGTTCTCTCTCTCTCTCTATCATACTCTTGGATACTTGAGTGTTCTTGGAGCACTCTTGGAGGGTGTGAGATACATGGAGAATTGGAGCAAGAAGGAAAAGGAAGAGCAAGAAATCCCAAGTGGACATCAGGATCAACAACTAGAATGGGTTTTTATTATAGATACCAAGTTGCATTTATGTTTTACTCACTATATTTTGCATGCATGGTGTATGCATTCAGTTTCCTGGTCATATCTATCATTTGCATGGAGGATTTCCTAGATTGACAGTGGATTTTCCAAACCTTTACTTTCTTGGATATCCATGGTGTTTTGGGTTCATTTTCATTGTTTGTTTTCTGGTTGGTTCTCATTATTCCTTTAGTTGTGGGTTGAGTCATTAGTTCCTGAAGCCTTGGTTGGAAAAACATTCTACAGCCTGATGTATAGTTTTTGGGTTGATTTACTAGTCCTTGAGCCTTGTTTTGACAAACTCTCTGTAGCCCTAGGTGGGTTGAGTTACTGGTCTTGGATCCTTGGTTTGAAAAAAGCTATGGAGCTCGGAAAAAACTGGGTTTTAGTTACTAATCCTGGAGCCTTGGTTGGAACAAATGCTCTAGAGCCCCGAACAGCTTGGATAGGGACCAATCTAGTCATGGTTTTGATGTTTGACCTTGAGGTGGAATCACTGGCTCAGGGTTGAGGTCGTTTGTCCTCCAGAAGCCCTGGTTTGGTTTTGATGGATTTAGTTTATGAGATACCACATTCATTCTTGGAATATGGCATAGGGGTAACTGGATGAAGATATTTGGCTCAACCATGTCTATGGCTGGGTGGAACATGGAAGTCACAGACTTGGTTTCATTTTTCTTATGCAAATAAGAGGTATTTTCCCTTTTATTAATGGGTAAATATGCTTGTTATTATATGGATTATAGGGTTTTTATCTACTTTTAATTTATGTTTATTATATGTTGGTTATGACTACATTTTATGATGTTGATGAAGTATGTCTCTCATCATGTTTTGATTTGTAATTGAATGAACAATGTATCTATGCTAAAATAGACCATAATGTAGTTAATATGATGTAGCAGCAATGCTTCTTAATGATTCTAAGATAATTATGAGACCCCCATGCTCAGATATTTTATTTAAACATGTAGATTACATCATTGAGACATGTTTGACTAAATTCCTGTCATGGCTAGTATGATTCACGTCAAGTCCTTGTTTGAATGTTTTCTTGTGCATCATTGTTTCACTATTATATTTCACTTCTAAATTTTTCATTGAGTTCTGAGTAGTGACCATAGATCTGGGCCTAAAAAATTGGCTCAAATATCGAGGATGTTGGCATAGGTCTGTGGTAAAAATTCCATGGACGCATGCATGCATATGTTGTGGGAGCATCCAGAGCCTCCCAGACGCACCCATGCCTATATTGTGGGAGCACCCAGGGGTTTGCAGGCTTAAACCCTCAATGGGACCCAGGGTTTGGATTCCTGAGTGGTTGGGATGGCTCCTGGGAGTTTTTTTTCTAATGTGAAAGGTTTATTTGGTATGTTCAGTCGGTTCCAATTCCTTAAGGTCACCTATGAGGTTGAATTTCATCATACTAACTCTTCCTCACATGTTTACCCCAGTTGTCTAGTTACTTGGGTAGATCTGGGAGGAGGGAATTACAGATAACATCCAACATGAGGTTCACCTTTGGGAACCTGATTCATTGGATAAGGCATTCAAAGTTTCAAGAAAATTTCAAAGAAAAATTATGGCAACAAGGAATTCTACCACTCACAACTATAAATATGGAAGGGTTGCTAATCCTAGCCTTCCACAACATACAAGGATGGTGCCACAATAATTGGAGGAAAAAAAGAAAAAAGTCTTTGTTACAGTTGTGATATCATATACACTAAAGGCCTTAAGTTTGTTGAGAATAAATTATTCTACATATATTGTGAAGAGGAGGAAGAAAGCAAACAAGAAACATCAAAAGAGGAGGATATAAACCAGGAACCAACACCAAAGAAATAAGAAATGAATTTGACCATATCTTATAATGCATTGGTAGGAAATACCATCCTAAAAATCTCAAGATAGAAGGATATATCAAGAATAAAATTTAATAGTGATGATTGATTCAGGTAGTACCCATAATTTTACTCATTGCAAGATAACCAAGGAATTGAATTTCTTCCTATATCCAGCACTAGAGTGTTAAGTGATGGCTGCAATTGGAGGAACTATAAATTGATCTAGAAAATTCCATAATTCAAGATAAACATGGAGTAATATGTATTGAATATTCCAATTCTTTCCATTCCAATGGGTGGTGTCTATGTTGTACTAGGAGACCAGTGGTTACAATCTTTAGGGATGATAGCTTTTACTTTTCAAGAAATTTTCTTGCAATTTTTTTTAGAAGGAAATGAATTTGAACTAAGGGGTATCGTAGGGAAATCACGAAATATAATTAGCTCTAATGGCATGAAAAAAAAATTGAAGAAACAACAGGGCATAATTTCACAATTATGCTCACTATAGGTTTAAACATCAAAATCATATGTTTATCTAGATCTCCAAAACTTCTTGGACAATCATTCCAAGGTATTTGAGATTCCCAAAGGCCTCCCACCTATTTGTGATCACGACCATGCTATTCATTTGATTCCAATATGTGTTCCTCCAAACTTAATACCTTACAGATATCCCTATGCCCAAAAGAGTTAAATTGAACGTATGGTTGCATATATACTAGAGGCTGGTATAATTCAACCTAGTCAAAGCTCTTTCTCCACACCAATATTATTGGTGCAAAAGAAGGATGGATCATGGCATATGTGTCAAAATTATAGAGAGATCAATGATATCACTATTAAACATAAGTTTTTCATTCCTATCATTGATGAATTGTTGGATGAATTACATGGAGCAATTTACTTCACCAAGCTGGATCTTTGTTTAGGATCTCATCAAAAATGAAGACTGAAGAAATTCCAAAAACAACATTCAGAACTCACAAGGGTCATTATGAATTTTTGGTCATGGATTTTGGCCTTACTAATGCACCTTCCACATTTCAAGGTTTGATTAATTCCATTTTCAAACCCTTCCTTATTAAATTTTTGTTAGTATTTTTTGATGTTATACTAATCTACAAAAAGTCTTGGAAGGATCATGTTCAACATGCTGACGGGGTGCTCAAAACATTGGAGGAGAAATAGTTATATGAAAAATCCTCCAAATGTTTCTTTGGAGTACAAGAGGTGGAATATTAGGGTCATATTGTATCTCATGAGGGTGTTAAGGTAGACCCCAACAAAATTAAATCCATTATGGAATGGAAAATCCCCACAACCATAAAGCATCTTCAAGGATTTTTTGGGTTGACAGGGTATTATTGCAAGTTTATTAAGAATTATTAGAGAGTATCAAAACCTTTAACAACATTACTGAAGAAATATGAATTTTATTGGACTCCAGAAGAAACTAAGGCCTTCTAACACCATAAACAGGAAATGCACCAAGCATCGGTATTAGCTAAGAAAAACTTCACAAAAACCTTTATTATGGAATGTGATGCCTCAAGAAATGGAATTGGTGTTGTTTTAATGCAAGAAGGAAGAATCATTTCTTTTGAAAGTCGTCCAATCAAAGGAAAATATTTACACAAACCTATTTATGAGAAGGAAATGTTGGAAATACTACATGCACTAAAGTAATGGTGACCTTAACTAATGGGAAGAAAATTCAAGGTAAAAATAGATCATGATAGTCTTAAATACCTTTTTTAACAAATGTTATCTTCAGAAGAGCAAAAAAAATGGGTCACAAGGATGTTGGGTTATGACTTTGAAATCATATGCAAAAAATGGAAGAAAACGTTGTTGCAGATGCACTCTCAAGAAAGGATGAGGATGCGGAAGCATTTCTTTGTGCAATTTCTATTATCCAACCTGATTAGATAAACAAAGCAAGGGATGAAGAGAAGAATGATGAAGAGGTGTGGACACTCATTCAAACATTGCAGAAAGATCCCAGTACATTCGATGCATTTAGCTAGAAAAATGATTCATTATGGTACAAAGATCACTTATATCTTTGTAATAATTTCCAAATCAAGCAAAATATTCTTTTGGAATTGCACACCTTCCCCTTAGTAGGGCACTCAAGATTCTTAAAAACTTACAATAGGGTTAAGAAGGATTTTTTTTGGGGTGATCTTAAATATGATATTCAAAAGTTCATGGTAGAATGTTTAGTTTGGAAAAAAAAAAAAAATTGAGACAAATAAGACCCTGGGTATGTTACAACCTTTAGTCATTCCAAGTCAGCAATGGGAGGAGGTATCAGTGGATTTTATCATAGGTTTACCCAAGTCTGAAGGAAAGAGTATCATCATGGTGGTAGTTGATAGACTTATCAAGTATGCACACTTTTGTGCATTATCCTATCCTTTTAAATCCACTACAGTTGCTACTGCATTTATGGAAAAAATTCAAAATCTACATGGAAACCCAAAGATTATTGTAAGTGACAAAGTTCCCATTTTCACTGGAAATTTTTGGATGGAATTATTTTCTTATCTTGGTACTCAATTAGCTCATAGCTCATCTTATCATCCTCAATCTGACGGGAAAACTAAGATAGTGAACAAATGTTTGGAAGGATATCTTTGTTGCTTTGTATTTGATAAAAAAAACAATGGGCCAAGTGGTTACCTCTAGTTGAATGGTCGTATAACACTTCCTTCCATACTGCAACAAAAATGACCCCATTTATGGCACTTTACGGATATCATACACCATCCATCACATCATATTTAAGAGAAAAATCTAAGGTTCAAGCACTGGAATATCACATCAAGCATCAACAACAAGTTCTCCAACTCTTAAAGGATCACCTCACTCTCTCATAGAATCGAATGAAACAATAGGAAAATCACCATCACAGTAAAAGAAGTGTTGATGAAGGTGATTGGGTATTTTTACGGATACAACCATACAAACAAATATCCCTCAAGAAAGCTAAGAAGGATAATAAATTATCACCCAAGAACTATGGTCCTTACAAGGTGTTCCAAAATATTTCTACTATAGCATAGAAATTGGAGTTGCATGCATCTTCACGATTACACCCAGTTTTCCATATTTCATGCTTAAATAAGGTTAGCATTTACAAGCTCCCAGTTCAAACAGTGTTTCCAGAACTTGACGAAGAAGGAAAAATAATATTTGAGGATGAATCAGTCACAGAAAGAAGAACCCAATAACTACAAAATCGATTAATTTCAGAGTATATCATTAAGTGCAAGAACTTACCTGTTGAAGATTCCACATGGGAGGATGAGAATTTTATACAAACACATCTGGAAATACTCAAGCATTGAGGAAAACATTTTTTTGAAGAAGAGGGGCATGTTAGGTACCTTTAATACTAGTGTATTCCCCTTATTGTTATTTTTAGTGTAGCCCCCAATTGTTATTGTTGTGTCCATGCATCTCCCATGTTTTTATTGTTGTGCCCCATAGAAGCCCACTATTTTTATTGTTGTGCCCTTACATTATTATTGTTATGTAGGATCTGATTATATTATGATGCCTTAGAATCCTATATATACCAAGGTGGTCTTATCATTTGTATCATCCAAGAATTTTTGATTTATGTAATGTGAAGGCAGTTTCCCCATCAAAGAGGCTAATTTTTAAGTCATTAATCTATCGTTTCTTCTATTTTGTGAGTTAGTTGCATAACATAGGAGATGAATTTAACCGATAATTGTTTCCCCAATTTCTTGTATCCTATGTTTTTTGGTTGTTTCCCCTCCAATGGAATTTTTCCTTTCTTTCTCCAATATACCCAAAATCCATCCTTATCCTTGGATTGATCATAATAATACTTGGCCTTTTGGATGGTATCCTCCAATGTAATTGGTTCATAAAATTCAATTTTGTCTTGTTATTATTATGATGACCCACTAAGATACATTTCAATCTTCACCTTATATCCTTAATATGGGGAACATACCTCAACAACTATAAAAATTTATTGGTGTAGGCATCCAAGGTGATTTTCCCTAGCTTGTGTTGATGGAATTCTTTGATATTAATACAATAGTACCTCTCAGAAATGTAATTTTCCTAGAAAATTTTCCCAAATATTTTCCATGTCATCTCCTTTTCTATCATTTCAGTAACATTTCTCAGATCTTCCAACCAATATCATATTTTGCTTTCATGTTAAAAATAACCACCTTGACCTTCAAGTTATAAAAATACTCATGAACCTTGAAGTACTTCTTTAGGACCAATATATGGACTTATAATTCTTCACTCTTATTAATTTATCCATCAAAGGTAGGAGGCTTTGCTTTCTTGAATTATTCCAGCATTGTGCTCTTCTCACTCTTCCTTTGCTAGTGGTATCTTCTTATCCTAGTTGTGGCTCTTGATAGATGATTGTGGTTTTTTTTTGTCTCTTTTCGATGTGTTGAGTGGATTTTTTCCTCTCACTATGTCTTCAATTTCCTACCTATGCCTCCTCTTTGGCTTGCTACCTTCTAGATTTCATATGTAATTTTCTTGAGTTTATACATGTCTATATAGTTGTAACCAAGCTCATGGAGCTTTTTTCTTTGTCGATATGGAAGGCTCTACAATATCATAGCATTCACCTCTACTTTTATTTCTTAGGCTGTGAAATTTTTTCATTATCTACCTTGCATCTTCTTGGATCATCTCTCAAACTCCTAATGGTGAGAGTGTCCATCCAACCTAGGGAATCTACTTCTAACCTCTTTCCAACTATGTCTTATTCCTAACTAGGATGGTTTTAGTCCTTGTTGTAACATACCATTCTACTACTTGATCCTTTATTTCCTACTATAAATGGTGTCTTCTTATGTGATTCCATGCACACACAACTATCAACTAAATCAATTATAAACATATTAATCATAACCTTTCCATGTCAACACCAAGCAAGTTGATATGAAGCTATTCACACAATTATAATACATGTTAGTTACATATTCTCGGAAACAAAATACATCTAAGCATTCCATCAAAGTTTTCATCCATATCATTTATTGGTTTAAATCAATATTTATGCAACGATTAAATTTACTCATATGTTTTATAAAAAATTATATTCTATGTGTGTGAGCCCTTTTAGGGCTAGTGTTGTACCTTATCTATAATACTACTATGTAATCACCTCCCACCCCCTTATACCACTTAAGGTTATGGGAGGGATTACTCATTTGACCTGATCTCCAAGGTTTATTATGAACATGGAATTACAACAGCCTCATTTTTCACAGTCTCTAGAACTAAAAATTGATACCACCATTGCATTCAACTCATCAAGATCTTTCTGAAAACATAAATTTTATCTCAAACTGAGTTCAGAATTGTAATTTATGCCCATTAGAGGCTCATCCCAGTAAAAAGGGCCATATAATCATCGAAGCATTATGTGTCTTCCATGTGGTCACTACATGGCCCCTGTGGCTCTCCTATGCCATCATTAGGTCGAGTGATCCAGGTGGATATCGGTGGCCACCCACCTATTCCATTTGGACCAGCACCATCAATTCTTGCAGCTTTTCACATTCAGCACAACTTACTATTTTTAGCAGGTTTTCGGGTCCTCCACTCTCGGAGCCGTTTTGGGGGCTTAATGATCCAGGTGGATATTGGTGGCCACCCACCTATTCCATTTGAACCCCCATCTTCAATTCTTTCAATTTTCAAGTTGCAACAAAACTTACTATTTTTAGCAGTTTTTCGGGTCCTGAACTTCCGGAGCCGTTTTGAGGCCCTAAACGACATTTTTTGGGAAAACGGAGAGCAACATGGGTCCATGGACCGATGTTGCTCATTAAAAAATTGAAGTCCTCGGATAGATCTTTCTAACGAGCTATTGAGCGCGTCAAACGGAGATCGGGTGCCAAAGTTATGCCCTCGGGAAGTTGAACCACCAATTTACCCAAACGAGCGCCCACAGTTTTGGCGCCTCATCTCCTACGGTTAGGTTTTGGACGTTTCAGATTCTACATTGTTTCTCAACAATAAATAGGCCCTCGAGCCTCATTGTAACACAGTTCAGAGGTCTGTAGCCATCACATCTCTTCTCAGAGATTCGCTACCAGCACCCTAGCTATTTTATTTCCATTATGCCTGTAAGCATATTTCTGTTATTTGATATTAATGAAATGAAGCATTATTTCCATTGCATCTCTATGTTCATGGTTATTTCTATATTCTGTTGCGTTCCTGCATAAATCCGGATCAGTGGTATCAGAGCGGGTCTGCTCTTTCTTTGTTTTTCTTTGCATGTCCCCAACGCGGTCAGGGTATAAGGAGTTAGGGCTCGATCTGGTTGAACCCTTGCAAGATCAGCCTCGCAAACCCCGACGACCTCCCATGGCGGAAGAAAAGAAAGATGAGGGAGCAGGAGATCCTATCAAAATACTGCTCGAGGAGGCCCTCGAGAAACAAAGGAACGCGATGATGGATAACTTTGTTCAAATCCTTCAACGATTGCCCACATATGGCGCATCTGCATCCAACAGCCACTCTGGAGGCGCCACTCCCTTCAAGGTACAGGTAAAGTTTGACATTCCTATATTTGAAGGAAAAATAGATGCAGACGCTGTAGACAGATGGTTAAATTTGTTGGAAGGGTATTTCTCGGTCCATGACTTCTCTGACCGAGAAAAGATTTTTTTTGCACTCCTCAAAGCTGCCCCCCATGTCAAAGACTGGTGGGAAACCTACCGTGAGCAAGAGGGCGAAGGGGAACCCTCTCTGTTCTCGGCCACACCCACTTGGAATTCGTTCCGAGACGGCATCAAGGAAAAATATTACCCTGTGGGGAGCTATGAGGACAAATACATCCAATGGACCACGCTGCGGCAACAAAAGGATCAAGATGTGCACGAACTGACGAATCTGTTCCATACCCTGCGCACAAAGTTGGGTATTAAAGATTCGGAGAGACATTTGGTGCTCAAGTACCGCGGTTGTCTGCACAAACACATTCAGGAGGAAATGGAGTTCCTCGACATTACATCACTTGGCACGACATATCGCTATGCCGCCAAGATCAAGCATAAATTTAAGCAGAAGAAGCGAGACTTTGGATCTGCAGAAGACAGAAGGTGCCGAAGGCAGAGAACCAAGGGGCATTGCCAAAGCAATGACTCGAGAACAACACCACAAATCCAAAGAAGGACAGGAAGTGGTGTGAATTTCCTGTAGCCCACTCACGGCACAAGCAGTGTCGGGCCAACGAGTCTTTGGTGGGTGAACTAAAGGCACCGAATCGGATGCATTTTCGATCTGAGTTAGAACCGGACAAAGGAAATGACAGTGACAAAAGGGAGACGGAGATCACCATCGCAGAGCCCAGTGCCATTGTTGCCACCACCAAGATCCAGAAGGTGGGTCTAGAGGATCCAGAGGAGGGGGAGCGCCTCTTCCAGTCGCAGATGTGGGTGAAGGGTTCTCCGCTGCAGTTTCTCGTCGATAGCGGAAGCCAAAAGAACCTCATTTCAGCAGACGTCGCGAAGCGGCTCGGCCTACCAACCATAGCACACCCGCAGCCATATACCATCGGGTGGCTCCACCCGGGGAGAGATCTCCGCATCCGCCAGCAGTGTCGACTTCCATACAGTATCAAGCCATTCACGGATGAGGTATTGTGTGATGTTGCTCCTCTTGATGTAGCTGATGTATTATTGGGCCAACCATACTTGTGGAGGCGACATGCTCTGTATGAGTCTAGGCCTCGTGCTGTTATTATTACTTTGGGAAATAACTTGTACGGGATACCGGAGGTAGTACCGCCTCCTGCCATCTCTTTGACTCTTATAGCTCTTGTGATAAGATTGTTTCCCAGACCGGGAAATTCATTTTCCTTACGACTCGCTCACAGGGAAAGAAGAATATTGTGGCCACAACCTCGAAACAGGGCTCCCTTTCACGGCTGCAGCAGATGGACAAAGTCATGGAGGAATACGATGACAATTTCTCCTCACTCATAGAGGTTCCTCTACACTGTCGGGACAAGCACTCCATTGATCTGACTCCCAATGCACCACCACCTGATGTTTCCATACATCCTGCAACTACACATACAGAATCCAAACATGTACTGTATGAGGCTGATAAAGAAACCAAATTTACTAAATGCATCCAGCCATGTCCCCACTTGGTCCATGACATCTTCAACACATCTAATACTGGAGTTTCACGAGAATTTGCCTCATCTCATGGAGGATCTCGACGCAATGGGGACCATTGCTTCCTAAGAGAGGGAGGAATGATCCGGGTGGACATCGGTGGCCACCCACCTATTCCATTTGGACCCGACACATCAATTTCTTGCGACTTTTCACATTCGGCGCAACTTACTATTTTTAGCAGGTTTTCGGGGCCTGCACTCCCGGAGCCGTTTTGGGGCCTTAATGATCCAGGTGGATATTGGTGGCCACCCACCTATTCCATTTGACCCCCACCATCAGTTCGTTTAGTTTTTAAGCTGCAGCACAACTTACTATTTTTAGCAGTTTTTCGGGTCCTAAACTTTCGAAGCCGTTTTGAGGCCCTAAACGACGCTTTTTGGAAAACCTGGGAGCAACATGGGGCCATGGACCAATTTTTCTCACATTGAAAGTTGTACTCCTCAGATATATCTTTCTAACGAGCTATTGAGCGCGTCAAACGGAGATCAGGTGCCAAAGTTATGCCCCGGGAAGTTGAACCACCAATTTACCCAAACGGGCGCCCACAGTTTTGGCGCCTCATCTCCTACGGTTAGGTTTTTGGACGTTTCAGATTCTACATTGTTTCTCAACAATAAATAGGCCCTCGAGCCTCATTGTAACACAGTTCGGAGGTCTGTAGCCATCACATCTCTTCTCAGAGATTCGCTACCAGCACCCTAGCTATTTTATTTCCATTATGCCTGTAAGCATATTTCTGTTATTTGATATTAATGAAATGAAGCATTATTTCCGCTGCATCTCTGTATCTATGGTTATATCTGTATTCTATTGCGTTCCTACATAAATTTGGATCATCGAGGTCTACATAGTACTCACACCGTGGAAGATTGATCACTCCACATGTTTAAACATTTACTCACTATGTGGGAAGGTTGAAGAATGAGGGTCAATGATTGACATGGGAACAACTAGTCCATTTCATACCAAACTAGGATCCCTTAGTATCACCCGCACCTAAACCTTTTTATACTTCATGGTCTGCAAGTCCATGGGGTTGATGCAGTCCTCCCTAGCATGTGGAATATTGGCTCGAATTCCATCACCATTTCTCCCTATTCAATTATATTGAAAGTGCCTGATGGCCCAAAGGTTGTAAGGCTCTATCAGGTCCATGAGGTTCATGTCATATTGGATTGGAACTTTCCCACACATCCCTCTACTTAAATATCCCACAAAGTCGATGGCCTACTAGCCCAATGGCATGATTCCATCCCAGGGCCTTGTGCATTTCGTTATCGGCTCATTGGTATCAACCCTATTTTATTACTTGCCCAAAATTTTAAAGGCTTTGGTGATCCAGGAACAAGGTTCCACTGGGCCAAGTTCCACCATCAGATCGACCCTATTGCTCTTTTTTGAATGTTATATAAATTGCAATATGGGACTGACAGGCCAGTGCCACATGGCCATTGTGGGGACCACCCATTGTGGTTCCACTAGAGAAGGGTTCCACCATTGATCCCTTGACATCAGACCACTCCATGACAATTTATATGTATATATGTATATGTATGCTTGGGCAATTCTACTCCATAGATCCCAATGACCAAAATAATATTCAAATGAGGGGTCTTTCAAAAAAATAAAAGGGACAATTGGCCCATTCCTGAAACTTTGAGTGTTGTGGCCCATGAACTAAAACCTTGATCCTCAAATTTCTAGGTATTGAAGCACACTTTCCCAAGGTCTCAAGACCTCAAATTTCAATGTCCATATATATATATATATATATATATATATATATATATATATATATATATATATATATATATATCAAAAGGGGTGATTGCCTCATTTTTCCATTTTTCTACTTGATAACTAGTACTATGGCTCGAAGTAATGAGCCCTTGGCCTATGCATACTAACCGATGGTAGAGGATAGGTGCCTTGTCACCCAACACACATATTTTGAGACAAAAGGTGGGTAATGCCCTGATACAAAAATACACATGGGTTGCAATGCTGTGTAATTAATACTAGTCACTCCTATGCTGTTGACTTCTTGTAGAATGGTTAGGCATGTTTAGAGGCATGTGTTTATTGACTCAACTAGGTGCAAGCATATAAATTCTAATAGCAATACAATAAGAAATGTAGACCCTCTAGTAAACAACATAAGTCAAGTAAGCCAATAAGTTAATGCATTTCTCAACCATATCAGCTAATTGAATGAGCATAAGTGGGCAATTTATCACGTCGACCATGATCACAACATTTGACAACACATTCTAGTCATTTATTAAATTCATAAAATACAAGACATCATCTCAAAAATGAATGTAAAATTTATATTCACCATTTATGAATTCAATAAAATTTAGGAATATACAAGAGCTCATACCAGACTTATGCAATTCATGAAACATCACAATTCATAACTCAATTATATAACTACAATAGACTTATAAGAGTATGTTAATATGGTTGGAAATTGAAGGAGGGACTTCTACTCTCCATTCAACAATAGACCAACTACACTACAACTTTCTTTCAAATTACCACCCCTAAGATGGATCAAAAGTATGAAGGGATGCTTGCTTAGATAAAAGTACACCAAAGGATTTGTTAAACTCTCAAAAGATGGAGTCCACTTTCAAGGTGGTTTATCAACTTCCCTCTAGCAGTGACCCACTCATTCTTATGGGTTTATTCACAGGGATTCACCCAAAGCATGGATGGAGTATTTCTCAGTACAAGATTTGGAATCCACTGTCCAAGATTTGGAATCCACTTCTCAGAAAGCGGGACTATGGCTGCTTCCATTTGATCTCATCGGAGCCTATATTATTTGAGCATGAAGGCAACGTTCATTCTTAGAAATATTTTGAAGCCTCCCACTGACTTATCTCTTCCTTTTTTCTATTTCTCATCACCAGTAAATCTTTTAAATTGTTGATGACTTTGAATTGTCGAGGACTCCTCCAAACCATTTGTTTGCTAAAGATAACCCAGCAGAGCCCGCTTCTAATATAGACTTCGATCTTTTTACTTAAGTTGTATCTTAAACAATTTGTCTTTCCTTACAAAGTGGAGACAATCGCACAAATTTACCACTGAAACTTGTGTTGCTGCATACGCTGGTTCTGAAATCTAGATGGTGAAGTCAAAGGGAACGTTACCCCTCTGCGCTAAAATATTGTTGTATTGTATGTTTCATTTAGTACACAAGGTTGTGTAATTTTACATCACTGTTGGTTGTTCTACTAATCCAATTCTGGAATTCCTGGAAGAGTGGAGAATAGAAAATTTTGAGAACCTTCATTGTCGTTTTAGGAAATATCTCCAGCAGTTATTCCGGTAGTGTATTACTTCTTCTCCACTTGGTATATAGCGCACCCATGCCACCGCTCTGCTCCTATACATATATGAGTATAACACCCTCCTTCCCATAACTTCACTCCCTCGCACAATGATATATCCTCTCCTTGCAGTGCCTCTTCACATGTGACTCCTTTTACGCAAATTGTGATGTTTTTTCACCTCATCCAATCAGATTTTGTGGGACCCTAATGCACCAATCTTACAACTCAAACGACCCAAAAGGAAAAACTCAAAAGGATTTATGATTTTTCGTTGAGTTTGGATTCGACCAGTCCCACTCCCAGTTACCCGCCTCTCGATTCGGTTGGGTATTTTGTTATTGGGTATGGGCATCGACAAGCAATAGCCCCAGCAGAAACAACCGCACTAGCAACACACACCGTCGTCTTGACATCCTCATCCTCATAATTGGACTGAAAACGTTCTTCTCCGAAACCACAAATAAGAATTTTCCCACACAGTAACGACGAAGCCCAGTGAAAGAGCTGAAACAGGGGTTTGTCACTGTCTTCAGATTGGAATTGCTGCTCTCAGAGATTCTCGATCAGCTCGCTGAAATTGTGGTAAAATTCATAGATGAATGTCGACAGGATCTAAAACTTAGATTCATATCTTTCTTAATTTCTTCCTTCTGATTTCTTTAGCAGTTTTGGAAACATTTTTCCGACGTCAAATCCGAACAAGAAATGAAGTCACTTAGAATGGCCATCGTTGGTTTGGCTCAGATGAAATAGTGCATTTTTATACAATAGGTAAGTTGAGGACGCAAATTTTTCCAATCACAAGCAATCGCTTCAGTATGGAAATCCTTGAATGAAGAATTGTTGTGATTAGATTAAAAGAGCACTGGCAGCTTCCAATTAATGCAGAGGTACCCAAACATAATGCAAGTTGGTGTGTACATTATATCCATATATATGCTCTCCATTTTTTTATTGAGTTGTATTGGAGTTTGCAATTTAGCGCTAAATTCCTCATTGTTTTATTATTTTTGAGGCTAATTCGCTGAAAATGGCTCTAATTAGTGAATTATTAGAATTCCTCAAAACCCTCATACAATGTACTTTTGAAGACAAAGTAAAAATCAGAAAATCCAATCTTGTTGATATTCAAATATGTCTACAAGGTGCTCAAGAAAAGATCGAGTTTATGCAACTAGAATCTGCTTTCCAGCGAGAAGAATTAAAATAGAAGAGTTGTCATTTTGAACCTGTTTTTGTTCGGAACATTGAGATAAACTCACATCAGCAACAAGAAATTACAGAGGAAGTACCCATTTCAGGAGCAGATGTGCAGAAAGATGAAAAAATGCAGCATGCAATTCCCAAGCCCATCATCAGACTTTGGGAAGATCTTGTCCACAACAAGCACAGAACTGGTCTTGGATATGAAAAGGATGTGTCCTTTCATATTCCATACTACTCCAAGCCCATCGAATTTCAGAGTGTCGAATTTCTTCATGACAGTGCACCTTCAGTTGTTCCAGATCCTACTCCTCTTCCAAAGCAGCAACAAAATATTGTAAAATGCCAACACTATGATCGAGTTGGCCATATGAACTATCATTGTTTTGATCTTCACCTTTGCAAGAATTGTGGTTGGCACACCCATTCTTCACACAGATGATTCAGAAACAAGCCTCCTGCAAGAACAAAGATTCATCTTGGATGGATTGCTTATTGGCAATGGGCATCAACAGCTAAGAAGATGTTTAAGTCATATGTCATAAATTGTTCTAGAATATTGAACAATCTTGCAGTTGAGTTTTTTCCATCATCTCACCTTGTACCTGATAGGGGGGAAAATGGTGGTCATCTACAATACTCAAAGCCACATCAAGCGAGACTGAGCCACAATTTCTCATTCGAGATTCAAAGTTGTAGGCAGAGACAAAGCAATTCAAGCGAGCCTGAGCCACAACTTGTCATTCCAGATTCAGAGTTGTAGCCAGAGACACTGATGCCCATGAGCATGCCTTTGGTTGGTGGACAGTCTTAAACCATGTATGCGAGGTTGAGTTCCTTCCTCTTCAAAGAATTTGGGACACCTCCTCTAGCACAAGACTTCAGCGTCTTACTAGTTTTGGAAGAGCTCCAGGAAATACATCAAGCATTCCAGAGTTGGTGGACATCCTTAAACCATCGCAGGTTGTAGACCTCCCTTCTTCTAGGTTGAAGGTCTCCCTCTTCAAAATATTAGGGACACTTCCTCCAGCAAAAGACCTTAGCTTCTTTCCAGATTTGGAAGAGTTCTGGGAATTTTCACTAAGCGTTCTAGTGTTGGTGGTCATCCTTAAACCACCTCTTTATGCCAACATTTCAAAGAGCTCATTCAGCCTAAGTGTTGCCATGCATACTTTGCAGATCTATATTACATCTCTCTTCTTGGACTCACACATACCCCTTTGGATTAAGGGGGGGAATTTTGGACACCTAATCCTCAATAGGTAGGTGTGGAAGGCGAATGGACAAATGGATTCCAAGAGACCACTTGGAATGGAAAACCAAGGGTCACCTAATGTATTATATATATGCATCTTTATGAATTATAATGCAATTCATGCCTATATTTCCTACTTGTGTGTGTTTATCATGTGTGTATTTAACATATACAATAAGAACCTTAGTGATTCATTTATCTATTGAGCCTCACATTAACTGCACAGACTTAGACTACTAGTCCAGTGGCCTCAAACACAAAATAAAATGAAATTTCATCCAAAATTATAGAGTTGTATTCCATGCACAGGGCTCAAAATCCCACTCCAACTCTATTCAATCTTCCGTTTCATCGCTCCATCAACCCCACATACTCCATTATCATTATATATTGATTGTCTCCACATTGTGGGGAGAGATAACCAGAAAATAATGAAAGAAAAATATAGAGAGTCAAAGAACCCCATCGTTATGTGTTTTTCCTTTTCTTTTCTACTTTGTGATTTTTTCATTGTCCCCTTGATCCACCATTTCTTAGCTCTCCCTCCTCTTCGTCTCTCCTCACTGATCTTTCGCTTTTCATTCCATTGAGACTACGACATATCCTTGATCCGTGAGGGGGATGGGGATGGGCACGGTTCTATTCCCACGCCTTCCAATCATGTCTCATTACATCTTGTCAGGGGCTTGGTTTATTGGCCTACAATAGTGGTTCAAATTTTAATTCAGAATATTTTGTGGCTTCTAGCGGAACGCAAGTGATTCTCCCTCAGAAAATTGATTCATATTTTTCAACTCCTTCAATCGTTCATCACTAAAAAATTACTTAAATGTATTTAAAATCGTATTGTCTTAGCTAGTCATGGCTCCCACACTAGAACTATGCAATCTTCTTTACAAGTATGGGGGTGAAATAATTTTTTTTTTAGAAACGAGCCACACTGTTCATGATAAATTTGAATCAAAGAATAAAAATGAAAAAAAAAAAAATCTCTATAGACATAAAAAAAATTAAATAAATGCAACCCCACATAAGAACCTTTGATTTTATTTCTCCTTGCAATCAATAATTTATGCATATATGGTAACTGACAAAAAATCTTAACCCTACTTAGAAACAAAAGTTAATACACAAAATAAATTAGAAAAGTAATGTAATAATCCTTACGATATTATAACATCAAAAAATAGGGACAACTTTTAGCACATAATTATTAAACTTAACGAAACCTGGATAAAGGTCCTCATTAATCATTTTACATTATAAAATTAGAATTATAGGCTTCATGGGTGGCAGGAGGGGGAGGGATTCTTTGCAAACCTGAAGAAAAAATTGTCAAAAATTATGTTTGGGGTCTAGGTAGGAAATCCAATAATTAGGCTGAGGTGTATGAAATCTATTTGGGACTACTACTAACCCAGCATCAAGGAGTAAAAAACATCTTAATCTTGGGAGACTCCTTCCTTATTATTAGGCAGTTAAGAACAAGCACTTCTCCTAAGTATAATGTGATAAGCTTGATGCTTCAACACGTGAAGATTATTCTCCAGTCCTTTTCCAATTCCCCTTTGTGACAGGTAATTTTTTCACATCCAATCAAATGGCCTGGAAATCCAATCAATCAACATCTAATGACACTTTCCATTCATCCCCTGAAAACCCTAGAGCATCCTCTCTCCAAAAAGTTAATAATTCTAGGTGAAAAAACTCAAAATTCTGGGTTTTGGACCCATCTCACTTTTCCTTTGGGCATCTTGCACTATTGGAGTTTGTATATTGAGAAACTACATTGACTAGTGCATATTTCCTTTGTTGCAAGTGTAATGACTCTTGAATTTCGGTAAAAATACAAAATAAATTTGAATCTTCTCTTTCAAGAAGCTTCTCGAGTGTTTTTAACCATCTATTATTAAATTACATCTCGAACTCCTATGCTTGAGGTATTATCTCTTATCCCTATAGCTTATCGTCTCTCATGTGTGGATCTAAGTCATATATTGGTAAATCCCAAACCACCCTATTTACCCTATAAATTCACTACCTCCCATGGAGTCTAGGTTGTCTTATAGAGACTCTTAGTTATTCCCACATGTTGTTTTTTTGAGCCTAAGGATCCATTATCCATTTATGCACTTGAGTTGTTATTTAAGAATTTCTTTGAGAAAAAGGAAGGAAAATATAGTTGGGAGACATCTACAAGGTCAATATCTATAAATGGTTTTAATCTCTCCTACATTCATTAATACAAAAAGTGCTTTGTTATCCTATACTTATGTCTCATTAATGTATATGTATCACAATTCCTTATCGACCCATTGTTTAGATATGTCAGTACATGCTATTTGTATTTTTTAGTGTTATTTCTTGTTTTAGTTGTCTTGGAGGTCCTATTTATAGCATTTGGAGATTGATTTAAAGCTTACAAGCAAGGGGAAGAGGAGATTTTGCATTGGAATCAAGGTAGGCCTTTCCTCCATGTTTTAATTTCTCTAAGGAAAGAAAAAGTATTTTTATCTCTGTTGTTTCTAGATCAAGCCACTAGATCTAGGGAGTTCAGTTATGTCCACGTAAGAGAATTATCAGTTAAACAACTTGGCGACTCCACTGGGGAAAGAGTGTTCCTTTAGTGGTTTCATATTCCTAGTATTTTTAGTTTTAAAGCAACTCAATTTGTCTTTTTCAGATAGTAATAAGTCTAAAGAAAGTATAATAATAAGCTTGGTAGGGTTTTTGTTTAATCTTTTGAACAAAATTATCCCCAACGCACTTTATGGTATGATAAAGAGCGACCAAGTGAACTAGTCTCTCGTTGTAAGTGCAATGACTCGCACTGGTTGTCATATATAGCCTATGATAGTCCCTATAGGATGAAAATTGTGTGTTTTGATGCCTTTCTCTGAGTTCTAATTTGATCCAGTGTATTTTTTTGAGTCACTATGATGGCCATTGTCTTTCTAAAGCCATAAGTGTGTTTACATTTAAGAGTGATCACCTTTTGATGAGAGTGTGTTTGTCTTTTTCCTTCTTGTAAATTAGGGTTTGTGAACACTTGGCTTGATTGTTGATTTGATAAAAGGAATTTCCATATTATAGTTCCAATCTATGTGAGTTATTTTGATCAATGATTTAGTTTCATTTAATTTTCTTGCCATTTGAAATTGAAAGGAAAATAAAAGGAAATTTTCCATTTCTTGAATTTCATTTAGGGCTTTGAATTGAATTGGAAGAGTGAAATTGAAAGATCTAGTTTGGAAGTTCTTGTTTTTTGCATCATTGTTTGTTTCTTCCTTCCCATAGATAAATATTCATTGAAAGAAAAATATTTATTTTTTCATGCTAGTTGCATCATAGGAAGTTCAGGTGAATTCATTTCGTGGGCCTTTAAATTGAAAATTAATTAAAGCTCAACTTTAAAACTTATTCAATTAACCTAAGGAGAAATTGGAACATTAACGAAACATATAGTGGTCTATGCTAGAATTCGTGTTCTGACATAGTTAAATGTAGCAACTATCATTACTTTTATGCGTTACATTCTAGAGGTGGTCAATATTCCCAATACATTTGAGTATATATAATCATTCTTCCATGTACCCTTGGGTATATTAGAATGGTGCTCCACTAATGGGGAGTATATAGGAATGCTTTCCACCATACAAGATGCATTAGAAAACACTACTACAGACTATGCTTCCACGTACCTCCGAGTATATTTTGAAATTTCCCACTGGGTTGCAATCCTTCCATAAGTAACTGATTCGACTACCTTGTTAATTTTGATACACCAAACACAACATTCATGGATATTTCCTGCATGTACTGGAAACGGTATATTACAGTTTGCAGTGACTTGGTAAACCCTGTGTCATAGCATCATACCAGTCATAGCATGCTCATGGAAATAATTAAATATTATTGGGTAACAATGTCCCACAATGGCCTTGCTCCTAAAGTGTTTTACCAACATACATTTTCTTGTTCCAATTCCTTTTTTCTGATGTTGCTAATTCTTGCACTCAGTTTCAACCACCCCAACCGAGCATTTCCAACCACCCAAACCTAGGAATTTTCCAAGCTCTCCAATACCAAGCACATAATTTCCATTATATTAAAAGAAAATTAAATTAATTCAAATCAAACCTCATTGTTAGCTTTTTAATAAGGCACACCTACAATCCTGTTTACATCGTGTCACAACAAGTCAACTAGCTCTTTGATCAAATTATCATGTATAAACATATCACATATGGTTAGCTCAAATGCAACCATCATAAATCATAATCATAGGAACATGTAACCATAATAAATAAGATTTATAGATCACATGCATAATTAAAACTAAGATAAAATATCGATACTTATCTTTCAACTGATTATTTACTTCTACTTGAGTTTTTTTTCCTTTCCGTACACGCACTAGAACGGTTTCCACGTGCGGAAAGCACCCAATAACCTTCTCTTATCTTCAATCTCGTACACATACACATAGTGTGCACCACAACACATAAACCCATGCACATTTGACAACACCAAAAAATGCATACACCTACACCCAGTGTACAACACAATACATACACCCACACATGGCGTACAACACCACACAATACATACACCTACACCAAGTGTACAACACAACACATACACCTACACCCAACATACAACACAACACATACACCTACACCCTGTATACAACACAACACATACACCTACACCTAGTGTACAACACAATACAATACATACACCTACCCCTAGTGTACAACGCAACTCATACATATTCTTACATACAATATGACAAGATGAATACACATGTTGTGATGTAACGACTACACAATACCTGTAAAAAAATAAAACATTTACAAAACACAAAATGTACGACATGTACACAATACCACATGTATAAAAATATCACATGTACAACATGTATACAGTACCATATGTACACACCACCACTTTCATAATGTGTACACAACACCACATGTATAGAGCACCACCTACACAACGTGTACACAACACCACTTGTACACAACACCACCTACACAATGTGTAAACAACACAACCTGCACAATGTGTACACATCACCACATGCACGCACACTGCATGTACCACATGTAGATAGCATCACATACACACAACACCACATGTACAACATGCACATTGCACCATATGTATACAACATTGCATATTCAACATGCACACAACACCGCACAATGCACATACAACATGCACGCAATATGATATGTACACAATAACGCACATACAACATGCATACAACACTATATGTACACAGTACCACATATGCAATATGCACACAACATTATATGTACACAGTACCGTATATGCAACATGCACACAACACCATATGTACACAATATTGCATATGCAATAAGCACACAACACCTTATGTACACAATACCACATATGCAACATGCACACAACACTATATATGAAATATGCACAAAACACCATATATACACAATACTGCATATCTAGATACCACACTATCTCTACTAAGAAACCTTGCTTCTAGTGTATTTCCACTATCCATTCTTGTCCCAACATGCCACAGATCACATTTCTTTCATTTCGTTGAAGTATCCCTCAACATAGTTTATTCATAGCATAAGCATACACATATTATAAACACATAATATCAATTCATTTCCACATGATACTAACCTCATATATCTATTAGGGCTACTATGCCCACTTAATTTATCATATCCAGGAACCTCTTCATGCCATTCACCTGCATAAGAAATAATTCCTCCTCAAGAATGTTCTTTGACGACCCTGTCTTAAAATGACATGCATAAATATATACATATATAAATTAGCACAAAACAATCATGATCTCTAACAACCCTATCAAATAATGGCATACACACATACATGTATACATATAATCATTAGCATAAACAATCATGATCTATGACGACCCTGTCAGACAATGACATACATACATACATGTATACATATATAGGAATATGCTTAATCATAATCACAGCATAATTGCCAGATATCATAAGGTCAAGGATAAGAGAACTCCCTTTATCTGTGCAACACATGCACAACATTGAGAACAATCATTCCCAACATAGCCAAGGAATTTGATACCTCAAATCCATTCACTTTAATTTTCTTGTTACCTTTCTCATGACTATATTTCCACTATCCATTTACCCCAATGGACCCACCCAGCCCAACTAGTTGTCATATTATTTCCTTCAACTGCCCTTATACATGCATCAAGCTTGATTTGGGCCTTACATTACCTATCGGGCTCCATTCATCTTTCCCGAGCTCCATTAAATTTTCTCTTTCCCCAACCAATTCCCAATACTCTCAAAACATAAATACAAGAACAAGAAGAAAACCATGGAAAAACAATAGCAATACGACACCAAAAACAAAGTGGCATGGCTATGCACCAAACAAAAAAACTGCAAATCAAGTGCAAACACATCACAAAATATCGAAAGCACAAATATAGCAACAAACACCATGATTTAGCCCCATGGTTCCCAAAGCTTCCAAGGCGAAGACAAACCTGAGCCTTCTTCAAGATTTCATGGAAGTCTCCTTTCCCATGCAATCCCCTACATCATTCTTCCATAAACACATAACTGCCAGTGCATAAACAACATAACGACATACTTGTTAACTTACCTTATTGTACCCAATAAGCTGGCATGTAAATGAACACATTCATTTATCATCTCTCAAGGGACTCCAATTCCTTAACGAATCCAACCATAGCTGAAAACCAACTATTATACCTGTTAAATACATGTTCATGAATATATCAAATATCCACATAATGTCAGACAAAATCAAGGTTAAGAAGAATTCCTATATTCATGCAAAGAACCCATTCATTTTATTATGGTTTCCAAACATGGCCAAAGGAATTCTCACCCAATTCCTTTCTTTTACCTTTTATCTTGTTGCAATTGAGTCTTACTAGGTGCTATCACATCACCCAAATGTTAGCTATATAGAAAAATCAAATGTTACCTTGTCATGATAATACCAAGCATGTTTCCCTCCAACTATTCACACATGTCAGTCACATTTTCCAAATATCAAGACATCATATCTATTAATTGAAATCAGTATTTACCAAGAATAACAAACATGTCATAATCAACTCACAGTCATTAGTCATATTACTACAACTATCACCCACTTGCACTTGACAAGTGAATATCAATTGTCTCAACACATATTGCGTTAGTACAACCATATTAAAACAAGATCATTCTTCATGCAATCTCATTGACACATGCTCATATCATGCAATTAATCAAACATTAAAACAATCTATAAACACAAATTTCTAGATAAATCAAATAGATGACATAATCAAACTCATACCTCAATGTATCTTAGGGGAGACTATCACATATGCACAAGTTATTCTAGATTATTACAACAAAATATCACAAATATATCAACTCGTACCTGATGATCATAACCATAACCATATGTACATACCAATCTAGATTAGCATGATACATAATAACATCCATATCTTAACTTCAATAATCATACTCATCATGAGTATGACCGCAATGAATATAATAAGAAGTTACTACCCTTCATGTCTATTTGATTCATGTGCATATGACCACACTGATCTACTAGCATCTATCATGCATGTACCATAATAAAAATAATAAAATGACATGCATGCTTATAACTGAGATGCATACAACAACCATTAACCATCATACCTACATATTAGACATACAAACCTATATAATGATTTTCTTTTACCCCGAGGTCTAGGGCTACAACCTTGCTCTAATAATATGCATTTCCTGCTCCATCTCAGCCAACATATCAACAACATCATGATGAAAAAAATGACATACAATGACCTCATGCATGACAACCATAACCATGATATTTCATGCATAACAAGATGCATCTAGACCATCCATTCCAAGTGTTGAACCAGGTTGGTATCATATATCACCTAAAGAGAGCATAACTTACTCTGATACCAACCTATAATGCCTCCTCCCACATTTACCCACTTTCACCATCCTGCCAGAGTAAACATGAGATGAGGGCTACTATGACATGATGTCTCTAGGGTTTCCCTTAAAATTTAGAATGTCACTCGGAAATTTGGTAGGAATAGCTAGCCAGAAAGGAGAATGACAAATCATATAATTCATTAGCTAGGATAAATCTAGTAACTCAAGCATTGCAATGAATAGTGATTTCCTATTAAAGTCTATTTGGGGATTTTTTTTTTCCTTGCGGATAAAGTTTAACCAGTGGTGGAATGTATTATGGATATGATGGAATGGGTTGAGCCACTTTCACTTGCATTCCACCGAGATAAGGAGGATTTTGATAACCAGGATAACCAAAATCAGGTTTCCCAGTTCCATTAAAACCTTGGTAGGTTTGGAAAGGCTAACTTTGAATCTATTTCCCTTGATAAGGAATTTGTGGTATGGATGTTTGGCCAACAGGTATTTGTGGAATGCCTTGGAATGGTTTCCTAGATGGAATTTTCATCACTCGAATATTAGGCTGATTGGTTGGCACTTGTGGTATGCTTTGAACATGATGGCTAATTGGTATATATGGAATGGTCTGAATAAGTGATTTAAATGGAGTTTTTAATGCACCTTGAATAGGCTGGGTAGATGAGATTTGAGAAATTCCTGGTACCCTTTAACTAGTTTATATTTGGGGTACAACATGAAAATTTTGACTCGCTTGAGGTGTAACTTGGGCAAGTTGAGGTATGGATTGAACATATTGACAAGTAGGAACCTGAGGAATAGTTGAAATAGGATGAGAGGTTGGGATTTTAGTTAATAATAAACTAGGTTGAACATGCATGGTAGGATTCAAAGGAGTAGCATCTGTTCCTGGAAATGGAGCACCCATATGAAGATGACTCGAATAGGGTGGAGAGCCCACTTGTAGCAGTTTATCAGTGGATGGGAAGATTCCAGAAATAGGTTTCCCCCTACCGAGGGATAAAGAGTGAATGGAGGAAACTCCCTCCTAGGAGGAGGGTACCCAATATAATACATATTAGGTTGTTGCAAGTGTCCTAATCCACTTAGAAATAAACCATATTTCTTCTCCAGAGGATGTTGGGGTGTAATAGGTTGAATAGGTTGAGAGGTGCTTGTTAAGGAAGGAACGAATGGTATTCTAAATGAAGATGGTAAAGGATAAGTCCATAGACTAGTTGACACACCAGAGAAATTTCCTGACAACGATTGGTATCTAGATGGTATTGATGGACCACCATATAGGTGAGTTTCTAGAGAAGTTAAAAACATTGAGGATGCTGAAAATTTGGTCAATTCACTCATAATGGCAGATAAGGGTTGGGTGCATGTCGTTGATTCCATCATAGTTATACTTCTCAAATAAGTTTTTCAAGTAAAGTTCAAAGGTAAATAAAAATGTGGAGTTTTATTTAAATGGGATTGTGTTTGAGTATTGGAAGTAAAGATAGGAAAATTTTGGTACAAAGGAGGAAAATCATGTTGTAATGGTATGTAAATAAGAGTTTGAGGACTAGGAGAATCATCTTCAATAACCTCCTCTATAATTTATAATCTAGGTTGAAGGGGTTCTTCTTCGATTCCCTAAGATAAAGGTCATGTGTGAGATGAAGACAAATTTCATTAAGTGATGGAAACTTGAATTACTTCAGGTTGCAAGGCTTCGGAATCAACAAAGTCAGGTTTAATGAATTCAGTTTCTAATGACTCGACAACTTCAGATTGAGTGGTTTCAACTATTTCAACCTCACTAGTCTCCAGAGAGGTAACTTCAAGATCATTACTAATGGGAAGTGATGATTTGGGTTGATTAACCTCAAATTTGGTTCCAGAAAGCTTTAGAAGTACCAGGTTTGGTAGTTTGTGTTTTCTTGTTTTTACAACGTCTAGGTGTTTCCTCTAGAGGTAAAAGGAGGAAATATTTGCATTCTACATGAACGAATGGGGTGTTCAGGGTGTTCTTCCTTAAGGGTGGAGGTGTGAACCTCTATATTCCTTTGTTCTTGATGTGGGCATCTTATCCTTTTATTTGTTGGTTGGAGAAAATGTGCATATGTATATGTGTATTTTATTATAAATACTATGATGAGATGCATTTAAAAAGATCCATAGATAATATGATTATTTTCTTGTTGAAGCAAATGTGTACAAGTATATATGGTTGTTATTGTAAATATCGTAATGATTTGTGTTAAAAAGCTCTGATAATGGTATGATTGTCATGTTTTCAGCAGGATGTCATTATAAAAAATGCAACGAGGTGTGCTATAAAGCTCCATAGGTAGCATGTTTTAATTTTAGCGGATTTCTAGTCATAGGTGTCATAGAACGCCGACAACAATGTTCCCCCAAGGGGGAGGGGTTTGTAAGTGGCCCTAGTTAATTTTCCATATAAAAAATATAATACCAAGTTCATGGGACATGTATTCCAAAATCAATGGTAGGAAAAACATCCTAGTCGGTGTTAATTTTGTTTATTATGGCTAAGGAAATTGGCAAAGGATTTGAAAAGGAAAAGAGGCATTTATTGTTATTTTATTTATGAAAATATAGGAAAACGGGAGAAATGGAAGGTGAAAGGCCACAAGATAGCATGTGAGGAAAATTGAAGGAAAAATGAAGAAAAATGAAGAAAATAGAGGCCTTAAGGATAAAAAGGTTTATGAGGATCAGTTCATGGATTTTTGTCAGTGTTATATTTTTTAAAGTTTAGTTTTGGATCTCTCTCTCTTCTCTATATTCTCTCATAATTTTTCATGCTTAGAGAATTCTTGGAGCACTCTAGCATTTGGGAAAGAAAGAAAATGAAGGATAAGGAAAGCAAGGGACAAGAAAGGAAAGGTTATATCATGTAGCTTTAGCAGGATTACTTGCAAGTAAATAGGTTGTATGTGTGATTTCCTATCTCTCTTTTGAGTGCATGGTATATGCATGTATGTATTCGGTTCTCTTGTTGTCATTGGCATGGGTTTTTCCTAGTGTGACAGTGTTTTCAGCCTTGCCTTGCCATTTTTTGATAGCCATGGTGTGATCGGGTTCTTTTACTCAGTTGAGCTTTGGATTTCCATATGGTTTTGGAACCGGGTGAGGTGGTTTTAGGAAAATTCCCAAGGGCCTTGAATCCCTTGACCGGTCATGGTGGGATTGTGATAAATCTTAAGGGTGGAGATGGGAAAATTCCTCAACGTATTGATGAATAAATCTAGAAGCATCTAAGCTTGTTTTGGGCCTAGTGATCCCTTGACCAATTTTTGAACTATTGTGGCAAATCCTAGCAGTGTATGTTATTGTTTTAGGCCTAGGAATCCCTTGACCATTTTTGGAGGGATTGTGGTAAAGCCTAGTTATTTATACCCCTTTTTGGGTCTAAGAATCCATTAATCAATTTTGTTAGGATTGTGGTAAAGCCTCAGGGTGGAGGTGGCTTGATCTCCACAAATCCCTTGGATATTTGGTATTGAGTGCCACATTCATGCTTGGAATATGGCATGGGGATGATTGGCTGAAAGAAATATTTGGTTCAACCTAATTTGTGGTTGGGTGGTACGTGGAAGTCTTTGACTTGGTTGGATTTTGGATATGTTAATAAGAGATATTTTCCTCTTGTATTTCATGAGTATTTTCTCTATTATTATGTGACTTTAATGGCTTTTCTATCATGGTTATTATGTTGCTTATATGTCGGTTATAAACATGGTTTCATAATAACGTCTAGTTATGGCTCTTGACATGTTTTGAATAGTTGATGAATGGTTATTGAATACATGAGATGATAAATGTTATTTGATCTGTTATGAGAGGGAATTAGACCTTCTTGATGATTCTCATATAACTATCAAACCCCTATGTTCATATACGCATTCATGACCTATATATTGCATGTTTTCAATATGTTTGATGAAATGATTGTCATGGTTAGGCCAGGTTAGGTAAATTTTTTTATCAATTTTTGTATTAATGGCTGTAATTAATGTTATTTATCATTCTAGAAAGTCTCACTAAGTTCTGGGAAGTGGTTTGGAGACAAGCCCTGAAAAGGTTGCACTGATTTCGAGATCGTGGGATCATAACTTAGAAATTTGGATTGTAGTTTCTACCTTGCAAAATTATGCATGCGACTGGAGGCCTACAGTCACATGGATGAAGTGTTATGCCTAGAAATGGCAGTCTAGGTTAGTAAAATAACTATCCATCTAAATATTTGAGCACTTGGAGTCATTGTTTAGCCTCTTGGTGTCCTGTAAGTCCTGTAGGATGTTATTTTATGGTTGATAGGTTCAGTTGTCAACCCCACTTCCATAATTGAATCTTGAATGTCGAGTCATGTTTTAGTAACTCTTCCTCTCAGGTTTACCTTGGCAGAGTAATGAAATTGGGTAGATATGGGAGGGGTGGTTACATGTCCATTCATGTCATGACCGATCATTTATTAAATGATGAATATAGTCATTTACAACTTTTCCAGAGAACTATTACTAGTTCGAAAACTAAGTGATATGTTGAATCACCTAGAGATTCATTTCACAAATTTGATGCATTGGAAACTATGTTTCTAACCATTTCCAATTACCCATATGTTACGAAACTGGGAATGATATTTTTACCTACTTAAATAAATATGACACTACTCATATACATGAGTAGAGGCGTCATTATAATTTGGTCAAAACATATTTTTTTGATCAGTTTTTGGCAGTGTTAGCACAAGGAATCACTCCTTGACTGCAAAAGGAGTAAGCCTTAAACATCATAGTTCATTTCAAATTTAAAGGTTTTGAGTGGTGGGATGGCTTCTTAAAGAGTTTGAAATGATTTTTTCTCTTTCAAACTTTCATGCATTTGGAAAGTTGTTCCAAGTATAAATTGTATGGGTAAATTGGTAGTATATGGAGCATATTGTAACAAATGAAAGGAGATATATAACTGGTACTTACTTTAAGAAATATGCATATCCTAAATGAGTCACACAACTACAATAATGGCTCTTTACATAGAAAAAAATATTATGTAAAGTAAACAACATTTAGAAAGTAGCATACAATGATACTTGATTCAAATGAGTCACACAACTACAATAATGGCTCTTTACATAGAAAAAAATATTATGTAAAGTAAAAAACATTTAGAAAGTAGTCTGAGAAAATGATACTTGATTGGGATATGTTTAGTTTTTGAATAAAGCACAAGATTTTTTGATATTCTTATAGCACTTGTATTGTCACATCTGATAGAGATAGGTTCATCAATGCTTACCTTCCTGTCTTGGAGTGTTTACTTCATCCACATGACTTGTGTGCAGCATGATGTTGTTGCTATGTATTCTGCTTCTGCTGTAGATAGAGAAATAGATGTTTGTTTCTTTCTTATCCATGCACCAGACTTTCTCCTAGATAGAATGCACCTCCACTTGTGCTTTTCCTGTCATCCACACAGTTGGCCCATTCTGCATCTATGTATGATGTCAAAGTGAAGCTTTTTCCTTTTGGATACCATAGCCCAAACTGTATTGTTCCTTGTAGATATCTAAATATTCTTTTCACTACTAGAAGATTATTTTTCTTTGGTGTTGCTTGATATCTAGCCACAAGTCCTACTGCTAGCATGATGTCTGGTCTTGATGATGTCAGGTACAGCAGAATTCCTACCATGGATCTATAGAGTCTTTGATCTATATCAGCAGATCCATCATCAGCACATAGCTTGCATCCTGTGATCATGGGAGTTGACACAGGTTTGCAGTCTTCCATTTTGAACTTTTTCAACATTTATTTTAAGTATTTTTCCTGTGAGATGAATGTACTTGTGTTCTTTTCCTGAATTTGAAGTCCTAAATAGAAACTGAACTCTCTAATCATAGACATCTCAAACTCTGATTTCATCTCCTCATCAAACCCTTTTGCTAGCTCATCTCTGTTGCTTCCAAACATAATGTCATCAACATATACTACAACAATCAGGAGTTCATTTTCAAGGGTTTTTATGTATAGATTGTTGTCTACTCCTCCTCTCTTAAAGCCTTTTTTTTGCAAGTATTTATCCAGCCTTGAGTACCAAGCACGAGGAGCTTTTTTTAGTCCATATAGAGCCTTCTTTAGTCTGCATACATAGTCTTCTTTGTCTGTTAATGAGAACCCTTCTGGTTGTTCCATGTAGACTTCTTCTTCTAGATCTCCATTCAGAAATGCAGATTTCACATCCATTTGATATACCTTGAAGTCTTGGTAGCATGCAAAGGCAAAAAAAATTCTGATAGCTTCCATTCTGGCTACAGTGGAAAATCTTTCATTGTAATCAAGTCCTTGGATTTGTGAATATCCTTTGTAGACAAGTCTGGCTTTATTCCTGATTACATATCCTTGCTCATTCATTTTATTTTTGAATTCCCATTTTGAGCCTATGACATTTTTCTCAGTGGGTCTAGGAACTAATTCCCATGTATTGTTCTTCTCAATTTGTTCCAATTCTTCATTCATAGCATTCACCCAATACTTGTCCTTGCTGGCTTCTTCAAACTTCTTTGGCTCTATTTGTGATAACATGGCTATGTATACCTCTTATGTTTGTTCAGTTAGCTGCCTTATTTTCTGGACCCCTACACTCTTGTCTCCAATGATCTGATCTTCTGGATGGTTCTTCTGAGTATATCTTGAGGGGGCTTTCGAGCTCAGTTCAGCATATTCTGTTGTCTTGCTTGTTTCATAATCATCTTGGTTTTCTTCTTCATGGTTGTCTGAAGGACTGCTATAGTATGTACCTCTTGTTTTGTTTGGAAGCTCTTCATCAAATCTCATGTCAATGCTTTCTACAATTTTTCGAAGAGTATTATTGTAGCACTTGTACCCTTTACTTTTGGATGCATATCCTAGAAATATCCCTTCATCCGCTCTTGCATCAAATTTCCCAAGATTTTCATCATTATTCTTTATGTAACACTTGCTTCCAAAGATTCTAAAGTGCGTGATTGAAGCTTGTTTACCATGCCATATTTCATAGGGATTCTTGTTACTGCTTGGCCTTAAATGAGCTTTGTTAAGGATATTCACAGTTGTGTGTACTGATTCTACCCTAAAGGTTTGAGGAATATTACTCTCTTGCATCATGGCTCTGGCAATTTTTTGTACACACTTGTTTTGTCTCTTTGCTACTCCATTCTGCTGAGGTGTCCTTGCAGTAGTAAATTGATGCTTTATCCCATGTTCATTGCATAGGTCTACAAAGTCATAATCTGTGAACTCACCTCCTCTGTCTGATCTGATGCATTTTAGCTTGCATCTTGTTTGATTTTCTGCTAAAGCTTTAAATATTTTGAATTTCTCCAGAGCTTCTGATTTATTCTTAAGAAATGCAACCCATGTCACTCTGGAGAAATCATCTATTATCAGCATGAAGTAGGATTCTCCACTTGGTGTTTTAGTTCTTGCAGGTCCACACAGGTCCATGTGCACAAGCTGAAGTGGTCTTCTTGTTGATAACTCATATTTGGCCTTGAATGATGTGCGGGTCTGTTTTCCCAATTGACAAGATTTGCATATGGTATTGGAAGGCCTTTTTATTTCTAGCATGTCTCTAACAGTTTTCTTCTTGCTCAGTCTAATGATATGATCGAATCTTAGATGTCCCAACCTCTTATGCCATAACCATGACTCATCAATTTTGCTAAGATGGCATGCTTCATCTTCCTCTTTCACTATGTAAACATTACTTTCTGTTCGAACACCTTTGAGCAGAGTCTTTCCTGTGGTGCTTGATCTGACTTCACAGTCTTGTGCTTTGAAAATAACTTCACAGCCTTTATCACACATTTGACTGAAACTCAGCAAATTTGCTTTCAGCCCATCTACAAATAGTACATCTTGGGCCTTACCTCTACTATTATCTAAGCTGACTGAGCCTTTTCCCTTGATTTTTCCTGATTTATCATTGCCAAAAGTAACATTACCAGTTTTCTTTTCATCAAAAGTTATAATTTAGCTTCTGTCTCCAGTCATATGTTTTGAGCAACCATTGTCGAGATACCATTGGCTTTTCAGGTCTTGAGCAGTTAGAGCTAGGTCACATTTATTCACCTTCTTTTTCCACTAGAAACATCCTTTTGTTTGATATATTTTGTGAGGTGATGAACCACATCCTTAGAGACGACATTTGACAGGCATATGTCCAATTTTATTGCATACATAACATTTGATCATAATTTTTGCAGAATTGTGAGTATGAGTAAAATCTCCTTGATTCATAAACCTCCTTGAGGTGTTGTACATCAATATTTGTCCATATTTTCTGCACTCAATGATTTTATGGCCAAATTCCTTACAATAAAAACAATAACCATATAAAAAACTTGCATACCTGATCTGAGGTTGTCTTCTCTAGTTGTTTGCTTGAGACAGTCTCTTCACTGTTTGCATCTTTTGCTGGTTTGAATTACTCCTACTTGTGTGATAGTATGCAACAATGTGTCCCAGCTTGTGGGAGGCATAACAAGTGGCATTTTTCATAGGAGGGAAGAATCTCCTTTGATGGCTTCCAAATTTTACATACTCAGGGTTATATGATCATTTTTATGTTGTTTTAGTATTTATTTCATTCTGTGTTATTAGAGGATTCTTCTGGTTTCTGTCTCCCTCATTACATGTTTCTTCCTTTGTAGAAATTATTTGAGCCGCTTCATCAGCCTTCTTTGCTTTTACAAAAATAATGTTTTTGTTTTCCTTTTCTTTGCTTTTACTTGTTTCCCCTTCATATCCTATTCCATTTTTTATAAGGGGATATCTTTAAGCATCCAGAATTTCGTTCAACTTACCAGAGTTTGTTGCTTGAGAATAATTATAGATACTTTCCTTTCATAATTTTCTAATTTCTTCCTCAGACATACTACTTATTCTTCCAACTTCTCTTGTTCCTGAGTTTTATCCTTGATTTGCTTAAGTAACATGTCTTCTATCTTCTTGGCTTCTTCAAGCTCTACCTTCAGCTGCATGAGGACTTCTGAATTTTTCTCTTCTCTTACATACTTGAGGAGAATGTCCTTTTGTTTTCTGCACTTCAGTTTGAGTTTGTCAATCTCCTCCAGGGCACTTCTTAGCTCCCCCTCAAGGTCAACTTCACCTTCTTCTTCATCTTCTAGCAGGAGTCCTTCAAGTTCTTCTATGGCCATCAGTAAAAATTCAGAGGTTCCTTCTTCACTTGAGGGTTCATTTGAGTCTTCAGATGCACAGCTATCTTGTTGAGCATAGAAGGATTTTCTACTGAATTTCTTTCCTTTTTGCCAGTTCTTTGATGTATTTTTCTTTGATTCTTGAGCCCGATTCCTTACTTTCTTGTGAGGACACTTAGAAGCATAGTGTTCAACTCTTCCACAGTTAAAGAATTTGAAAGGAAGTTTACCTTTGTATTTACCTGAGCCTCTATCCAGTTTCTTGAGAAATTTAGCCTCTTCTTCATCAGAGCAAGAGCATATGTCTTCCTTTTCTTCTTTCTTCTTTTCTATTTTAAAATCTACCTCCCTCGTACTTGGCTTCTTCTGTGGGAGCCTCATCTCATAGGCTGTTAGATCTCCAAGTAGCTGGGTCATGGTCAAGGTTTCCCAATCAACTGTTTCTTCTATGGCAGAAACCTTGGGGTTAAAGCTGAGTGGAAGAGATCTTAGAATATTTTGTAAAATTACACATTCTGATATAGTTTCTCCAAGAGCTTTCATATTGTTAACAATTTCTGCAACTCTTAGGAAGGAGCTGCCAACATCTTCATCATCATTAATTTTTAAATTTTCAAACTGAGCTCTATATACTTGAAGTTTGGCAGTATTTACCTTTTTATTTCCCTCATGGATGTTTTTAAGAGTATCCCACATATCTTTGGTAGTCTTAATGTGCATTATTTTGATAAATTCAGCCTCACAAAGTCCACTTAAGATTGCATTCATGGCCTTTGCATTTGCTACAAATTCTTGTTTAGCTTCTCTCTCTGGGTCAGTTGCCTTTGGGGCATATCCAAATTCTACAGCAGCCCAAACCTCTATTCCTAGAGACATTATGTATGTTCTCATTCTGATTTTCCAGAAGGCATAATTAGCACCAGTGGAAAAAGGGGCTTTATTGGTTGAGCTTCCTTCTTGACTAGCCATCCTGGGGACCTAAGATCTCCTTTCAGTGGTTAAACTGGTACAAAGGAACTTGGCTCTGATACCAATTTTTGAATCTTTAGTTAAACTAAGAGGGGGGGGGTGAATCAGTTTAACACATACATAAGCTTTTTATTTTTTATTTTTCATCAAACTTATTTACAGCTTAATATGTGAACAATCTTAAAATGTTGTAGCAAGTATTAAAATAATGTTACACCAAACTTATTGTGAGAGCAGCAAAAATTAAGCAAATTGAATAGATCATATCAACACATAGGCAACACACATAGAGACAACAGATATAAGTGGAAACCCATAAAGGGAGAAAACCACATCTTATTTTTGTTGTGATGCAATGGCAAGCTCCAACTCCCTCTCACCATTGATTTTCTACAAGCACCAACCTACAGGAGGCTCCAACCTCATTCAGCTACAACTGACAGCTATCAAGCTTCAACTTGATAGGGAAGCTCCAACTTCCTTACTTAATCACAAGAAAATATTTGCTGATTTACCTTAGATATCAGCTCTATTATGTAGCATCTCTTTCTGCTCCTTTTTCTTATCTTCTCTGCCTCAATTCTTCATACTTTGCACTCTCTAACCTCTCTTTGCATATCAATGTGATATGATTTATACAATTTGCCTCATAAAAATTCGTATTCCACAGGGAATTCAAAGTGAATAGCCCTGACTCTTTGCATTCTACCTCCTCACTTATTTTTCCAGCTTATTAAGAAAATCTCAGCAATATATACAACTTTCAGTTTTACAGTGGATTTTATTTCCTACGAAGACTTTCCAGTGCATCACAACAATATAAATCAATTAAAACATTTATATTCAAATACAATGAGAACTCCAGCTCAACTCATTCAGCGTTTTGGATTGCTACGCATTTGTCTTTTCTTTGATTGTGTCTATCTTTTTCAGCTCTGCTAGCTCTCCTGTTATCTGTCGTGGTGTAACTGTTGCATACATGTAACTGTGCAATTCAACTCTCGGTGTTATACAAATAATAAAACATTTCAATACATAAAATTCCCTTACGGGCCCACTCGCTGAACTTGCTCTATTCTCCGATGTGATGCTTTACTGTCCACATATTGGAAATATGTATGTATCGTTTTGCATATATATATGTGCCACGATGCTTTCCTTTCCTCTTTAGCTTTGGATTGATTAACTTGGAGAAAACCTATTATTATTCTTATCTTTTTAATGGACCCCACATGCCAGCTATACTCTGCTCATTTATTTCAATCGCAATCGCAACATTCACAATGCTCCCGCGATTTGGTCTTTTGATTTCCACCGATACGATTAGAAAAGGCCCACCATATATTCATTCGAATCATCTCTGCCATCCATCCCTCAGTGAATCTAATGGCTCTCATCCAATCACTAAGTCGCAATCGGAACTTTCAGTTTGTAGATAATCTTTCACCTCCGATGCGATCAATTACTGTACATTTCTCTGCACCGATGCGATGGGTTGTTCCGATGTGATGTAACACTATTCACTTCATTGTGCCGATGTGATGGGTGGCTCCGATGTGATGTAACACTATTCATTTTGATGTGTCGATGCGATGAATCGCTCCGATGCGATTAGGCCGAAACTCAAGCAAAATATGAAAGTCATCGTTTAAACATATCGGGTCCAGAACTCAATCGCAATCACAACTTTTGGTTAACATGTTTCGCTACCAACTTTTCTCCGATGCGATTCATGATGCGGGTCCCACCTTATAAGATTTTTTTTGTATTAGGCCTGAACAATAGAGCGCTTCACATATATGTATATATATACTTTGGCCCCTTGTTTATAAAGCGCTACATATATAAGTATACTTTGTCACTTCAATATTTATGTATACTCCAGCTTGGGTTATGATTCTCGGAATTTTATGTAGGGGTCCAACTTGCGTATTAACTTTGGTTTATATGCAAGCATTAACATAAGGTTTTGGTCATCCAGCTTGTATATCCGCATACCAACTCATTTCAACATACATATATGAATCCAACCTTTAATAGTTCAATAAACCAAAGGTTCTCACCCTGGCGGAGTTCTACCCACTAGATATATATATATATATATATATATATATATATATATATATATATATATATATATATATATATATATATATATATATATATATGTTCCAGGTTTACCCTTCGTATGATATATTATGAGTCCAAACCACAAATTTTGGTTAGCGCATTACTTGTGCATTTGTATATATGCCACCATCGCACTATCAACTTATAACTAAACCCATCGTGAAATTTTAATACACAACCATTCCATGGAGCCCACATGTGTCTGATAAACTCTACACTTTTAGTACGTTCCAACTTACAGCACCCTTTGAACACATATATATAAGCCTAAGTCAATCTTCGACCATGGCTTTAACCCTCGACATAACCTAATGTATTAACTTGCAACAAATATATAATCTGCACATAATCCATTTCTATATGTGCACTCAACTTTAATATATATCCAATATTGCAATGGATATCAAACCTAACACATATTTTAACACATATGCGTTCCTGGGGCCCACCTCCATTAACACACCTCTTACATCCAACGGCTGATAGTTTATCACATCGACTCCGATGATCCAACGGATGTCATACCATATCACATTTTTTATTGGTACGAGGGTTAACACTTCAAACTTGCGTGAAAAAAAGTTTTTTTACAAAACCGCCTGAGGACACGTGTCCTTCAATGACACATATCGCGTTCATTTTGGAAATACTGCTTACCACTTCAACCAACGCGCGAACCCATTGGTTTTGTGGCCCTCCGATTTACTGTTCATGTTCGGGGTTCTGCTTCAATTCATGGTTCTTCTTCAATAAAGAATTTCACGTCTTTGTTATATACTTATACTTATAATCTCTGTTTAAAATTTTATTTCTTATTTCTTTAGCTCTTGAATATATTAACCCTGTTTCAATGTTATTTAATAAAACGCTACCAATGTTACCATAAGGTTTATTCCCCTTATACACAGAGCCTCAGTCCCTTCCTTTCTGCACGATTCTGCATCTCCTGCAATCATTTCATTGTTGGTTTGTTAATGACTCTGCCTCTGCCTCTACTACTCGACTATTTCATCTCTACCTCTGTACATATCCTATCACTGTATTTCCTGTTACTGTACATATCTTGTCACTGTATTTCTGCTGCTCTGCCAAATTTGCACTCCTGTCATTGTATTTTCCTTAGCCTCTGCTACTGTCCTTTTTCTTTCTCTGCCATTGCTTCCTCCTTTTCGATCAATGACAACATTTCCAACACATACATGTATAAATAATTTCATAAATCCTTCATGAAACCTTTACTAACATGCTCTAAAACATACATATGATTTTGCAAAAGAGTAAAAAGTAGATAATTTACTATCAGATCCTCTAATATTTTTCTTACTCGCACCTTGCTAGCTACTGAAACTCATAAATCAGAAGAAGTAAACAATGAGAAAAACACACCATACATTAGATAGTCCTTGAATCACAAAATCCTCCAACGTGAAGTGCAAAAACGAGTTTCCTTTATTATATTAAGTCTTCAGGTAGACCAACATCCAACCATGAAATGGTATTTACAAATTATATATATAGAGAGAGAGAGGCACAAACTCCATCTCTCCTAAAAGGAAGTAACCACTATTTCTCACATTACATAGGTGTTATATGACATTAAAGATGTATCCCATCAAAATATAATTAACAAGACAGATGTAGATGAGAGAAGAGAAGATTGTTAGGTCCCTATATTACTAGTATAGTCCCTTATTGTTGTTAGTGTAACCCCCTTATTTTTATTATTTTACCCCTGTAACCCCCATATTGTTATTATTGTGCCCTTAAATTATTATTGTTATGTTGGCTAGGATTACATTGTGGCCCCACTAGGATTACATTGTGGCCCCATGGACTCCCATATAGAGAAAGGAGGTTTTGTAATTTGTATCATCCAAGAATTGTTCATTCATGTAATGTATTGGAGGTTTTCCCCTCGAAGTGGCTTATTTCTAAGGCATTGATATCTCTTTTCTTCTATTTTTGGAGCTGTCTTCACAACATTTGGTATCAGAGCTTTGGATTCTAGGGTTTCGCTGCTCCAAATAGGTCATCGTGGAATTTTCACTATAACTTTTTTCTACAAAGTTTCAAAAGCTGAAATTTTTCGAGTGTGAAGCCACAATTTTGAGGAACATTTTCGGAAAATTTCAGAACTTGGTTCGCAATATTTTCAGAGATATGATCTGTGGATGTTAGGTCTTTTTGCAGGTTCCTCAATTTAATATAAATAGTTCATCATGGAATTTGCGCTATAAATTTTTTTCTACGAAGGTTAAGAATCTGAAATGTTTAGGGCGTGAAGCTGAAATCCTGAGGAAACTCGTCGCAAAATTTTAGAGCTTGGTTCGCAATATTTTTGGAGATATGATCTGTGGAAGGTAGTGCTTTTTCAGGCTCCCGAATTTCATCTCAAAGAGGTAATCGTGGGAAAATATTCATAACTCTCTCTCTAAGCATCGGATTGGAGTGCCGTAAAAAGTGATCGCAAGCACACGAACTGTAGTTTCTTTAATATCAATTTTGAGAGCTAAAAGACGAAACAGTGACACGTGGCAAGTCATACAACTCCACTCTACTGAACGAGTCCATAATTAGGTCATTGTAGAGGATTGGACATAACTTTTCCTTGGAGAATCCAAATCAAGTCAAACCTGTGGCATTTGAAAGATAATTCAGAAGGCTCCCTCAGTACCAAATTTTAGATATTGAAGAGCCGTAATCACAGAGATAATCCAATTTCAATATCGAGCTCCTCAAAAACAAGAAAAAGGTGTGTATTTTTTTTCCAAATTGCATAAGTCTTGTTTGAAGAATCAATTTGAATTGATTCCAAAGGAATATTGTAGAATATATATCAGTATTGGGTTCTAAACAATTCCCCTTAAAAATAATTCAACACCCATTAAGCCTTTAGAAGGCTCTACTATGACTCATGAAGATGAAGAATTGAAACATGATCTATCAAAATTACAAGAGCAAGTGCACCAAATTTCACTCTCGTAAAGAGCAACAAAAAATGAAATGGAAGTTTTGAAGAAAGGTGTGGAAGCGAAGATGGATGGTTTGAAGAATAATATGGCTGGTTTGAAGAAAGGCGTGGAATCTAAGATAGATGGCATGGAAGCTGGCATGGAATCTAAGATGGATGACATGGAAGCTAAGATCGATGAAAAAATGAAAGACAACATGGAAAACATGAAGAATGATCTAAAAGAAGACATGGAAGGTTTGACAAAGTTGATACAAGAAATGTTTCCTAACGGAGAAAGGATAGTAGAGGAAACTCATGATGAGAACAAAATAAATGTTAATCGTGATTTCATAAACTCTAATGTTGGCGGGAAGAACCACCATATTCCAAAAATGAATATGAGGAAGTTTCATGGAAAGGATCCTGTAACATGGATACTACAAATGGAGCAATATTTTGATCTCCATAACGTGAAAAACACACAAAAGGTACGCATTGCAACTTTACATTTAGAAAAAAATACATTTGTATGGTATCGATGGCTTTGCTCCCATAAAAAAATTGTCACTTAGTCAATTTTTACGGAGGAAATGATAGCACATTATGAGGATACAAAGAGCAACACATTCTTTAGCCAATTAATAAATCTCAAACAAAAGGGTTTAGTGCGGCAGCACATTGAGGAGTTCCAAAAAAATTGAATATAAAGGCAGTATTCCCGAGCCTATCACGAGTTGATCTCTTCATAGGCACTTTAAAGGATAACATCCAACATGAAGTTCACGTTTTGGAACCTGATTCATTGGAGAAGGCATTCGGGTTGGAAAGAAAAATTGAATGTAAAATTATGGCGACAAGGAAGCCTACCACTCACTTCTATAAAGAAGGAAGTGTTGCTACGCCTAGATTTCCACAACCTACAAGGTTGACACCACAATAATTGGAAGAAAAAATAGCAAAAGGGCTTTGCTACAGTTGTGATAGAAAATACACTAAAGTTCATAAGTGTGTTGAGAAGAAATTTTTTTACATAGATTGTGAAGAGGAAGAAGAAAATGAACAAGAAGAGGATATACACTAGGAACCAGCCCTAGAAGAGGAAGAAATGAGTCCGACCATATCGTGTAATGCATTGGGAGGAATTACCATTGCTCAAACTCTCAAGATAGAAGGACATATCAAGAAGAAAAAGGTAATAGTGTTGATTCATTCAGGTAGCACCCATAATTTTATTCATTGTAAGGTAGCCAAGGAATTGAATTGTTTCCTATACCCAGCACCAGAATGTCAACCGATGGTTGTAAATGGAGGAACTATAAATTTCTCTGGAAAATGCCATAATATCAAGCCAATCATGGCAGAATATGTATTGAATATTCCAATGCTTTCCATTCCTATGGGAGGTGCTGATGTTGTACTAGGAGTACAATGGTTACAATCTTTGAGGACGATAGATTTTAATTTTCAAGAACTTTTCTTGAATTTTTTTCCAGAAGAAAAGGAAGTCGAATTACGGTGTATTGCAGGGAAGCTAGGAAAGATAATAAGCTCTAATGTCATGACAAAGCTTCTAAAGAAAGAACAAGGAGACGTAATTGCACAATTATGCTCACTAGAAGTTCCAACATCAAAATCATCTACTTCTACAGATCTCCAACAAGTCTTGGACAATCATTCCAAGGCATTTGAAACTCCCAAAGGACTGCCACCTCTTCGTGATCATGATCATGCTATTCATTTGATTCCAGGAAGATTTCCTCCAATCATCAGGCCTTATAGATATCCTTATGTACAAAAGAGCGAAATTGAACATATGATTGCAGAAATGTTAGAGGTGGGTATAATTCAACCTAGTCAAAGTTCTTTCTCGACTCCTGTAGTATTGGTACACAAGAAGGATGGATCATGGTGCATGTGTCCGGATTATAGCACTAGTACATTTGGCAGAAATTCTGACACTTTTGACCAAATGTCAGAAATTTCCCCAAATTTTATCAATTTTTCGAATCCCGCCCACAACTATCACAATTCCGATGCTTTTCTACAAGTGTCACAATACCGACTCCTAGAGGTAAGTGTCGGTATTGCGACACTTGTAGAGAAGCGTCGGAATTGCGACGGTTTGGATAAAAACTATCGCAATTCCGACGCATCTCTACATGTGTCGCAATACTGACACTTACCTCTAAGTGTCAGTATTGCGACAGATGTAGAGAAGCATCGGAATTGCAATAGTTTGGGCCAAAACTATCGTAGTTCCGACGCTTCTCTACAAGTGTCGCAATACTGACAATTAGAGGTAAGTGTCAGTATTGCAACACTTGTAGAGAAGCATCGGAATTGCGATAGTTTTTGCCCAAACTGTCGCAATTCTGATGCTTCTCTACAAGTGTCACAATACCGACGCTTTTCAACGAATTCGCATAAAAATTCTATAGCTATCTCATGTTTGAGTTGAATGGTAAAGGAATAATCATCAATCTCCTTTAGTTCAAACGAAAGTTTATGCATCGTAGTTTCTTGGTATTTATTTAAAAAGTGTTTTAGGGATTTACATTGGTGACACACCTTTATTACAAAGAATTTATCCAACACATAATAAGGAAAAGGTATAATATTTTCTTTAAAGCCAAAAATCCCTATGTATGAGAGTTTTTCTTGACACTTAAAAAAACCTTTCTCAGAAAGAAAGGATATACCTTCTTGAGATTATTTGTCAATGATTGAGCTAACTGAGAGCATTTTCTTAAAACTCTATTATGAAATCGTTCGGTCGGGCACGTCGTGTCACACCGTGTGAGGTCACCCGATTGGGTGCGTTCAGGTCAGGGCATTTCATACGAGGGCACTCGTATTAGTTTTGATAAGTTGTGACCGGCTAGGTGTCTTGTACTGCATGTTCGAGTGGCCCGTTTGCCGTAATTTGATCCCTTTTGGCATCATTCATTTTGGCGCATCAGGTCGTGACATGTTAGGTCACCCAACCAGGTGCATTCGGCTCGGGTCGTTCCATTCGAGGGCGCCTGTATCAATTTTTCTAAGTTGTGACTGGGCGCGTTCGAGGGCGCCCATATCAGTTTTGCTAAGTTCATGTGACTGCTCAAGTGCCGTGTGCACATTCGAGTGGCCCTTTTACCCTTTGCTCCCTTATGGCATCGTTCGGTCAGGCGCACCGTGTTGCGTCGTGCGAGGTTGCCCGACCGGGTGCATTTGGTTGCCCGCCGTTTTATTGAGTTGTGACCATTTGGGTGCCTTGTGCACGTTCGGGCGACCCGTTTGCTATTTTATCCCTTGTGGCATATTCGTTCGGTCAGGCACATTGTGTCATGCCATGTGAGGTTGCCCGACTAGGTGCGTTCGGTTCGGGCAGTTTCGTTCGAGGGCGCCCTTATCAGTTTTGTTAGGTTGTGATTGCCAGGGTGCCTTGTGCACGTTCAGGCGGCCCATTTTCCATTTTTCTCCCTTGTGGAATCGTTCGGTCGGGCGCACCCTATCGCGCTGTGTTAGGTCACCCGACCAGGCGCGTTCGGTGCGGGTTGTTTCGTTCGAGGGTGCCCGTATCAGTTTTGCTAAGTTCATGTGACCACCTGAGTGTCATGTGCACGTTTGGGCGGCCTGTTTTCCATTTGCAGCTCCCTTGTGGCATCGTTCGGTCGGGCGCGGTGTCGCGCCATGTGAGGTCGCCCAACCAGGCGCGTTCGGTTCGGGCCGTTTTGTTCGAGGGCGCCCGTATCATTTTTTCTACGTTGTGACCACCCAAGTGCTTTATGCACGTTCAGACGGCCCATTCGCTATTTTCTCACTTGTGGCATATTCAGTCAGTCAGGCGCGTCGTGTCGCACCGTGTGAGGTTTCCCGATCAGTTTTGCTAAGTTGTGACCGCCCAGGTGCCTTATGGACGTTCAGGCTTCCCGTTTTCCATTTTCTCCCTTGTGGCATCATTCGGTCGGGCACGCGGTGTCGCGCCATGTGAGGTCGCCCGACCGAGTGCGTTCGATTCAGGCAGTTTCGTTCAAGGGTGCCCGTATCAATTTTACTAGGTTGTGACTGCCAGGGTGCCTTGTGCACATTCGAGCGGCCCGTTTATCATTTTTCTCCCTTGTGTAATCCTTCGGTCGGGCACGCCCTGTCACGCCGTGTGAGGTCACCCGACCAGGTGCGTTCGGTTCGGGTCGTTTCGTTCAAGGGTGCCCGTATCAGTTTTTCTAAGTTCATGTGACTGCCTGAGTGCCATGTGCACATTCGAGAGGCCTGTTTTCTGTTTCCAGCTCCCTTGTGGCATCGTTCGGTCGGGCGCGTGGTGTCGCGCCATGTGAGGTCGCCCGACCGGGCACGTTCAGTTCGGGTCGTTTTGTTCGAGGGCGCCCGTATCTATTTTTCTAACTTGTGACCACTTGGGTGCCTTGTGCATGTTCGGATGATATGTTTTTTTTTTCTCCCTTGTGTCATATTCATTCGGTAAGGCACGTCATGTCGCGCGCGTTCGGGTCGAGTCAGACCTTTTCATTCAAGGATGCCCGTATCAGTTTTGCAAATTTGTGACCGCCTGAGTGTCTTGTGAACGTTCAAGTGGCCTATTTTCCATTTTCTCCCTTGTGGCATCCTTCGTTTGGGCGCGTCGTGTCGCACTGTGTGAGGTCGCCCGGTCGGACGCGTTCGGATCGGGCCGTTTCATTCAAGGGCGCCCGTATTAGTTTTGCTAATTTGTGACCGCTCAGGTGCCTTGTGCATGTTCAAGTGGCCCGTTTTCCGTTTGATCCCTTGTGGCATCGTTCGTTCAGGCGCGGTGTCGTGTTGCGCCATGTGAGTTCACCCGACCGGGCGCGTTCGAGTCGAGTCGGGCCATTTCGTTCTAGGGCGCACGTATCAATATGAATAAGTTGTGACCGCTTGGGTGCCTTGTGCACGTTCAGGTGGCCTGTTTTCCATTTACTCCCTTGTTTGATTGTTCGGTTGGGCACGCCGTGTCGCACCGTGTGAGGTCGCCCGACTAGGCGCGTTCGGGTCTGGTCAGGCCGTTTCGTTCGAGGGCGCCTGTATCAGTTTCGCTAAGTTGTGACCACCCGGGTGTCTTGTGAATTTTCAGGTGGTCTGTTTTCCATTTTCTCCCTTGTGGCATCGTTCGTTCGGGTGCGTCATGTCGCACCGTGTGAGGTCGCCCAACCGAGCGCGTTCAGGTTGGGTCATTTCATTCGAGGGCACCTGTATTAGTTTTGGTAAGTTGTGACCACCCGGGTGCCTTGTACACATTTGGGTGTCCCATTTTCCATTTTATCCCTTGTGCCATCATTTGTTCAGGCGCGCCGTGTCGTGCTGTATGTGCGAGGTCGCCCGACCGGGCGCGTTCGGGTCGGGCCGTTTCGTTCGAGGGTGCCCGTATCAATTTTCCTAAGTTGTGACCGCGCAAGTGCCTTGTGCATGTTCGGGAGGCTCGTTTGTTGTTTTATCCCTTGTGGATCGATGTTTTTTCGGGCACGTCGTGTCACGTCGTGTGGGGTCGTCGCCCGACTAGGCGCGTTCTAGTCGGATCGTTTCTTTTGAGGACACCTGTATCAGTTTTTCCAAGTTGTGACCACCCGAGTCCTTTGTGCACGTTCGGGTGGCCCGTTTTCCATTTGCTCCCTTGTGGCATCGTTCGATCGGGTGCGCTGTGTCACATCATGTGAGGTCGCCTGACCAGACGCCTTCGGGTCGGGTCGTTTCATTCGAGGGCGCCCGTATCAATTTTTCTAGGTTGTGACTGCCTGGGTGCCTTATGCACATTCGGGTGGCCCATTTTTCGTTTACTCCCTTGTGGCACCGTTCGGTCGGCGCCCGACTGGGTGCGTTCCAGTTGGGCCATTTCATTTGATTGCGTCTTGCGAGGTCGCCCGACCAGACGCTTCGGGTCGGGTTGTTTCGTTCGAGGGCGCTCGTATCAGTTTTGCTAGGTTGTGACTGCCTGGATGCCTTGTGCACGTTCGGGTGGCCCGTTTTCCATATGCTCCCTTGTGGCATCGTTCGTTCGGGCTCGTCATTTCGCGCCATGTGAGGTCACCTGACCGGGGGTGTTCGGGTCGGGTCGTTTCGTTCGAGGACGCCCGTATCAGTTTTGCTAAGTTGTGACTGCCCGGGTGCCTTGTGCATGTTCAGGTGGCCTGTTTTCCATTTTCTCCCTTGTGGCATCATTCGGTCGGGCATGCGATGTCGTGCCGTGTGAGGTCGCCCGACCGGGTGTGTTCAGTTCGGGCAATTTTGTTCGAGGGCGCCCATATTAGTTTTGCTAGGTTGTGACCACCAGGGTGCCTTGTGCACATTCGAGTGGCTCGTTTGTTGTTTTTCTCCCTTGTAGAATCGTTCGGTCGGGCGCGCCCTGTCGCGCCATGTGAGGTCACTCGACTAGGTGCATTCGGTTCAGGCTGTTTCGTTCAAGGGTGCCCGTATCAGTTTTGCTAAGTTGTGACTGCCCGGGTGCCTAATGCACGTTCGGGTGGCTCGTTTTTCTTTTTCTCCCTTGTGGCATCATTCGATCGGGCGCGCAGTGTCACACTGTGTGAGGTCGCCCGACTGGGCGCGTTTGGGTCGGGTCAGGCTGTTTCGTTTGAGGGTGTCCGTGTCAGTTTTGCTAAGTTGTGACTGCTCGGGTGCCTTGTGCATGTTCGGGTGGCCTATTTGCTGACTAGGCGCGTTCAGGTCAGGTTGTGCCATTTCGTTCAAGGGCGCCCGTATCATTTTTGCTAAGTTGTGACCGCCCGAGTGTCTTGTGCACGTTTGGGTGCCCTATTTTCTGTTTGCTCCCTTGTGGCATCGTTCTTTTGGGCACGCCGTGTGAGGTCGCCCGACCAGGCACGTTCGGGTCGGGTTGTTTCATTCGAGGGCGCACGTATTAGTTTTGCTAAGTTTTGACCGCCCGGGTTCCTTGTGCATGTTCGGGTGGCTCGTTTGCCATTTTCTCCCTTGTGGCATCATTCTTTCAGGCACGGTGTCGTGTCACGCTGTGTGAGGTCGCCTGACCGGGCGCGTTGGGGTCGGGTCGGGCCGTTTTGTTAGAGGGCTCCCGTATCATTTTTGCTATGTTGTGACTTCCTGGGTGCCTTGTGCATGTTCGAGTGGCCTATTTTCCATTTTCTCCCTTGTGAGGTCACCTGAATGGGCGCGTTCGGGTCAGGTCAGGTCGTTTAATTCAAGGGCGCACGTATTAGTTTTCCTAAGTTGTGACTGCCCGGGTGTCTTGTGCACGTTTGGGTGGTCTATTTTCCATTTTCTCCCTTGTGGCATCGTTCGTTCGGGCGCGCCGTGTGAGGTCGCCTGACCAAGCGCATTCGGGTCGAGTTGTTTCATTCGAGGGTGCCCGTATCAGTTTTGCTAAGTTGTGACCGCCCGGGTGCCTTGTGCATGTTCGGGTGGCCTGTTTTCCATTTTCTCCCTTGTGGCATCGTTCGTTCGGGCGTGCCGTGTCGCGCCGTGTGAGGTCGCCTAACCGGGCACGTTCAGGTCGGGTCGTTTATTTCGAGGGCATCTGTATCAGTTTTGCTAAGTTGTGACCGCCCGGGTGCCTTATGCACGTTCGGGTGGCCAGTTTTCCATTTTCTCCCTTGTGGCATCGTTTGTTCGGGCACATCGTGTCACACCGTGTGAGGTCGCCTGACCGGGCACGTTCGAGTCGGGTTGGGACATTTCATTCGAGGGTGCCCTTATCAGTTTTGCTAAGTTGTGACTGCCCGGGTGCCTTGTGCATGTTCGGACAGCCCGTTTGTTGTTTGTCATTTTCCTTGTGCACGTTTGGGTGGCCCATTTTCCATTTGATCCCTTGTGGCATCATTCATTTGGGTGCGCCGTGTCCCGCCATGTGAGGTCACCCAACCGGGTGCGTTCAGGTCGGGTCGTTTCGTTCGAGGACGCCCGTATCAGTTTTGCTACTATCCTGTAATACTTTTGTGGGTTACACTAATATCCCTTTAGTTACTGTGTGCACAGTAGCCTAGATCCTAAAGTGATCATTGAGCCTTGATCTAAGACAAGGCACTAACTCTAGCTCGTGCATAATTACAAGAGTATTTTAAGTGTTTGCATCAGCAAGTATTATTGCTGGCATCACATAAAAGGCATCTAACATAGGCATCATGCCTCTTGCATGTCACAATTACATGTAGCCATTAAAAATTTATGTGGTTCTAACAAGAATCCATGAAAGCAATATGAAACAACGTGACAACACTTTCTGGATTTTTGTGCAAGGATCCCATTATAGGCCACCATTTATATTGTGGCTCCTCAATGTTTTGAACCCACAACCTTTTCCTCTAGCCCACAATTCTAATTGGATCCTTAGTGTCATAGCCTTGCAAACCTCATCTATGAGCAGTAGCAATCTGTACTCAACAAATGATTTAACAAATAGAACTTGTCCCTGTACTTTATTTAGTCAATAGTAGGTTCACTGGAAATCCTACAATTCAATATGATTCCCATAAACTCAGTTTATAGTAGCTTTGTTGAAAATCATACAATTCAAGAGAATAATGTCATTCCATCTCAAAGAGAACAATACAATTGCCTGAAATCTGAATACTCTGGTCAAGAGTACCTCATTATGTTATTCAGAAGGAGTATTGGTTATTCCTTCTCATATATATCTAGAGTTCATCTATATCATGACATATTGGGACCTACGATTAGGTTAATTCCACCTTGTTGGGAAGGTTAAAATGTGCACAAACAGAGACCAATGAAAATATCATCTTAACCCCTAACCCCTTAAACAATAATTCCCAACCCCTAACCCATTTAACCCCCTAAACCTCTAGTAAACCCCTAACCCATTTAACTCTAAACCATAAACATCTAAACCCTTAACCCCTAACCCACTTAACCCCCTAAACCCTAAACCTATAAACCCTTAACCCCTAACCCCTTAAACCCTAAACCATTAAACCCTTAACCCTAACCCCTTAAACCCTTAACCCCTAAAACCTAACCCCATTATCCCCTAACTTCTAACCCCTAAAATACTTAACTGTTAAATCCCCTAACCCTCTAAACCATAAACCTATAACCCCTTAACCCCTAACCCCCTAAACCATAAACCTATAACCCCTTAACCCCTAACCCATTTAACCCCCTAAACCATAAAAATCTAAACCCCTAACCCATTTAACCCCCTAAACCCTAAACCTATAACCTATAGATCCCTAACCCTTAACCCCCAATCCCTGGCTAAGCCCTCAAAATTCGAATTAGCTTTGAAGAAGTAATTGTTTTCTTACTTCTGTCTAATTCACTATATAATCAGATCATGAATGTGAGAAGGCTTCTGGTTGTAACCATGGTTGTGGTATGTTGATGTTCAGATGAAAACTACAACTTGTAGCCCTTGATCTACTAGGGGCCAGTTACCTTGATATTAACGGTGGTGTATTCATACTCCTTCTGAAAAACCAATAAAGGGTCAAGGAAATTGACCAATATGTTGTCAAATTTTATCTTATCCATCTCTGGGCCAAGCTTCTTTTCGGATAAATCCACTGGTTTTGATCTCAATTTTTCCAATTGCTTCCTTCTCTCATATGATACCTGAGCCTTTACCTTTCTCTTCCCTTCTAATTCCGTAATAGTGTCATAGTGATGCCAGCCAACTTCTTTGGAAAGCCTTCCTAGCACATAATACTAGGTTATGAGGGTATCATGTGTTTGTGGGTAATTCCATTATTACCATGTGTTTGTAGACTAATTAGTAAATTTTAGGAAAAACTTGCAAAATTTATAATGATGATAATTGATGGTAAATCATGTGATTATGACCGGCTTGGAATAATGAGATGAACAAAAAAAAAGTGCTAGCTAAATACTTCAGGTGGTTGAGTGGAAGTGTCACAACAAATGTAAGAAATCAATAAGAAGATGTCGCTTATTTTAGAACATATGGAAGATGTTGGAATGTTCATAACTTGGTACTCTAAGGTTATCCCTTGAATGAATAACTCTATGGAAAATGGTTGTGGAATCATAGAATTATCTCCATACACGAACATTATGAAAATTACTATAAGGTCTATTTAAGGATGAATCAAATAAGGAAGAAAATATTGGCAATCAACTAATGAAGTTGAATAATTATGGTAATAATGAAAGTAATTTTCAAGGAACCTATAAAGTATGATAAAAGTAATTATTCTACCTAAAAATATTATATTTATTAAAAAAAATTATTACTTATAAATAATAATTACAATGAAAAATTACAATGAATATTATAAGTAATGATTTTTATATCCAAAAATATTGATAAATTGTTTTTAAATAAAATAAAATAATTTTTTTTTGTAAAATATTACAACAGTTTACAATAAATATATAAAATAATTTAAATAAAATAAATTATTCACTAATGTTTGAGTGGGAAATTGTCATATGATTTCATGTCATAGTTTCAATCAATCACATAATTCCTTTGCCTACTTTCAATTAATGATATAAGTAATGATTTTTACAACCAAAAATATTGATAAATTGTTTTTAAATAAAATAAAATAAGTTTATGTTGTAAAATATTACAACAGTTTACAATAAATATATAAAACAATTTTAATTAAATTTACTAATTCATAATTAATCAATTCATACATGATTAAAGACCTCTAATTAATCGATTGATATATTTAATATATAATTAATCATAGTTAATCAATTGATAGCATTTATACATGATTAAAGATCCCTAGCTTGGCTTATCTTTTTAAATTCCAAAAAATTAGCCTAATTACCTTACCCACACGCCCTATTCCACCTATTCAAATTTTCTTAATCGACCTATTCAATTTTTTTTCTCGCTCAGCTTGTTCGACCTTTATGCCTTCTTTCCCATGATTCCATTCTGCCCTATGATGCTTGCTTTTTTCTAGATTCTTGCAAAAGCATGGACGCTCTGAAACCTTAAAGCGGCCACTGTCCATTAATGGCTCGAAAGCCATAGTAGCTGGTGGAGATATTTCGAGTTTTGCTGATGTTCAAAAATCTGTGGGAGATTTGAAGAGAAATCGATTGTGGAAGAATGCTCTCTTCTTCTGGAAGAATCAGATTGGTATTTCCCTTGTTTTATCCCATTCAAATTCGTTATTTTCTTCTACGCTATCTTGTTTATGAGATATAGATGGTTGTAGGTCTGAAATATATTACATTTCTCATGAAAACATTGTACACATACTGGTTCTCATGAACTCTGAGCATGGAAAAAAATTCCCTGTACAGCTGTGGTGGTTTTCCCTTGATGTTACCTCAGCAAGTGGTGGTGGTAGTAATGTAGATCAACTTCATTCCTTCCAGAAGCTCGAATCCGAATCCTCACGGCTGGAAACCTCCCCATTTTCATTAATTGCTGTATTTTTGACAAACAACAGAAGGTTGGATATCTGGTAAGTGGTTTCTGCTATAAGGGTTTTACTAGATATTTTTTTTAATATAACATTACACTTCACTTTATGGGTACATTTAGAATGTGGTTTTGGGTTTGCCTTGTATGATTGAGTAGCTAACTATTAACGTGGTTCGTCAATCTCAAGAGGATCTAGTGCTTGCTCCACCACCCAAAGGGGCTTCTGTCGGTTCTCTATCATCTGTGACCCATATTTTTGATACGATATCAGTAGAGATTGGGAGAAATGTTCCCTTTGAACCTTCTCAAGTGTAGTTTATTTTGTAGGGAGAGGGGTTTTAATTTTAACTTGTCTTCTGAAGATTTGGATTACTTCAATTTCTCTCTGTTATTATCTTTTTGCATAGAATGTTGGATGACAATGCCTTTAAAAAATGGTGTATTTGGAATTGGGAAGCTATAGGGATTTTTATGAATTCTTACTAGGGTTTGGGTTGTAAGTATGTGTGCTCACTATTTAACTCCAATGTCACAGCTCAACATGTTCTTTACTTTTTCACTTGGAACATTGTTGGCTCTCTTTCCTTGTGTATTGCTGACAAGCATATTTCAACCCAAAAGATCGTAGTTAGGGTCACTACCCTCTTTGGCTCTCCACCATACTTGCGAACATGTAGCCATTCATATATTTATTTACCTAAAGGTTTGGCAAGGTTCTTATCCCTAATTTTCGACATTATACTTCCTCTAATGAAGGTTGTGCAACATTACAACATTATTTGAATCTTATCTTTTGTTCACCTTTTGGTGTGGCATTGATAGGTACGATGATGGAAGCCTTGCTTGGTGGGACTTAAGGAATCCAAGGACACCTGTTACTTCCGCTAAATTTCATTCTGAATGGGGTTTGTCTTCTTTGAGTTTTTGCATTTTTCATTTTTATGATGTTTTTTTTTTAAATTAAATCATGCAATTATTATATGGATATTTTTTGTATTTTGGCTAGTTTACTGCAGCAAATTCCGTTCCTTTATTCTTTGACAATAAGAGTGGGAAAACATCAACTAGCTAGTTCTAAGTGTCTACATATGTGTTTGGAACCAATATGAAAACTGGGTGGGTGCTAGATCATGATATCTGAGTTTGATCTAATTTCCTCATTCCTTCTTGCAGATCACTCCTTTATTCTCTAACAATAAGAGTGGGAAAACATCAACTAGCTAGTTCTAAGTGTCTATATATGTGTTTGGAACCAATATGAAAACTGGGTGGGTGCTAGATCATGATATTTGAGTTTGATCTAATTTCCTCATTTCTTCTTGCAGATCCACATGTCAGTAGTTTCCCATATAGCCAATATTTTTGCTTTAATTTGTCTCTTCATAGGCTTTGGATTCAAATTACCTACGAACTTCATGTTTATGTCTTCATTGCAGTCATCATTTTCATAATAGAAATGCCTCATGTTTTTCTTCACTTAATTACAATTGGTGGCGTTCCTTGGCAGGCTTACATTATCGCCTTCTCCCTGGGTATGGGAGCCATCCCATGGATTATTATGTCTAAGGTAATGTGCCTTCTCCAAATTCACTTGAGAAGCATTCTTGGAGAGGACTCCAGATTTTATGTGTATGGGGGTAATTTTCAATTGAGAAAATTGAGGCTTACCGCCATAAACTATTTGTGATAATCGAATAAATGGACATGGTATTGTGGTAAACTAGTGGCACTTGCCAACCAATGATCATGACTTCCATTTCTCGAGGAATCACTCACATGCAAACAAAATATGGAATCTAATCGTGAGTGGATGTAACTAGTAATGTTGAACTTGGGCCTTTCTGATGTTATAAAAATCGAGCTTACTGCCAAATAGATTGTGTTTCCATTCTATTATGTGGATGTCAATCAGTTACTATTTCTTATTATGCTATGTTCCCCATCAATTATAATTTTTCTACTTTACTCTATTGCAGATACTTCCTACTAATGTCAAGGGAATCGCTGGTAGTGTGGCAAATTTGGCCAACTGAGCCCTTTCCTGGGCAATAAAAATGACTATCAATTTTCTTTTAGAGTGGAGCACTGTAGGTAAAATTTGTTGCTTTTGAGAACTGGTTATATTGCCATTTTTTGTTGCAGCATCTAGAATTGTTTTTTCAACTCGTTTTGATCATCAGTTTGGGATCCCTAACTAAAGTTTATATTTTTTTTATCTATTAAAGGAACATTCTCACTGTATTCTCTCTTTAATTTCTTTACGTTCATCTTTACAAAGGTTGCAATTGATGGTCATAAATGAAGGAAAGGATTAGAGGATGTTCACTTCAGAATCACTCATCTTAGATTGGAAATGAGTGTAGAATTGTTCAAAAGTGGAGGACCACAACCTGATGTTGAACTTCTCCATAAATTCTTGAAATCTTGACAACCTTGTCTTTCGTATTGTCACTTTGAAGTAGAGGAGCATAATGTGTAAGATGACTGACACAATTTATCAAAGAATTATAACAATGTTGAACTACAGGTGCAATATATACACACTTTTCAATTGGCTTGAATTTGAAAATGAATGAATATGAATGTTAGTCTGTTATTTTTCCTGAAATTTTTTTAAGGTTAATATTATTTTTCGAATTACACACAAGTTATTTAGGTTCTATCCCTATTTTTCAGTGTTATCTTAAATTTTTCTGTAAGATTTATATAATTAAATTACTTTCAGAAGAAGAAAAAAGGGAACAACCTTCATTAAAATAGAGGATGTACATCTTCAAGGATCAGAACCCATGAATTATTAATTGCCTGCTAGCATATAGGAATCACCAAAATAACAAGCCCAGACAACAAGCATATCAGTGAGGTACATAGAAGGGCAAGACATAAGACCCTTGTTACCCAAAAAACAAGTCCAGGGACTACAATCAATCAACGTGAGACGGAATTGTAATCCAGAATAGCTCTATTGTGGGAGAGAAAAAAAAAAACACTTGAGAACAGAGACTAAAGCACCAGAGAATGCAAACAAAAAAAAAAAGAGGCCAGTGATCTTGAATGAACCATGACCACAAACCGCACCTTTAACCAGATGCTCAAAATTCATATGCCCCAGAAAGAGCACCAGCATCAGTATATTGTTGCTATCACACCAAAATGTTTCTCTTAATTAGAGAATGCAACCCAGAAGAATTGCAAAGAATGTAAGCTGGAAAAATCTCTCATCACTATAAAATAAGCGAAATCACTATTAAACCAGAATCCAATTCCACATAGAGATAACACCCAGGGGCAAAGAAGTTCTTGTCGGCCTTGGAAACACAATGGATGTTGAGCCTCGGCACAAAGGCAACAATCAGGGTCTCACCAGGTTCTCATGGGGTCTCAAGGAATCATCCCTTCCCGTGTTGCCGAATTCATCTACTGCAAATTTGGATTATGGTTCTAATCCTTTGACTCCATCATCAAATCATATGTTATTTGAGGTTTTTGATTCAACGATGGTTTTTTTCCTCTCAAAGGAACTTACCTGTTTCAGGAACCTCATTAGTTATTTCATTGATAAGACCCCGATTTTATAACGCATCTTCACTAATCAAGTAATCAAGTAATCCGATTTTATAACACATCTTGAAACTATTACATCAAAGGTAATCATGTCGAATTGAATGTCGATTCTGATTAGTGGACAGTCACCTTACCTGTAAGGAATGTTACATGTTTATGGGTTTAATTCTTTTTTTTAATTTTTATCACAGTGTCAGAAGACCGACACTTACAAAGTGTTGGTAGACCGACGCCTCTAGCTTTTTACACAACATCGGTTTTTCAATGCTTTAAAAGCGTGGTTAGCCAACCATGTCAGTATTGCGACGCCTCTAGCGTCGGAAGAGAGCCTTTTTCACAACGTCGATTTTGAGATGCTTTAAAAGCGTGGTTAGCCATAGATTCAGTATTGCGACACTTTACAAAACGTTGGAAGAGCGACATTCAAAACGTCAAACCACAAAGCGTCGGAATTTCAACATTTTACAAATGTCAGAATAGCGACAATTTACAAACGTCGGAAGAGTGACGTTCAAAACGTCAGACCGCATATTATCCAAATTGCGACAGTTTACAAACGTCAGAAGAGTGACAGTTTTGAAAACATTGGAAGAGTGACGGTTGTTTGGAAACGTCGGAAAAAGTGTTGGTATTGCGACACTTTGGCAAAGCTTCAAAATTGCGACGTAATGGCTAACCACATTTTTTCTGGCCTCGAAATGTCGCTCTTGCGATGACTATGTGTTGTAATAGTGACGAAGTGGCCGTCGGAAATTGGGCCAAATTTTCTAGTGTAGGGAGCTCAATAAGCTCACCATTAAAGATAAATTTCACATTCCCGTGACTGATGAATTATTGGATGAATTACATGGAGAAAATTATTTTACCAATTTGGATCTTCAATCAGGATATCATCAAATTAGAATGAAGGCTGAAGATATTCCCAAAACAACATTTTGAACTCATGAGGGTCATTATGAATTTTTGGTCATGCCTTTTGGCCTTACCAATGCACCTTCTACATTTCAAGGGTTGATGAATTCCATTTTCAAGCCCTTCCTTAGAAAATTTGTGCTAGTATTTTTTGATGATATACTAATCTACAACAGGTCTTGGAAGGATCATGTTGAACATGTTGACAGGGTGCTCAAACTATTGCAGGAGAAACAATTATATGCAAAAATATTCAAATGTTTCTTTGGAGTACAAGAGGTGGAATATCTGGGTCATATTGTATCTCACGAGGGTGTTAAAGTAGACCCTAACAAAATTAAAGCCATTAAGGAATGGAAAGTCCCCACAACCATAAAGCAGTTGCGAGGATTTCTCGAGTTAATAGGGTATTATCACAAGTTTGTTAAGAATTATGGGAGAATAGCAGCACCTCTAACAACATTATTGAAGAAAGATGCATTTTCATGGACTCCTAAAGAAACTAAGGCCTTTGAACATCTTAAAGAGGCAATGTGCCTAACACCAGTCTTAGCTACGCTAGACTTCACAATAACCTTTATTGTGGAATGTGATGCCTCAGGAAATGGAATTGGTGTTGGTTTAATGTAGGAAGGAAGACCCATTTCTTTTGAAAGTCGTCCAATCAAAGGAAAGTGTTTACAGAAACCTATTTATGAGAAGGAAATGTTAGCAATACTGCATGCACTAAATAAATGGCGAGCTTACCTAATGGGAAGACACTTCAAGGTAAAAACTGATCATGATAGTCTTAAACACTTTTTGGAACAAAGACTATCTTCAGAAGAGCAATAAAAATGGGTCAGAAAGATGTTGGGTTATGACTTTGAAATAAACTATGAAAAAGGGAAGCTTAATGTTGTTGCAGATGCACTCTCAAGAAAGAATGAAGAGGTGGAAGCATTGCTTTGTGCCATTTCTATTATGCAACCAGATTGGATAACTGAAGCAAGAGATGAATGGAAGAAGGACAAAGAATTATGGACACTCATTCAAAAATTGCAGCAAGATCCTAGTACATTTGATACATTTAGTTGGAAAAGTGATTCTTTATGGTACAAAGATCACTTATATCTTTGTAATAATTCCAAACTAAAACAAAATATTCTTTTGGAATTGCACACTTCTCCTTTAGGAGGACACTCAGGATTTTTAAAAACTTACCACAGGGTGAAGAAAGAATTTTTTTGGGATGGCCTTAAATCTGATATTCAAAATTTTGAGGTGGAATGTTTGGTTTGCCAGAAAAATAAATTTGAGACAATTAAAACCCCAGGAATTCTACAACCTTTATCCATTCCAAGTCAATGTTGGGAGGAGATTTCAATGGATTTTATCACAGGCTTACCTAAGTCCGAAGGAAAGAGTGTCATCATGGTGGTAGTTGATTGACTTACCAAGTATGCACACTTTTGTGCATTATCTCATCCATTTAAAGAAAGTATATTTTCTACTACATTTATGGTCACAACTCAAAAGCTACATGGAAACCCAAGGGTTATTGTGAGCGACAGAAATCCCATTTTTACTAGAAATTTTTGGAAGGAGTTATTTTCTTGTTTGGGTACTCAATTAGCTCATAGCTCATCTTATCATGCTCAATCTGATGGTAAAACTGAGATAGTAAATAAATTTTTGGAAGGATATCTTTGTTTTTTTGTATCTGATAAACAAACACAATGTGTCAAGCGGTTACCTCTCGCTGAATGGTGGTATAACACTTCCTTCCATAATGTAGAAAAAATGACCCCATTTATGGCACTTTATGGATATCATCCACCATCCATCACATCATCTTTAAGAGAAAATTCGAAGGTTCAAGCAGTGGAAGATCACATTGAGCATCAACAAGAAGTTCTCCAAATCTTTAAGGATAACATAAATTTGGCACAAAATCGAATGAAACAATAGGCAGATCAACATCACAGCAAGAGAAGTTTTGATGTAGGAGACTGGGTTTTTTACGGCTAAAACCATACAAACAAATGTCCCTCAAGCAAGCTAAGAAGGATAATAAATTATCACCAAAGTACTATGGTCCTTACAAGGTGTTGCAAAAGATTGGTACTATGGCATACAAATTGGAGCTTCCTTCTTCTTCACGAGTGCATCCAGTTTTCCATGTTTCATGTTTAAAGAAGGTTATAGGTGAAAATCTTCTAGTTCAAACAATATTGCCAAAACTTGATGAGGAAAGAAAAATCATATTGGAACCTGAAGCGGTCACAGAAATAAGAACTCGATAGCTACGGAATCGATCAATTTTAGAGTATCTCATCAAGTGGAAGAACTTACCCACTGAAGATTCTACATGAGAGGATGAGAATTTTATACAGAAGCACCCAGAGCTACTCAAGTGTTGAGGACAACACTTTTTTGAAGGAGAGGGGCATGTTAGGTCCCTATTTTAATAGTATAATCCCTTATTCTTGTTAGTGTAACCCCTTTATTGTTATTATTGTACCCCTGTAACCCCCATATTGTTATTATTGTGCCCTTAAATTATTATTGTAAGGTCGGCTAGGATTACATTTTGGCCCCATGGACTCCTATATATAGAAAGGAGGTTTTGTAATTTGTATCATCCAATAATTGTTCATTCATGTAATGTATTGGAGGTTTCCTCCTCAAAGTGGCTTATTTCTAAGGCGTTGATATCTCTTTTCTTCTATTTTTGGAGCTGGCTTCACAACAAAGACAGTTTGGACTGTACTACTGAGTATGCTGACATGTTGCCCCTTTTTCTATTGATTTGTCTCATCGTGACTTTGGTTCTTTAATAACCATGTGTCTTCATTAAATATCACCTTCAATAACCTCATAACCACTTATCAACCATCACTTTCTATATCCATATCATTATGGGTCCTTATCTTGCTTGAATTTTCTCAGAAACATTGCTGACAGTTGTCAAAATTAATTTAAAATAGGTGCTACCAGAAATTCTAGTAAAAACCAGTAACTGCGCAAAAACTATAATGCTACTGGAATTTCTGATAACACTTTGTTTCTTTTTAAAAAATGGACAACAAACACTTGAAAACTTGTGCAGATTATACACTTTGAAACTTGAGTTGTTTTTCAAAAATGTACTTAGTAAGAAAAATGTGTTCTATTAGGAAACCCTTTTACCTTTTTTCCATATGGGATGTTTCTTCTACAATCTTTTCTAAGTCTGATTTGTTATCAACAGTTGATTTTGATCTTGTGGTCCTGGTGGTTGCTTCTTTAACAGTGGTCTTTTTCTCCTTTGATCCCTTTTGAATTTTTATTCTTTTTGAGGATTATGTTTATTGATATGAAGGGGCTTTGCCTTTGTTTTTTCTCTTGGACTTATCAGTCTCTGCAATTGAAGGAGTTACAGTCTGTAACCCTTCAGATTTTCCTTCTACATCTATGACCTCTATCAGCAAACTTGGATTATGCAAGGCCTTATATTTGATTCTAAACTTGTTGTTGTCTCTGGTGTGTCTTTTTCTGATACTAGGAATAGGTTTGGCATCCTCTTTCTTTCTCTTGTTGCTAATATCATACCCTACATCTTTTAGGAGCTCTTCATCAGACTTAGTGTGCTGATATTCTTTCTGAATTTTCTGTTGAATTTCTACTTCTGAAACTTCCAGTAGCACCTATGTTTTGGATTTTTCTACAGTTGCATACCTTCCTATCTTAGCTCTGATATAAAATTTGGGAAAATGAGGAATGGGAGGCACCATATTCATGGATTTAATCTTATTGGTCGATGGTCCTTCTCATTTTTCCAAATTCTTCTCAACCTTGGTTGAAGGAGTCTTTTCTTTTTTCCTTTAGCCTTTTTATGGATGTTTTCCTTCTTAGTCTTCCTCTTAGTTATCTTAGCAGCCTGAGGATGTTGCTATGAAACTGAATATTTTTAAACTAGAGCATTTGGTGTAGGTGCAGGTTGGCCTGCCCTGTAAAACAGAAAATTCTCCCATGATTGATTTATTTTCCTGAGTTCTTCCTCAACTAACACTTTGATAACAGCTTGATGATATAGGTTGTATTCTGAAGCAGTTGTGTGTGTTTGAATCTTGGCTAACATTTTTGTCAAGCTCTTTAGTAAAAATAATGGTAAGTTGAGGGTCTTCATACCTGTAACATGAAACAAAAATCTCATATGATAAAGAAAACCCACAATATACCTCCTCTCACAGGTGAGGTAGATTTTTATGAGCTTAAAAATCTTAGCCCATTCATTCTTGAGTTAAATATTGGTAATTCATTTAGCCCAGTTGGGATCACTATGCCCATATTTAAGGAAACTTTTTAGGTCTCCTCCAGTGATGAGTTTGCCTTTAAACCATTTTTATCCTTCCTATGGAAGGTTGAAAGCCTCAATAATTGAATCTGTTGATACCTACAATCTAAGACCATATATGGTTGCTTCCTGTCCATTAAAATTATGTGAAAAATATTGAGCTACTCCTAAATGAGATATTCCTAGTCTTGAGCATAGTGGATACCACCTTTCTTGAACAAAAAGCCTTCTCACATTCGGATTAGCATCAACTAGGTCAGCTCCTTGGGGTTCAATTCATTTTATCTTTCCTCCTTTCTTAGTCATCTTCAATAATAAAGATGGTTTTCTACTAAAATATGATAGGTGGCAAGGCTAAAGGAGCTCACCTAACAGGTGTTGCCATGTCTTCTATGAGATCTTGTCTGAAATCTAAGACTCCTTTCTCAAGCTTCTCACAATAATATCTCATTCACCAACAGTTAAAATCAACACTAATGATCTTCCTTTATTCTCGGTGGTTTAAAATAGATACGTTGGTTCACATTCCCATACAAGAGATTTTTCATTATGGTAAGTATCTTATACCATAGCATACACCCTGTGATAGTCATTATGATCTTCATTTGGCTGTAGAGTTTCAGATGGTATGCTACAGGTGGCTGGATATGAGCGGAGTTGTAACTGGCAGTCACCTCCACTGTATCTTTATTACAGGCCTAAATTTCCAGCATTGCCCATGTGTGATCAAATAAACGGTCATCACATTAAAATTGTGGATCCATGATCTATTTTAACCCATAACACGTACTTTTCCATGTGGATGAACTGACTCAACTGACAGACGGGATGGACAATGACAGGTTGTGCTTAGCTGAGGATTGACACCTAGCTGCTACATGTATAACCATGACTCAACTCAACATTACTGATCGTAAACATTTCCTATCACGTGACCTAAACTCATGATAAAATATTTGAAATGTATTTTATAACAGGAACACGTGGCTTAACAGAAAACAGATTTTTTTTTTTTTTTTTTAAATAGGGTAAGTTACTGGAATTTCCGGTAGCATCGGGTTAAATAAATAAAAGCACAAAACATAATTAAAACGGAGTGTCCAAAAAGGGCTAAAAGAGACGCTACCGGAAATTTTGGTAGCATTCAATTTTTTTTTTGAAATTTACAAATTTTATCCTAGAAAAAAAAAAAAAAAAATAGACTTGTGACTTAGCATAAAATTGTGCTAACATGCAGAATGGTTCATTAAGTCCCTCCTATCTACTATAATTAAGGATGTTTCCATGAGAAAATTTGTTACTGAAGAGAAATTAACTTGTCGTGCTCAATACCTGAATTTTATTTATACCCAATCTGACATGCTATATCACAAGATACCCAATGCTCCCTAAACTCACCATATTATTCCACCTACTCCCTCGAAGGAATTACATGTTGTTGATGGTGTGATTAGTTCCATCAGTCAATAGTGAGTGAGAAAATATTCTAATCAAACTAATTTGAAACCTGCTCCAACTATGACCAATCAAAAGCCCTCTAATCCTACTGCTGTGAGTACTTTTGAGGTTAACATCATTCAATCTAGGAAAGGAAAATGTCAGCAATATAGATGTAAGAAAAATTAGGGTAAAGGTAAGAACAAAAAGGAAAACCCTCCATAGGATAAGTAGGAGAATCGTTCTCCTAACGAGAAGTGTAAGCCTTTTTCCCTTGTCTTATCTGTATTTATGAGTGTTTTACTAAGGATTGTCCACATCATGCAAAGATCAATCTATTTTTGAAAACTACATCCACTACACTTGTCATGCTAAAAGACCCCCTTTCCAAATTAGGGGGCTAAAATGATTGCACAAGATCCATCTCCCTCTTCTCAAAACACAATTTTTATGTCTTAGAAAGATATCTTGGTGGCCATTAGAAACCAAGATTATGGTAATATGAATCCTTCAACTGGAAAGGATACAGATCAACCTTCCAGTTCTACTCCACCCACATCCAGTCCTCTCCAAACCGAGAAAGTTGCTCCAGGTATAACGATTAAACATCCCAAAGGGGTGATTTGTAAATCATAATTTAACCCCCATTGTCCCGCTTAGAAGAATTTTATATTAACAACTATTGTAGGAGTGGAGCCCTCAGATTCAGGTCTCATTTTTTTCAATCGCGATAATTATACACCTAAACTTCTGCCCCAACTTTTACTTATGATTCAAGATCTGGTTAAAGGCAAAAAAAAAAATCCGCACCATTGTGGAGGAAGTTTCCTCTACCTACATCAAGTCGATGCAATGTTGGAAAGATTTAAGTTATCCTTCCCTTTCTTAGTCACCGACGACACTCAAAGCCTTTTATGGAAGAAAATTTAAGCCTTATGGAATTATTAATTATGTACCCGTGTAATTAGGTGCTAAAACAATCTCAGTAGAGGACAGAGTCATTGATGGACCTTTATATTATAACCTTTTACTAGGACATGATACTTCGGTTTATGCTATGGCAGTTGGAGTCTCATATTATTTTTATATTATTTCTTTCCCTCACTAGGGGGGAATTGTGGCTATTGATCCACTTTCCTTTTTCACCACTGATTCCCAGACTACTAGAAACATACCTCTTGTGGGAAATACCACACTACCTTTTGACCATGTTGGAGTAGGATTATTAAAAGACTCAACCTTGATGGGAAATTTCACACTTCCTACTCATGGAATTCCCTCTATGGTTGGTCCAATAAAAATTATTGCGTCTATTACTATTCCATATGATCCTTGGATAGTGCATGATAGTTCCAACATTGAATCTTTTGGCAACTATATCTCGCTCAACCCCATCGAGTTATCTTATGAGGCTATTCACCTGGCATGTTCAACAAATTTTGAGAACAATAATTTAGTGAATTTGGTTGATGGTTCCTCTCAATATTCAAGTTTAGTTTCACAATTTAATCCTTTCAACAACACCTTTTCCACCGATGAAAGCATCATGAAGATCGTGATGCCGGATGAGAGACCCTGAGATGATAGTCATAATCATTCATATTTCTTGCCTCAACCCAACGCTTTTGAGAGTAACTTTGAAGACTTTTTCTCTCCCAAATTTACTGAGGAACCTCAGAACCCCATCTCCATTTATCAGGAACTCCTGAATTATGAGAAACTCCTGTAAAATTTTTAGGACACTACTCCCCGTGACATTTCAATTAAACTTGGGATTATTGAAAATGACCATATCAGTGCATCTTGTTCTCCTAATGAGATTAATATTTATAAGGAATTTTTTCAATAATTTTGTGACGTGTTTTCTTGGAAATATTAAGAGATGTTAGGCATTTATACCAATATTTTGGTGCACAAAATCAAAACATATCTAGATGCCAAGCTAGTTAGACAACATTTACGTCTGATTCATCCTAAGAAATTTGTTGCGATTAAGGAAAAAGTTGAAAACCTTTTGCATGTTGGTTTTATCTATCTTGTTCCTTTAACTGATTGGGTATCAAAAATTATTCCTGTGATGAATAAACAATTTATGATATAATTATATTCTATTATCGGGATAGCAATAGATATTGTCCTAAAGACAACTACCCAACCCCTTTCATCAACCAAATTGTTGATGATTGCGTCGGGAGTGAAATTTTCTCATTTATGGATATATTTTAAGGCTAAAATCAAATCAAAATTCTCCCATATGACCAACATAAGACTGTGTTCATTTTTCCATGGGGTGTGTTTTCCTATCGTAAACTTCCTTTCGGTCTTAAGAGTGCAGGCGCAAATTTCCAATGGGCAATGAACTATGCTTTTCATGATATTAAGCATATCGTGAAACCATATCTAGATGATTTTCCTGCTCACTCTAAGGGCCATCAAGACCAACCAATGCATGTCAAATAAATATTCCTACGATGTTGACACTATAATATTTAATTAAACCTACAAATATGTGTCTTTTGTGTTCAACATGGCCGACTTCCAGGATTCGTAGTGTTCAAACAAGGAATCTGTATTGATCCCTTGAAATACCATAAAATCCTTGATTTTCCACCACCTTCTTCTCTCGTTCAATTAAAATGCTTGCAAGGGAAGACTAACTTTCTATGAAACTTCATTTCTAATTGTGCAGAACTTACCAAAGGATTTACACGTTTATTGGAAAAGGGAGTTCCCTTTCATTGGGATGATACCTCTCAAAAGAATTTTGATTCCTTGTGTTAGGGCTCCTCGGTTTCCCAAGGCTTAGAAAGGAAATGAAATAGGTAGCAACAGAGCAAATTTCAATTTGGTAGCTAGCCCTACCAAATCAGAGAGGGATCTCTCTATGTCAAGCTCACAGTCGATGGAGATGACTGGAGAATAAGGATTTTAGGCTAGTTATAAGCTTAGTAGGGTTTTTTTTATTTAGGCTTGTTTAGGGTTTGTTGGACAAAGAAGCGCCAGGTCGGGAAACTAAGCAAGATATCCCAAAAATATCAGTTACAGACAAAGTATGAGGCAAGGTAGATGTGATTCAGTGACACAATTGGTTTTTCATTGTAGTGTAGTAAGGAGGAAAACATATAAGAAGTTAAGTGAGCATAATGAATTCACTTATTTCAGAGGATGAAACACTTAGATGCTTATCTTAAAAAAAACAGAGCATAAAAGCATGATTTTTGTTTCAAAACTTAAAATATAAAGAATATGAAGAAATTAGATGGTTGCTTAAACAACTTTATCATCGATGCATAAGAAAAGTAGAGAAAAACACTATCACTAACCACATCACAAGAATCCCATAAAAATAGTTGCAACTACATGTAAATTTCTTCTGCAAATTGTCAAATACACTAGTGCCAAAGAGTGATAACTTTAGATATCCAACCCTCTCAATGAATTAATTCTAAGCACATATAGAAAATAAAACAATATTCCACCTCTAGGGGTTGAATCCTGATCCAAAACAACTAATTAGAAACAACTTTCCCCTTTTTTAGCTAACAAGTTGAGCTTTTCTCTCAAGTCATTAAACATAAGATTATTTTATAAACATGAACATATATAGGCCTATTAACCATAAAATAACTCATGATCCAGCTGTTACATCTACCATCTTGAACTTTTACCTCCACATGTCAAAAAAATCTTCAAACCTAGAAATGCAGCAAAATTTCTCAGAAACGCAGCCGAAGCGCAACACAACTTTGGAGGATGATTTGGAGGCCTTCCCAGATGATTTTTTGGCTGAAAAAGGTATGGCTAGAAAGCTGAATATGTCTACTACACCATGGAATCATCAAGCAATGGAAAAAATACTCTAAACCTCTGAAACATTTCCTTGAAGTCAAATTATACCAGAAACGCAGTGAGTGGTCTAAAATAGTGGAAGAAAGGTAAAAAAGGGGCACTATTTTGTCATTTTCTAAAAAATATATAAAATTTATAGCTTCAAAAATTACTTTTATGTTATTCTAAAATCATTTCCCATCTCCACACTCTTTCCAATTTTCATTTGGAGCCTCTGGGAAAAATCGCAGCGAGCACTCGCTATGTTTCTGTAGGGTCAAATTTCTTCTTTTTTTGTAAATATAGGGGTCAAAAATGGAGTGAAATATCTTTAACCATAACACTTTTTAAAATAATGGAAGAGGTTTTTGTAGGTACGGTTGTTTTGAATAATAAAATCTCTCAGTTTTTTTAAATTCATTCCCATACTCTTGTAATATGTGACATAAACAAATGGCTAAAACAAGAAATTAAATTGGAGAATTTGATTTTCTGAAAAATAGGCTTCAAAATTTGCTGCATATCTCCCAAATCATAAAACCTGTGCATAATCTGAAGGATTTTTTTTTTCTTTGGTGTGTTATTGACAAAAACCTCTTTCACGTTTGTAAAATTCATCTCCATTTTTTCAGAAACTGATTTTGAAGTAAAATTATCCCTGTGTGCAATGTAAGCCCTAGAAAATGATCACAAAACTAAAAAATTCAAAAATTTGTCTCCTTTTTCTTTGATTTATGATTTTATTTCATACCACTAGCAATGCATCAACCAATAGGTCTAGGTTATCCAGTTAAGTCATGATGGTAGCCCACCTTTTTCACCTTTTGACAAAACCCTAAGCAGTCTACCTCTTCAAATGACTTCCTCATAAAATATGATGCATTTACCCCCTTCATATGAATAGGGTCATATCTTGAGACATTTCCTCCTTCGAGTTTCATATTTTCACTAGTCTCTTCCATTTTTTACTTTTCTTTTAATAGGAAACCCTAGTCTCACACAGGAATGGGTAAGAGGACTTGAGCTACAAAACGAGGGAAAAAACGTAGCAAATTGAGAGTGTGGAATGGAGGGGATGGAGGGCAAGAAAAATTATGAAAAAAAATTATGGTGAGTAGGGACGTGTTTTGGGAACACAATTAAAGTGGAATTTCTAAATTTAAGTGATGGAAATGGGACAAAAGAGGGAAAACACATCCCTAGTCTAGAAGTGCGACAACTGGCTAGGGTTTGTGTGGGAAATTGATGAAATGAGTGAAAAAAAGTGAGGTTACTGGTAGGGAGTGTCTAATGAAGGATATTAGGGATGTATAGGCCAAGAAATAAGGAAATTTCCTTATCAAGTGAATAAAAACCATGAAATCAAAAAATAGCAACAACAAACCCTAGGGAAGGAGTTTATCAATTTTGTGAAGAATTTGACTGAAGAAAATATTTTTAATGGTCCCATTTACTTGTTTGAAGTTGTTTGAAACAATGAAATTTATTTTTCACATGTTCTTTCCCTCCTTATATCTCCAAAATGAAAGTGTAGCAAGTTTCCAGAAACACAACCAAAGCGCAACAATCTGATGAATTTAGTAATTTGGTGATATAATTAGAATTTATGATGGTTTTGGAAATGTTTGCAATGCAAGAGAGGAGCTCTTGAAGACTTGGAAGGATATAATTAACTCTTGGAAAACGTTACTTCTCTTAATATCTCAAAAAACTTGATTTTGGCTCATGACATCATGTGTACTTTTGAAAGAAAGACTTTTGACTGATGTGACTGCAGCATAATTTTTTCAAATGGAAATGTTACCTTTTTATTTAATTCCCTAATTTTCCAACTCCAATGATGGTGACCCAAATAATGGACATGACTCTATTTTTTATTTTGATGATTGACATTATGATGACAAACAAATGTAAATCCTAGACCATGACCTATATCATTGCACACTAACTCTTTTTATGACCTAGGACACCTAAATTATGACATGACCATGATGAGTGATGATCACCATGAGAAAGTGGAAGGAGAAGAAATGACCTAGACAATGACTTGACCATTTTTACAATTAAGAGATGCCAAATTTTATTTTTCAATACAAAAATTTTATTAAAGACATCTAACAACACTATAAAGAGTAAATTTGATCACTGAGACTATTTGACACTAACAGCTTAAAAGGTGTATTAGCCCAAGAATCATTAATATATCCCCCTGATTATCAACAAGCCTATTTCTTGTATATTTTTTTATTTGTTACCACTATCGCTATGGTATTGGTACAAGAAGATGATTTAGGAGACAAACACCCTATTTATTACCTGAATCATAATTTAACTTACACTAAAGCCAAGTATTCCCATGTTGAAAAGTTAGCTTTGGAAGTTTTCCAAGCTATTCAGAGATTTCACCACTGTATTTTGCTTCACAAGACTCTTTTGGTTTCTGATTGCAACCATATGACCTACATATTGTTACATCAATTTTTGGAGGGGAAATACTCAAAGTGGATCATATTCCTCTAAGATTTTGATTTAGAGTCTATTAAATCCAAGTCTAATAAATATTTAGTCTTTATTGAATTGATATGTGACCTTCCGTCCTCTGCGTTAAGATCAAAAATTGATTAATTGATACCTGATGAAACATTATTTCTAATAGAATATTTTTAACCTTGGTATGGATATTTCATCATCTATCTCCAAAAAAACTTTCCATATTGAACCCACTCATTCTGATCAACATCGAATTTGATACCAAACTCACCAATACATCATAATTGGTGACACTCTTTACCTTCGTGGTGTCGATACGATTTTCCAACGGTGCCTCACACATAAGGAGGTCGAGAAATATTTGAATGATTCTCATGCTGCAACATGAGGAGGACATGTGTATGGCTATTATATCACCCAAATTGTTTTAGGTGTCGATTACTTTTAGCCAACTATGTTCAGAGATTGCATTTTAGTAGTCCAAAAGGGTCATGCATGTCAAATCCATAACCATAAATTTCATGTTCCACCTGCTCCATTGCATCTAATTGCCACTATTGGACCCTTTTCAAAATGGGCTATCAACTTCATGACATGTGACCCTCGCTTGGGCAGGGGGCATGGTTAAATAATTGTTGCAGTAGATTATTTTAATAAAAGGTCCAAAGTGGTACCTAATACGACAACAATGACAAAACTGTTGCATTGTTCCTTTTTAACCATGTCTTTTCCAGATTTGGTGTGCCAAAAGTTATATTTATAGACCATGGCAAGCATTTTCGCAATTACATGATGTCTAAAATAACTAACAAGCTGAGCTTATGACATGATAGCTCAACTCCCTACTACCCATTGTTAATTTTCATAGAGAAACATTGTTTTTCTTTGATAGTTACATTTCTTCAATAACATGTTAAGTTCACCCAAAATCATAATAACAATATAGTTATATACATTATTAACCATCAGAATATGAAACTATGAAGAAAGAACAGTACCATCATCGTCATCTAAGTAACAAAATGAAAAGGAATAAGATAAAAGAAGTATGAACACATAGAGACACCAGGATTGGTCTTGTTAGGTCTCTGTAATTTATTAGCAAGATTGGGAGAGTCCAATCACAGAGTTAACATCATTTCAACCAACTTTGGGATTCTAGGATCTAGCCCTCCTGAATCCGGAGAGGGATCTCTCCAATATGTACAAAGATGGATATTGTCTTTTAAAAGCTTAAGGTAATGATATTAGGCTAGTTATGAAGGCCAAGGGTTTTGTTTTGTTTTGGATGGTTGAGCATGAAATGTTACTTGAGGAGAAAGTCCTAAGTGCAAAAAGTTTCAAAAGTGAGAAGTTGCAAGAAAATAGAACAGTTTTGGCAGATAGATAGATATAACGTTGGTTTTTAGTCCATTGGGCTATGGAGTCATATTTGGGCTTTAATTGAACAACAACATCAAGTGTGATCCAAGGGGCAAGTCATCTATACCACAAGATTATTGAGATTAAAATGATGAAATGGAAACATTAAAATGTTGGAGGGGTGGAAACTAATAATAATTTCTCAGAGGATTTATAGTCAGTCCAAACAAGAAAAGCCTCTTAAGTAACTGTTTTAAAACCAACCAAGGACAGGGCTAACCATAGACTTCTTGGGCAAGTTCTTATTAAAGCGGCTTAATTGACAAACAATCCAGTAATCCACATAATTACCTTCAGAAAGTATGAAAACACATAAGAAAAACAGAGTGTAACTTAAGATCAGATAAAGTACTTTTAAACCTAGTCTGCTTTCAGTCAACACCAAGGGAAACTTTCAGAATCTGCCTTTGGAGAAAAGAATCTAGGAATCGGGGCAAACCATATCTTCTCTAGTCTAACTTTAATAGCAAATAATGGAAATAACATTCGAGAACAATGTTTGAGCAAACAGAAGGACGAGGGAACGCCAACATTCCTAACTGTTTAAACTGTATTGAATCATTCTTAAATAAACAAATCTAAAGAAAACATTAAGATAAAGATTTCTTAGCCAGAGAAGGTTACTGCTATACAGAAAATCCTAACCCTGTTTAAACTGTTCTTTACAGAGGGAAAATGAACAATATGGCATACATAGAAGGAAAACGATTAACAAAGAAAGAAGCACTTCACCAGTGATAAAGACCAGGATCCCAAGAAACAACTTTTATATTGATGTCAAACCGGTTACAATCTTCAAGTCCAATGTTTCAGTTCAGCAATCATCTTCACTATTCAACCTAACTACTCTAGCGCAAACAGAGCTTCAAGGGCCAGTGAACACTATGTACAAATAGAAGTCTCGAGCTCAAGTGTATTTCAAAGTTCTGCAACCAACAACTTCTCATCTTATGCAGAAGTACTTATAGGAAGATGAGGAGGTGAGATTTTAACAAAATATCTCAAGGATAATTAATGCAGAGTGAAGAATTCTCGGCCCTTTGAGAGGCTCGAGGGAGAAATTTACAGGTGGATCACTACATTAACTGTTTCATAATAAATATCGAAGCTCGGTGGAAGCTTTTTTTTTGACTTTGAGGCTCTGTGTATGTTTTGGAGTAACTCTGCAGATATTTATGCATTGGTTTTCTTGCAGAAATAACTTCTTGGCAATGCTGGAGGCAGATATTCCTTCGAGCAATAACTTCGGCCTATGTTCTGAATGGTTTGAGGAGACAGGTGGCTCTTTGTAGTAGCTGAGGAATCAATTCGCCTCAGTTGAAGTGGTGGAAACCTTTCTGTCAGATAAAACACTTTAGGTTTTCCTTTAAACTGTGTTTTAGATTGGGGATTAGGCTTTTGATAACTGTCTTAGCCATAATCCCCATAAAAACTGTCTTCAATCTTCATCTGCTGTGCTCTGTCTTCAAAACTGATACTCTTTAACTGTGTTTTAATTAAAACAGTGTCTTGTCGATGTGCAGGGCCGCGCAGGGCTCTTTAGGTTATCAATTCTCATGAAACATCGATAAATTATTCGATACAGAGCCCGTGAATGGTTCTTTTTAGAAAGCCCGAAGGCACAGGAAACGTCTTTCCCAACCCTCGGCTCTCCTTCATTATATAATGGAAAATCATTAAAACACCTGCAAAACACAAAAACAGTTAAGAAATCCTGCGGAAAATAGGTTTAAACTGCTTCAGATGGCGGGGGAGGAGCGTAGCCGTCGGATAAAAACATCTAACGGTGGAGATCGGCGCAAAACAGAAAGATGAGAGCGGGGAGAAGAAATAAGGCGGGGTGGTTTTGGACCGTCTGATCTGGACACGTGGACGGTCCAGATCTAATCGGAGGATCTCAATCGGGGGTGGAAGGTAAGTGCATGCGATTGAAACGCAGCGATGCAATTAAGCGTTGGCCGTTGATCTGCAGATCAGATCAACGGCGGAAAGTGAATCGGAGGGTTTTGAAATGGTGGTAAGACTTGCGATCAAAGGGAATAAGGACTGTTGGATAGGCGAGAAATGGACGGTCCAGATCTAATCGGAGGATCGCAATCGGGGAGGTCACACAACAATATGCGATTGAAACTTTGTGATTGAGCCCTTTGTGATTGAGCGCTGGCCATTGATCTGAGGACCAAATCGACGGCATGGAATGAATCGGAGGGATCGCAAGGGTGTGCGATGGCCGTCGGATCGCAAAACAGATGGACGGTCAGGATTGAATCGGGGATCGGCAATCGGGGGTGAGACGGGAAGGTTTGCGATTGCGATCGGAGGGAACTTTGCGATTGAGCGCAGGCCGTCGATTTGAGAACAAGATCAAAGGTCGGGATTTAATCGGGGATCGGAAATCGAGAGCGCAACAAAAACGCATGTGATTGAAAGTTTGTGATGCAATTGAGTGCAGGCCATTGGATCAAAGGACTAGATCAACGGTCAGGATTGCTTCGACCTACGAACCGGTGGAAAAACCCTTAAACATATGAAAACCAAAGTTTTGCAAATAAAACAAGTTATAATGGATCGGGCGGAAAATATATATAAGTAAAGGAAATAGGCACCCGATTACGGGGTCGGTGGTTTTCACGGAATGTAATATGCCCGGGAGTATAAAGACAAGGGCCAATCGCAATCGGGCCATTGAGCCTGGTCTTTCCGATCAACCCATTTGTGTTGTTTCCGATTGCGATTGCACAATCGTCTCTTTTCAATCAACCCATTTGTATTTATCACGTGGTTTTAAGTTCTCAATTTAAAACTTTCGGAAAGTTGGTTTTTGGGTTTACAAAGGAAAATATTGATCGGAGAGGGATTTTTCAATGGTTTATGGCCCGATTGCGGGCTCTATGGTTATATGAGGAAATAATATGATCGGAGGGTTTTATATGAAAGGCTAATCGCAATCGGAGCTTTGTAATGGTTCAAAGTTATGCACCGTTGGATATTTGTGATGCGATTAGCGCCGAAAAGCTTTGGCGTTTGGTTTTAACACATGGGCATGTGGGGGGAAGTGGTTTAGGACTTAGCCCAAGGGGCTTAGGTCCATAGCAATAAAACTTTGATTTTTTATGAGAAATTTTCAAGGATTTTAATGGATTTGGGGTTCTGAAATAGTTAAAAAGTGTTTTTTTAACTATGAAAGGGGAAATTTTCATAAATGGAAAGAAGAGGACTTATGAAAACAAGGTAGTTTTGATGGAGAAAAAGGGGAGCAGATGAAAGGTTTTGAGAAGAGGAGAAATGGCGATCTTTCAGTAGTCTTTTAGTTGGAGTCAGCAGAAATTCCTGAGTATAAAAAATGGGACAACAAATGAGGATTTTGGACAGAGGCATGAGGCCTTAAGGAGACTTCAAGAGCCAAAAAAATTTTAGTGATAAAATTTTTTCCTTGGAGGCCCAAAAAGATCTTAGCCACCTTTTGGTATAACAAAATATTATAGGTGGCTAACAGTGGCTCCACTTGGGGATGGTGCCTTCTTGAAGGCATCAAGAATTCAGACTTGATTTCTGGGAGGCTGACTAGTTGCCTCATCCATTGGGCTGTCCTTCTGTGATTGAATGATCTTCTCTAAAAACATATTTGGCAGCCATGAAAACAATGGACCTTTATCGAAAAGCTTGCTACCTACCCAATCCTACAGATCTAGCATTTTTTCTTCATCAGAGTGCACTTGGATTGGCAAACTCTATTCACAACATTTTATTCTTTTGAAAGCAGGAAATCTAATCTACTTCTACTCCTTATTTCTCCCTGAACTCAGATTAAACACTTGAGCTCAGATATTTCTCTACCTAGTCTACTGTCTGTTGGGATTAAACAGTCCAACAAACTTTCATTCTCTAAATTCTACAACAGAAATTTAAAAATAGTCAAGTCAAGATTGAGTTGTTCGACTTGCTATGATCTATGGCATAAAAACAAGCTACACATAGATTATTATTTGCAGAAATTGAACATCAAAAATTGAAGGCTTAAGATCTGAAAGCTTCTTATTATGGCCTTCTCTCTTCTTCTCATAGCTATGATTTTTCTTTTTTTTTTCTGTGAGCTATCTCTTCCTTGATATCTGATTCAGATTTTGAGCAAATTAGAACCAGTTTTTTCTCTTTTATGACTCAGAAAATAAAACAGTTTTGAGTCATCTCTCTTTGGAAACTTTGGTTCAGATTTTGAGTTTGTTTGAACCTTAATTTCTATCCTAATCTATCTACTGATAAGCCAAGATTAAACGGTTTGGCAAATCAAATTCACTACCCTATCAGCAGAAAATTGAAAGCTAATTAGTTAAGATTAAACAGTTTGACTAACTAGAAGTGTGTTTTGCAGGAGTGGCTCTTGAGGTTGCACACTTTCAGATTTATTTCTCTTTTTGGCATGGGGCTGTGCCTTTCTTGTTTTTCATTTCTGCCCTCTTTTCTTTCTTTCTTTGTTTTTGTATTTTTTGATTTTTCATAACTTTGAATGCAATGGTGGATGAAATATTCATAACGAAAAAAAGAAAAAAGAAGGCTTAAAAACATATCATGAATCAAGAGAAGTAATGCTTCAGCATCCTGCCATTGACAGGACCCCCAAACAAATCTGTATCATCCAGCTCTTGTAAGAAGAATGCATTGTTTCCAGCAACTGAATTAATAGAGTAAGGGCCAAGCCATAGATTGTCAAATTTACCATGCTTTCCCTTGTCTTCCCTCTTTGAGTCCCACTTTAAAACTTTGTCCCCAATCTTGAAATTGCTGGCCTTTGTTCTTCTGTCAAAAAGCTTCTTAATGCTGTCCTGTTTCTGCAATGTTTTGTTGTACACTTCCTCTCTGATTTGCTGAAGATGAATGGTCCGATTTATTCTTCTGATCATGTCATTATCTTCAGTCTGCAATTCTTGGATAAACTTCATAACTGGTACACCAAGGCTATTAGGAAAGATTGCATCTGTACCATACACAAGCTGAAAAGGTGACATACCAATAGATTTCTTCAAAGTTAATCTGTCAGCCCAAAGTGCATGGACTAGCTTTGTGTGCCAAGACTTTTTATTGTCTTCCAACAGTTTCTTGATTATGTTCACTAAGCTTTTATTGGAAGATTCTGCAATTCCATTACCTTGAGGGTAATAGGCTGTGGAATGCCCTAGTGTTATCTGGTATTTATGACAGAAGTCAACCATTTTCTTTGATCCAAACGCTGCTGCATTATCTGTGATGATCTTGGTAGGACATCCAAATCTGGAGAGGATATTGGTTTCTATGAACTTTATAATAACTGAATCATTGGCTTGCCTACAAGGAATGGCTTCTATCCACTTAGTGAAATAGTCTGTGGTAGTAAGGATCCATCTATGCTGGGCAGAAGATGAGGGATGGATTTCACCTATGAAGTCAAGTCCCCACTGTTGAAAAGGAGCTTCAACAGTGATTGGATGCAGAGGAAAGGGTAATAATTTTCTCTTGCCCTCAAACAATTGGCATTTATGGCAAGTAGTTGTCATTTTCTGTACATCAGGAAAAAGAGTAGGTCAATAGAAACCAACCCTCAAAATTTTGTTGGCTGTTAACTTCCAATATAAATGACCCCCACACTCTCCTTCATGAAATTCCTGCTTAACCTTCTCTGCATCAAACTCAGGCAAACATTTAAGCAATATACCACTAGCATTTTTCCAATAAAGACACCTATCTACAATGCAATAGTTTATTGCTTTCAGTTTTAAGAACCTTGCCTTTGTTTTCGACAAACCAGAAGGTGTATTTAAATTAAGCAAAACATAAACGATATCAGCATACCAAGGAGAATTCATAAAATGGTTTTCAATAATGGGAGTTGAGAATTCTTCTTGGTTGTCCAAAGCATTAATCATATTAATATCAAGAACTTCAAAATTGGATTTAGCCATTAATCTAGCTAGACCTTGGCCTTTGATGAGTTTAGTGGGTTTTATCTCTAAATCATATTCGAGAATAACAGCAATCCACTTACCTCTCTTACCATCTGGGTCCTGTGCTAGAATGTCTTTAACAACCGAATTAGGGACAAAGGCAATGATGTGTGAGTGAAGGATGTATACTCTGAAGTCTTGCAATGCTTTAACCAAAGCAAAAGCTTGCTTTTCCATAATATTATACTTCAAAGGGGCATCCCTCAATGCCTTGCTAAAGAATGCAATAGGCTGCTCTTGTCCTTGTGGATTTTTTTGTAAAAGGACAACAACAATAGTATGTTCTGATGCAAATGAGAAGATATAAAAATCTTTTGAAAAATCAGGGCTTATGAGAACCGGTGTTTTGGTTAATGCTTGTTTCACCAGCTCAAAGGATGTCTTTGCTTCCAAGGTCCATTTTATCCCTTGCTCCTTCTTCAACATGTTTGTGATATTTCTAAGGAGCTCTGCCAAGTTAAGGATGAACCTTCTCAAAAAGTTTATCTTTCCAATGAAAGACTGCAACTCTTTGATATTTCGAGGATGAGATATTTGCAATATAGCCTCAATCCTCTTTGGATCTATCTTTATACCCTCTTCTGAAATAATGTGTCCAAGAAGCTGACCTTCTTGGAGACCGAATAGTGTCTTCTTAGGGTTTAAAGATATTCCAAACCTTTTGCACTTCTCGAAAACTTTTCTCAAATGTTCTAAATGTTCTTCATCTATTTTTGAAAACACAGTGACATCATCTAGATAGATAATGATGAAGAAGCCCAATTCTTCCGAGAATGCTATGTCCATGGCTCTCTGAAAGGTTGCTCCAGCGTTCATTAGACCAAAAGGAATCTTCACATACATGAAAGTGCCCCATGGAGTAGTGAAAGTTGTCTTTAATTGATCAGCAGGGTGAACTAAAATCTGATTATACCCTGAATAGCCATCAAGCAACGAAATCCTTTTAGACCCCACCACCCTTTGTAAAATGTGATCCATTTTTGGTAAAGGGTAGTTATCCTTTAACGAAGCTTTTTTTAAGTCTCTAAAGTCTATACAAAACCTGATTTCTCCAGTCTTCTTCCTAACGGACACCAGATTAGATACCCACTCAGAATATCTAATAGGGACAATAATGCCAGCATCGTGCATCTTCATGATTTCCTTCTTAACCAATGGCAACTGGACAGGGCTTATTCTGCGCAGTTTCTGTTTGAATGGTTTTTGGTTTTCTTTAAGAGTGATTTTGTGCTGTATTATTTCAGTGTCATAGGATTTAAGATCTTCGTAACTCCATGCAAAAACATCAGAAAATTCTTTGAACAGCTCTATGTATTTGAGTTTAATGTGAGCTGGCAAAGTTTTGGACAGTTTGATCATTTTTGGTTTTTCCTCACTGCCTATATTGCACTCCTCTACTTCAGTCTCTACAGGTTCCAGTTTTGGTTTATTGGCCACATCGTTAAAATCGAACAACTCCTCTAAAGGCGTTAGACCACTCGTCAAATTTTCATCTTTAGAATGCAGAGTTTGTAATTCTTCCGTTTCTAACTCTGCACTTAATTCTGTTTTGCTTCTAAGTTTGCTAGACAATAGGTTAATATTGGCAGGTTGAATGGACGTTTCTTCTTCACCAAGAAAGTTTTCTTCACTGCAGTCTGTATCATAATCTGAATCTGAACTGTGCAGTTCGAACTCATTTCTGAATTGCATGAAGTCTTCTATTTGTTTGTCATTGTCAAACACTTGCCAATATTTTTCATTATCAGGCACTGCCGGTCTAAATTTTATCGGAGTTGTGTTGTCTCTAGTCTCATATGGCGTTAGACATGTCCTGGCCACAAAATCTAAATTGTGGGCCATAATGTTCTTTTTCCTTGGGATGAAACTCAGGTTTGACTCCTCAAATGTTGTCAACAGATCCATGACATCATTCCGATAGGCTCTAAGTCTGGGATGATTCGCATTATACTCCCCATTGACTTGCCTAATGATTAACTCAGAATCCCCGTACACATTAATTCTTCCGGCTCCTAATTTCTTCAAGAGATGCAAGCCTAAGAGAAGGGATTCATATTCTGCTATGTTGTTGGAACACTGAAAGTTTAATTTGCATGAGATGCATTCTGTGTGGTTGTTTTCAGTGTTAATGATCCAAACCCCTGCACCAGCATTATTTCTAGTGCATGACCCATCAAAATACATATTCCATAAAGGACTGTCTTCGGTTTCGTCTGTTTGGCGATTGTCCTTTTTAACTATGGTGCCTTCTGACTGTTCATGATTAGCAGCACCCAATTGAATTTGTTTTGACTCCTCAAATTCTTCAATAGATCGAGGGATGATGCCAGAAACGTTAGGGGTATTTTCTGGGTTGTTAAGTCCTAAAAACAATGGACTCATAACTGGTAAATCAAGACCTATGCTTTTTTTACTAATGTTTTCACATGTGGAAAACTGTTTGGACACTTCTGCGTTATTATACTCTTCTTCCCTGTCGGCCTTTAATTCTGTTAAAGTGACTTGCTCACTAGGAGTTTCATTGTTAAACATGATAAAAGAATCAAGGCCTGTATTGACAGAATATATAGGAGATTTTCGTGGTCTGTCTTGACTTGTAACCGTGTATTGCATATGAGACTCCCTATAAAGTCTTCTGGTCTGATTGAAAACCGGGATGGTCGCATATGTCATGTCCATCTGCATAGTCCCCTGTAACTTAGCTCCCCAGGATCTTGATAATAGCATTCCATACTTTGGGGGGACATCAGCCACAACAATGTCCATGAGTAAACATTTGGCCGGAATCTGGGCTAGGTTAACACAGAGGTCTTTGATCAATCCTAGACATTTTACTCTATTTGAGTCAAAGGAGTATAGGTCTTTGTAGGGTCTGGTAATTTCTAAACCAAGGCTCTCCATCACAGCTTTAGGCATTAAATTATGAGAAGCCCTGGAATCATGCATAGCGTTGTGTATAATTTTGTCATGAATGTTCAAACTCACATAAAAGGGAGGAACTGGTCCTTCTTGAAACTTCCCTTCAATCTTAGGGCCAAAAATCAACTCTGGTAGGTCGTCACTAAGATTAACTGTATCTCCATTTTCCTCTATATTTAAAGCCTTCGAAATTTTGTTCCTATATACATGTTGGGGAGCTAACTCAGTTAATGGAACAGAGATTTTGATCTTTAAGATTTCCTATTCAAGGCTGAAAGGGGTTTGATTCTTTGAAGCACTTGTTTCAACCTTATTAGCTATCACTCTATCAACAATTACAGCTTTCTGATTTGTTTTACTTGACACAACTGTTGTAGAAGGAGTACTAGATGAAGTGTTAGTACTGCTGATGTCTTCACTCTGTTTTTTAGAATTTTGAGTGTTTTTCTCCTTATCCTTATCAGAATTAACAACCACTGTTTTTTCTTTTTGTTTGGCTGTTTTGGGTTTAGCTGCGGTGCTGCTTTGAGAGGGTTTGTCAGAGGTTTTGGTGTTGGGGGCTTGTTGACTGGTCTTGCTTCTAAGGTCATATTCTCTTTGAGGTTCTATGACGACATTTTCCATGTCTTGATAATCATTTTCATTATCATCTCTTTTGTCGTCGTAAGGAGTGTAAAGACCTTGTTTTCTATCATAATGAACTTCCAAGTCATCATCTTCTTCCCCAAACATGTTGATATCCTCTTCCTCTATTATGTCTTCTGTTTCTTCAACCTCACTTACATAGTTTTGATGAAAGGGAGGGGTGATCTGTTGATCATCTTCCCTGGGTCTGTTTGGAGGTTGGTTCCTTCTAACATTCTGATTCTGGTTCCTATTTTGAGGAGCAATTTGATTTTTATTTTCTTGTGCTCTCTTAATTATGCTCATCTCTTTCATCATTTCTTCCATCATTCTCTCCATTTTTGAGTTGGAAGTAGAAGGTGTGGATTCCTCTCTAAAAGATACTCTCTTCTCGCTCTTCATTCTTGCTCTTTTCTCCATCAAGTTCACTTCCATAGAAAGAGCACCCCTTTGCATGTCTTCAAGAGTTGCAAAATCTCTCACTCTTAGTGAATAGGTCATGTCTGGATCAAACCCTTCAGGAAATTTGTTTAAAGCTGAGCCCTGATGAGGTTTTAGTTCAGGGGAAAGTGCATTATAGACGCTGTTAAATCTGGTACAATAAGATTGTACACTTTCCCCAGGGTTCCTATGGAGATTGTTATAGTCAGCAAGGACTTGGAGAGGATTCTTTCTCACTTCCCATTTGTTTAAGAGTGTTTGATGGAAGGTTTGGAGATCGTTAATACTATGGGGGTTTAAACCTTTAAACCATTTTCTTTCTTCTCCCCCAAAACTTTGAGCAAATAGTCTCAACTTGACAGAATCATCATCAATTTCGTTTCTGTCAAAGTAGTCATTCATCTTGTCCACATGTTGAGATGTTGTTATAGTATTACTAGCATCATATAATGGAATTTTGGACTGATAGTCCTGTGGAAGATTGACTAATGGTATAGGAAGGACTAAGGGAGCATACCATGTTGCCATGGCAGGAGGTGGAGGTGGATTTACAGAAGGGAAAGTGGGCTGAGGTGAAGTGGTTTGAACAGTGGATGTAGGGTGAGTAGAAGTGGATGGACCAGGAGTAGACCGTTGAGATGATCTTGGATGAGAGACACCTAAATTGTGAAGGAAATGTAAATCAGGAGGTGTTGTTTCCCTGCTACCAGGATGTTCACTTGTTTCAGGAGATGAAAGTGAAGATTCAGAGTCTAACTGGATTATATCATCAAATGACCTAGTCCTAAATGGGTTGACTAAGTCAGCTTGTGGTTGTTGCAGAGCTGAAAGATTTTCAGGGACTAAATTATCTCTCAAGGGTGATATGAAAACAGTTAATAATTTAACCTTAGGAGATTTCCAAAGGATACTTTCTGGATTATCAACTATCTCAGGCGGGTTAGGGTCTGGATGGGCTCTAGTGTGAATCTTTTTAGAAGCCACTATGCTATGTTGTTTAGACCCAAAACAAGAAAAGTTCAACCAGATATGACTATCTTGGAGAGGTTAACTAATTTGTTTTTACAATTTTAATCCTACAGTCCTCTAACTGAAAGTGAATGATACTATAATGATAAGGGTTCTTCTCAGTGGAGTCTTAAGGTCTGTTCAAGGATTGTGGAGTCGCCAAGTGGAAATTTTTAGCTCCTTTCAGAGGTAAAAGGTCTTATGGTCCACCACCATGTTTATTTAACTCCAATCTGGAATATTTTTAGGTTTTTCTAAGTCATTTTTCAGTTTTGTGGTTGCTAAGACTATCCTAACTTTGTTTCAAAACTTAGCTAAGGTTGCGAGACAAAGGTAGTCTACTCTTATGGCTAAGCCAGCTGATTTTTCAAGGTTAGATGAAGTCTTAAGAGAAACCTAGGGTCTGCCTAGTTTGTCATTGATTCAAACAAGTTTCATCATAATTACCTATGTTAGGCAGTGCTTGAAAAGGCTACTTTTTACTTTGGTTAATAAAGCAAATGCTCTATGAATCAAATCTCTGACGTCGTATGATTATCTTTAAATGAAAATGATTCTGGGTTCGATAGTCCCCAGTGGAGTCGCCAGAAATGTTAGGTCTCTGTAATTTATTAGCAAGATTGGGAGAGTCCAATCACAGAGTTAACATCATTTCAACCAACTTTGGGATTCTAGGATCTAGCCCTCCTGAATCCGGAGAGGGATCTCTCCAATATGTGCAAAGATGGATATTGTCTTTGAAAAGTTTAAGGTAATGATATTAGGCTAGTTATGAAGGCCAAGGGTTTTGTTTTGTTTTGGATGGTTGAGCATGAAATGTTACTTGAGGAGAAAGTCCTAAGTGCAAAAAGTTTCAAAAGTGAGAAGTTGCAAGCAAATAGAACATTTTTGGCAGATAGATAGATATAATGCTGGTTTTTAGTCCATTGGGCTATGGAGTCATATCTCGGCTTTAATTGAACAACAATATCAAGTGTGATCCAAGGGGCAAGTCATCTATACCACAAGATTATTGAGATTAAAATGATGAAATGGAAACATTAAAATTTTGGAGGGGTGGAAACTGATAATAATTTCTCAGAGGATTTATAGTCAGTCCAAACAAGAAAAGCCTCTTAAGTAACTGTTTAAAACCAACCAAGGACAGGGCTAACCATAGAATTCTTGGGAAAGTTCTTATTAAAGCAGCTTAATTGACAAACAATCCAGTAATCCACATAATTACCTTCAGAAAGTATGAAAACACATAAGAAAAATAGAGTGTAACTTAAGATCAGATAAAGTACTTTTAAACCTAGTCTGCTTTCAGTCAACACCAAGGGAAACTTTCAGAATCTGCCTTTGGAGAAAAGAATCTAGGAATCAAGGCAAACCATATCTTCTCTAGTCTAACTTTAATAGCAAATAATGGAAATAACATTCGAGAACAATGTTTGAGCAAACAGAAGGACGAGGGAACGCCAACATTCCTAATTGTTAAAACTGTATTGAATCATTCTTAAATAAACAAATCCGAAGAAAACATTAAGATAAAGATTTCTCAGCCAGAGAAGGTTACTGCTATACAGAAAATCCTAACCCTGTTTAAAATGTTCTTTACAGAGGGAAAATGAACAATATGGCATACATAGAAGGAAAACGATTAACAAAGAAAGAAGCACTTCACCAGTGATAAAGACCAGGATCCCAAGAAACAGATTTTATATTGATGTCAAACCAGTTACAATCTTCAAGTCCAATGTTTCAGTTCAGCAATCATCTTCACTATTCAACCTAACTACTCTAGCGCAAACAGAGCTTCAAGGGCGAGTGAACACTATGTACAAATAGAAGTCTCGAGCTCAAGTGTATTTCAAAGTTCTACAACCAACAACTTCTCATCTTATGCAGAAGTAATTATAGGAAGATGAGGAGGTGAGATTTTAACAAAATATCTCAAGGATAATTAATTCAGAGTGAAGACTTCTCGGCCCTTTGAGAGGCTCGAGGGAGAAATTTACAGGTGGATCACTACATTAATTGTTTCACAATAAATATCAAAGCTCGGTGGAAGCTTTGTTTGACTTTGAGGCTCTGTGTATGTTTTGGAGTAACTCTGCAGATATTTATGCATTGGTTTTCTTGCAGAAATAACTTCTTGGCAATGCTGGAGGCAGATATTCCTTCGAGCAATAACTTCGGCCTCTGTTCTGAATGGTTTGAGGAGACAGGTGGCTCTTTGTAGTAGCTGAGGAATCAATTCGCCTCAGTTGAAGCGGTGGAAACCTTTCTGTCAGATAAAACACTTTAGGTTTTCCTTTAAACTATGTTTTAGATTGGGGATTAGGCTTTTGATAACTGTCTTAGCCGTAATCCCCATAAAAACTGTCTTCAATCTTCATCTGCTGTGCTCTGTCTTCAAAACTGATACTCTTTAACTGTGTTTGAATTAAAACAGTGTCTTGTCAATGTGCAGACCCACACTGGGCTTTACGGCATCAATACTCATAGAGTACTGACGAAACATGGAATAGAGCCCTGTGAATGGCTTCTCTGTAATGAAACGAGGGCATGAGAATCGTCATTCCCAGCCCTTGGAATTTCTTCATTATACAATGGAAAACCATTTAAACACCTGCAAAACACAAAAACAGTTAAGAAATCCTGCGGAAATAGGTTTAAACTGCTTCAGATGGCAGGGGAGGAGCGTAGCCGTCGGATAAAAATATCTAACGGTGGAGATCGGCACAGAACAGGCAAAGGAGAGCGGGGAGAAGAAATAAGGCGGGGTGGTTTTGGACCGTCCGATCTGGACACGTGGACGGTCCAGATCTAATCGGAAGATCTCAATTGGGGGTGGCAGGTAAGTGCGTGCGATTGAAACGCAGCGATGCGATTAAGCGCTGGCCGTTGATCTGCAGATTAGATCAACGGCGGAAAGTGAATCGGAGGGTTTTGAAATGGCGGTAAGACTGGCGATCGGAGGGAATAAGGACCGTTGGATAGGCGGGAAATGGACGGCCCAGATTTAATCGGAGGATTGCAATCGGGGAGGTCACACAACAATATGCGATTGAAACTTTGCGATTGAGTCCTTTGCGATTGAACGCTGGCCGTTGATCTGAGGACCAGATCGACGGCAGGGAATGAATCAGAGGGATCGCAAGGGTGTGCGATGGCCGTCGGATCGCGAAACAGATGGACGGCTGTGATGGAATCGGCGGATCGCAATCGGGAGTGAGACGGGAAGGTCTGCGATTGCGATCGGAGGAAACTTTGCGATTGAGCGCAGGCCGTCGATCTGAGAACAAGATCAACGGTCAGGATTGAATCGGGGATCGGCAATCGGGAGTGAGACATTGCGATTGCGATTGAAACATTGTGATGCGATTTAGCGATAACCGTTGATTCAAGAACGAGATCAACGGTGGAGAACCAATCGGTGGAGTCGCGATCGGGGGCGAAACAAAACGCATGCGATTGAGCGCAAGCCGTCGATCTAAGAATGAGATCAACGGTGGAGAATGGATCAGGGGAGAAACCCTTGTATATTTTTATGAAACCCAAACTTTTGGAATAATCAAAGGTTTTTATGGATCGGGCGGAAAAATATATATATAAAGCGGACAGGCGCCCGACTGCGGGGCCTTCGGATATATGGAATGTAATATGCCCGGGGCGTATAAAGACAAGGGCCAATCGCAATCGGGCCGTTGAGTCTGGTCTTTCCGATCAACCCATTGTGTTGTTTCCGATTGCGATTGCGCGATCGGCTCTTTTCAATCAACCCATTTATATTCAGCACATGGTTTTAAGTTTTTAACTTAAAACTTTCGGAAAGTGGGTTTTTGGGTTTACAAAGGAAAATATTGATCGGAGAGGGATTTTTCAATGGTTTATCACCCGATTGCGGGCTCTATGGTTATATGAGGAAATAATATGATCGGGGGGTTTTATATGAAAGGCTAATCGCAATCGGAGCTTTGTAATGGTTCAAAGTCATGCACCCTTTGGATATTTGCGATGCGATTAGCGCCGAAAAGCTTTGGCGTTTGGTTTTAACACATGGGCATGTGGGGGGAAGTGGTTTAGGACTTAGCCCAAGGGGCTTAGGTCCATAGCACTAAAAATTTGATTTTTTATGAGAAATTTTCAAGGATTTTAATGGATTTGGGGGTTCCGAAATAGTTAAAAAGTGAGTTTTTAACTATGAAAGGGGAAATTTTCATAAATGGAAAGAAGAGGAATTATGAAAACAAGTCAGTTTTGATGGAGAAAAAGGGGAGAACATGAAAGGTTTTGAGAAGAGGAGAAATGACGATCTTTCAGCAGTCTTTCAGTTGGAATCAGCATAAATTCCTGAGTATAAAAAATGGGACAGCAAATGAGGATTTTGGACAGAGGCATGAGGCCTACAAGGAGTCTTCAAGAGCCAACAATTTTTAGTGATAAAATTTGTTCCTTGGAGGCTCAAAAAAGATCTTAGCCACCTTTTGGTATAACAAAATATTATAGGTGGCTAAAAGTGGCTCCACTTGGGGATGGTGCCTTCTTGAAGGCATCAAGAATTCAGACTTGATTTCTGGGAGGCTGATTAGTTGCCTCATCCATTGGGTTGTCCTTCTGTGATTGAATGATCTTCTCTAAAAACATATTTGGCAGCCATGAAAACAATGGACCTTTATCAACAAGCTTGCTACCTACCCAATCCTACAGATCTAGCATTTTTTCTTCATCAGAGTGCACTTGGATTGGCAAACTCTATTCACAACATTTTATTCTTTTGAAAGCAGGAAATCTAATCTACTTCTACTCCTTATTTCTCCCTAAACTCAGATTAAACAGTTGAGCTCAGATATTTCTCTACCTAGTCTACTGTCTGTTGGGATTAAACAGTCCAACAAACTTTCATTCTCTAAATTCTACAACAGAAAATTAAAAATAGTCAAGTCAAGATTGAGCTGTTTGACTTGCTATGATCTATGGCATAAGAACAAGCTGCGCATAGATTATTATTTGCAGAAAATTAAATCAAAATGGAAGGCTTAAGATCTGAAAGTTTCTCATTATGGCCTTCTTTCTTCCTTTCATAGCTATGATTTTTCTTTTTTCTGTGAGCTATCTCTTCCTGGATATCTGGTTCAGATTTTGAGCAAATTAGAACCAGTTTTTCCTCTTTTATGACTCAGAAAATGAAACAGTTTTGAGTCATCTCTCTTCGGAAACTTTGGTTCAGATTTTGAGTTTGTTTGAACCTTAATTTCTATCCTAATCTATCTACTGATAAGCCAAGATTAAACGGTTTGGCAAATCAAATTTACTACCCTATCAGCAGAAAATTGAAAGCTAATTAGTCAAGATTAAACAGTTTGACTAACTAGAAGTGTGTTTTGCAGGAGTGGCATTTAAGCTTGCACACTTTCAGATTTATTTCTCTTTTTGGCATGGGGTTGTGCCTTTCTTGTTTTTCATTTCTGCCCTCTTTTCTTTCTTTCTTTGTTTTTGTATTTTTTGATTTTTCATAACTTTGAATGCAATGGTGGATGAAATATTCATAATGAAAAAAAAGAAAAAAGAAGGCTTAAAAACATATCATGAATCAAGAGAAGTAATGCTTGAGCATCCTGCCATTGACATGACCCCCAAACAAATCTGTTCCATCCAGCTCTTGTAAGAAGAATGCATTGTTTCCAGCAACTGAATGAATAGAGTAAGGGCCAAGCCATAGATTGTCAAATTTACCATGCTTTCCCTTGTCTTCCCTCTTTGAGTCCCACTTTAAAACTTTGTCCCCAATCTTGAAATTACTGGCCTTTGTTCTTCTGTCAAAAAGCTTCTTAATGCTGTCCTGTTTCCGCAATGTTTTGTTGTACACTTCCTCTCCGATTTGCTGAAGATGAATGGTCTAATTTATTCTTTTGATCATGTCATTATCTTCAGTCTGCAATTCTTGGATAAACTTCATAACTGGTACACCAAGGCTATTAGGAAAGATTGCATCTGTACCATACACAAGCTGAAAAGGTGACATACCAATAGATTTCTTCAAAGTTAATCTGTCAGCCCAAAGTGCATGGACTAGCTTTGTGTGCCAAGACTTTTTATTGTCCTCCAACAATTTCTTGATTATGTTCACTAAGCTTTTATTGGAAGATTCTGCAAGTCCATTACCTTGAGGGTAATAGGCTGTGGAATGCCCTAGTGTTATCTGGTATTTATGATAGAAGTCAACCATTTTCTTTGATCCAAACGCTGCTGCATTATCTGTGATGATCTTGGTAGGACAGCCAAATCTGGAGAGGATATTGGTTTCTATGAACTTTATAATAACCGAATCATTGGCTTGCCTACAAGGAATGGCTTCTATCCACTTAGTGAAATAGTCTGTGGCAGTAAGGATCCATCTATGCTGGGCAGAAGATGAGGGATGGATTTCACCTATGAAGTCAAGTCCCCACTGTTGAAATGGGGCTTCAACAGTGATTGGATGCAGAGGAAGGGGTAACAATTTTATTTTGCCTTCGAATAGTTGGCATTTATGGCAAGTAGTGGTCATCTTGTGTACATCAGGAAAAAGAGTAGGCCAATAGAAACCAGCCCTCAAAATTTTGTTGGTTGTTGACTTCCAATATAAATGACCCCCACACTCTCCTTCATGAAATTCCTGCTTAACCTTCTCTGCATCAAACTCAGGCAAACATTTAAGCAATATACCACTAGCATTTTTCCAATAAAGACACCTATCTATAATGCAATAGTTTACTGCTTTCAGTTTTAAGAACCTTGCCTTTGTTTTCGACAAACCAGGAGGTGTATTTAAATTAAGCAAAACATAAATGATATCAGCATACCAAGGAGAATTCATAAAATGGTTTTCAATAATGGGAGTTGAGAATTCTTCTTGGCTGTCCAAAGCATTAATCATATTAATATCAAGAACTTCAAAATTGGATTCAACCATTAATCTAGCTAGACCCTGGCCTTTGATGAGTTTAGTGGGTTTTATCTCTAAATCATATTCGAGAATAACAGAAATCCACTTACCTCTCTTACCATCTGGGTCCTGTGTTAGAATGTCTTTAACAACCGAATTAGGGACAAAGGCAATGATGTGTGAGTGAAGGATGTATACTCTGAAGTCTTTCAATGCTTTAACCAAAGCAAAAGCTTGTTTTTCCATAATATTATACTTCAAAGGGGCATCCCTCAATGCCTTGCTAAATAATGCAATAGGCTGCTCTTGTCCTTGTGAATTTTTCTGTAAAAGGACAGCAGCAATAGTATGTTCTGATGCAAATGAGAAGATATAAAAATCTTTTGAAAAATCAGGGCTTATGAGAACCGGTGTTTTGGTTAATGCTTGTTTCACCAGCTCAAAAGATGTATTTGCTTCCAAGGTTCATTTTATCCCTTGCCCCTTCTTCAACATGTTTGTGATATTTCTAAGGAGCTCTGCCAAGTTAGGGATGAACCTTCTCAAAAAGTTAATCTTTCCAATGAAAGACTGCAACTCCTTGATATTTTGAGGATGAGAGATTTGCAATATAGCCTCAATCCTCTTTGGATCTATCTTTATACCCTCTTCTGAAATAATGTGTCCAAGAAGCTTACCTTCTTGGAGACCAAATAGTGTCTTCTTAGGGTTTAAAGATATTCCAAACCTTTTGCACTTCTTGAAAACTTTTCTCAAATGTTCTAAATGTTCTTCATCTTTTTTTGAAAACAGAGTGACATCATCTAGATAGATAGTGATGAAGAAGCCCAATTCTTCCGAGAATGCTATGTCCATGGCTCTCTGAAAGGTTGCTCCAGCGTTCATTAGACCAAAAGGCATCTTCACATACATGAAAGTGCCCCATGGAGTAGTGAAAGCTGTCTTTAATTGATCAGCAGGGTGAACTAAAATCTGATTATACCCTGAATAGCCATCAAGCAATGAAATCCTTTTAGACCCCACCACCCTTTGTAAAATGTGATCCATTTTTGGTAAAGGGTAGTTATCCTTTAACGAAACTTTGTTTAAGTCTCTAAAGTCTATACAAAGCCTGATTTCTCCAGTCTTCTTCCTAACGGACACCAGATTAGATACCCACTCAGAATATCTAATAGGGACAATAATGCCAGCATCGTGCATCTTCATGATTTCCTTCTTAACCAATGGCAACTGGACAAGGTTTATTCTGCACAGTTTCTGTTTGAATGGTTTTTGGTTTTCTTTAAGAGGGATTTTGTGCTGTATTATTTCAGTGTCATAGGATTTAAGATCTTCGTGACTCCATGCAAAAACATCAGAAAATTCTTTGAACAGTTCTATGTATTTGAGTTTAATGTGAGCTGGCAAAGTTTTGGACAGTTTGATCATTTTTGGTTTTTCCTTACTGCCTATATTGCACTCCTCTACTTCAGTCTCTACAGGTTCCATTTTTGGTTTATTGGCCACATCGTTAAAATCGAACAACTCCTCTAAAGGCGTTAGACCACTCGGCAAATTTTCATCTTTAGAATGCAGAGTTTGTAATTCTCCCGTTTCTAACTCTGCACTTAATTCTATTTTGCTCCTAAGTTTGCTAGACAATAGGTTAATATTGGCAGGTTGAAGAGACATTTCTTCTTCACCAAGAAAGTTTTCTTCACTGCAGTCTGTATCATAATCTGAATCTGAACTGTGCAGTTCGAACTCATTTCTGAATTGCATGAAGTCTTCTATTTGTTTGTCATTGTCAAACACTTGCCAATATTTTTCGTTATCAGGCACTGCCGGTCTAAATTTTATCGGAGTTGTGTTGTCTCCAGTCTCATATGGCGTTAGACATGTCCTGGCCGCAAAAGCTAAATTGTGGGACATAATGTTCTTTTTCCTTGGGATGAAACTCAGGTTTGACTCCTCAAATGTTGTCAACAGATCCATGACATCATTCCGATAGGCTCTAAGTTTGGGGTGATTCGCATTATACTCCCCATTGACTTGCTTAATGATTAACTCAGAATCCCCGTACACATTAATTCTTCTGGCTCCTAATTTCTTCAAGAGATGCAAGCCTAAGAGAAGGGATTCATATTCTTCTATGTTGTTGGAACACTGAAAGTTTAATTTGCATGAGATGCATTCTGTGTGGTTGTTTTCAGTGTTAATGATCCAAACCCCTGCACCAACATTATTTCTAGTGCATGACCCATCAAAATACATACTCCATAAAGGACTGTCTTCGGTTTCGTCTGTTTGGCGATTGTCCTTTTTAACTATGGTGCCTTCTGACTGTTCATGATTAGCAGCACCCAATTGAATTTGTTTTGACTCCTCAAATTCTTCAATAGATTGAGGGATGATGTCAGAAATGTTAGGGGTATTTTTTGGGTTGTTAAGTCCTAAAAAAAATGGACTCATAACCGGTAAATCAAGACCTATGCTTTGTTTACTAATGTTTTCACATGTGGCAAACTGTTTGGACACTTCTGCGTTATTATACTCTTCTTCCCTGTCGGCCTTTAATTCTGTTAAAGTGACTTGCTCACTAGGAGTTTCATTTTTAAACATGATAAAAGAATCAAGGCCTGTATTGACAGAATATATAGGAGAGTTTCGTGGTCTGTCTTGACTTGTAACCGTGTATTGCATATGAGACTCCCTGTAAAGTCTTCTGGTCTGATTGAAAACCAGGATGGTCGCATATGTCATGTCCATCTGCATAGTCCCCTGTAACTTAGCTCCCCAAGATCTTGATAAAAGCATTCCATACTTTGGGGGAACATCAGCCACAACAATTTCCATGAGTAAACATTTGGCTGGAATCTGGGCTAGGTTAACACAGAGGTCTTTGATCAATCCTAGACATTTTACTCTGTTTGAGTCAAAGGAATATAAGTCTTTGTAAGGTCTGGTAATTTCTAAACCAAGGCTCTCCATCACAGCTTTAGGCATTAAATTATGAGAAGCCCCGGAATCATGCATAGCGTTGTGTATAATTTTGTCATGAATGTTCAAACTTACATAAAAGGGAGGAACTAGTCCTTCATGAAACTTCCCTTCAATCTTAGGGCCAAAAATCAACTCTGGTAGGTCGTCACTAAACTCTGGTAGGTCGTCACCAAGATTAACTGTATCTCCATTTTCCTCTATATTTAAAGCCTTCAAAATTTGGTTCCTATATACATGTTGGGCAGCTAACTCAGTTAATGGAACAGAGATTTTGATCTTTAAGATTTCCTGTTCCAGGCTGAAAGGGGTTTGATTCTTTGAAGCACTTGTTTCAACCTTATTAACTGTCACTCTATCAACAATTACAGCTTGCTGATTTGTTTTATTTGACACAACTGTTGTAGAAGGAGTACTAGCTGAAGTGTTAGTACTGCTGATGTCTTCACTCTGTTTTTCAGAATTTTGAGTGTTTTTCTCCTTATCCTTATCAGAATTAACAGCCACTGTTTTGTCTTTTTGTTTGGTTGTTTTGGGTTTGGCTGCGGTGCTGCTTTGAGAGGATTTGTTAGAGGTTTTGGTGTTGGGGGCTTGTTGACTGGTCTTGCTTCTAAGGTCATATTCTCTTTGAGGTTCTATGACGACATTTTCCATGTCCTGATAATAATTTTCATTATCATCTCTTTTGTCATTGTAAGGTGTGTAAAGACCTTGTTTATTATCATAATGAACTTCAAAGTCATCATCCTCTTCCCCAAACATGTTGATATCCTCTTCCTCTGTTATGTTTTCTGTTTCTTCAACCTCACTTACATAGTTTTGATGAAAGGGAGGGGTGATCTGTTGATCATCTTCCCTGGGTCTGTTTGGAGGTTGGTTCCTTCTAACATTCCGATTCTGGTTCCTATTTTGAGGAGCAGTTTGATTTTGATTTGCTTGTGCTCTCTTAATTATGCTCATCTCTTTCATCATTTCTTCCATCATTCTCTCCATTTTTTAGTTGGAAGTAGAAGGTGTGGATTCCTCTCTAAAAGATACTCTCTTTTTCGCTTTCATCCTCGCTCTCTTCTCCATAAGGTTAACTTCCACAGAAAGAGCACCTCTTTGCATATCTTCAAGGGTCACAAAGACTCTTTCTCTAAGTGAATATGTCATGTCTGGATCAAACCCTTCAGGAAATTTGTTTAAAGCTGAGCCCTGAGGAGGTTTTAGTTCAGGGGAAAGTGCATTCTAGACGCTTTTAAATCTGGTACAATAAGATTGTACACTTTCCCCAGGGTTCCTATGGAGATTTTTATAGTCAGCAAGGACATGGAGAGGATTATTTATCACTTCCCATTTGTTTAAGAATGTTTGATGGAAGGCTTGGAGATCGTTAATACTATGGGGGGTTAAACCTTTAAACCATTTTCTTGCTTCTCCCCCCAAACTTTGAGCAAATAGTCTCAACTTGACAGAATCATCATCAATTTTGTTTCTGTCAAAGTAGTCATTCATCTTGTCCACATTTTGAGATGTTGTTATAGTATTACTAACATCATATAATGGAATTTTGGACTGATAGTCCTGTGGAATATTGACTAATGGTACAGGAAGGACTAAGGGAGCATACCATGTTGCCATGGCAGGAGGTGGAGGTGGATTTGAAGAAGGGAAAGTGGGCTGAGGTGAAGTGGTTTGAACAGTGGATGTAGGGTGAGTAGAAGTGGATGGACCAGGAGTAGACTGTTGAGATGATCTTGGATGAGAGACACCTAAATTGTGAAGGAAATGTAAATCAGAAGGTGTTGTTTCCCTGCTACCAGGATGTTCACTTGTTTCAGGAGATGAAAGTGAAGATTCAGAGTCTAACTAGATTATATCATCAAATGACCTAGTCCTAAATGGGTTCACTAAGTCAGCTTGTGGTTGTTGCAGAGCTGAAAGATTTTCAGGGACTGAATTAGCTCTCAAGGGTGATCTGAAAACAGTTAATAATTTAACCTTAGGAGACTTCCAAAGGATACTTTCTGGATTATCAACTATCTCAGGCGGGTTAGGGTTTGGATGGGCTCTAGTGTGAATATTTTTAGAAGCCACTATGCTATGTTGTTTAGACCCAAAACAAGAAAAGTTCAACCAGATATCACTATCTTGGAGAGGTTAACTAATCTATTTTTACAATTTTAATCCTACAGTCCTCTAACTGAAATTGAATGATACTATAATGATAAGGGTTCTTCTCAGTGGAGTCTTAAGGTCTGTTCAAGGATTGTGGAGTCGCCAAGTGGAAATTTTTAGCTCCTTTCAGAGGTAAAAGGTCTTATGGTCCACCACCATGTTTATTTAATTCCAATCTGAAATATTTTTAGGTTCAGTTTTGTGGTTGTTAAGAATATCCTAACTTTGTTTCAAAACTTAGCTAAGGTTGCGAGACAAAGGCAGTCTACTCTTATGGCTAAGCCAGCTGATTTTTCAAGGTTAGATGAAGTCTTAAGAGAAACCTAGGGTTTGCCTAGTTTGTCACTGATTCAAACAAGTTTCATCATAATTACCTATGTTAGGCAGTGCTTGAAAAGGCTACTTTTTACTCTGGTTAATAAAGCAAATGCTCTATGAATCAAGTCTCTGACGTCGTATGATTATCTTTACATGAAAATGATTCTCGGTCCGATATTCCCCAGTGGAGTCGCCAGAAATGTTAGGTCTCTGTAATTTATTAGCAAGATTGGGAGAGTCCAATCACAGAGTTAACATCATTTCAACCAACTTTTGGATTCTAGGATCTAGCCTTCCTGAATCCGGAGAGGGATCTCTCCAATATGTACAAAGATGGATATTGTCTTTGAAAAGCTTAAGGTAATGATATTAGGCTAGTTATGAAGGCCAAGGGTTTTGTTTTGTTTTGGATGGTTGAGCATGAAATGTTACTTGAGGAGAAAGTCCTAAGTGCAAAAATTTTCAAAAGTGAGAAGTTGCAAGCAAATAGTACGCTTGCGCATAGATAGATATAACGTCGAAGCGTTGTTCATCGTCATGGAGTCACATTCAAGTTTAATTGAGCAACAACATCAAGAGTGATCCAAGGGGAAATTCATCTATATCACAAGATTATTGAGATTAGAGTGATGGAATGGAAACAATAAAGTGCTGGAGGGGTGGAAACTGATAATAATTTCACAATGGATTTATAGTCACTCCAAACAAGAAAAGCCTCTTAAGTAACTGTTTAAAACCAACCAAGAACAGGGCTAACCATTGACTTCTTGGGCAAGTTTGTATTAAAGCAGCTTAATTGACAAACAATCCAGTAATCCACATAATTACCTTCAGAAAGTATGAAAACACATAAGAAAAACAGAGTGTAACTTAAGATCAGATAACATTCGAGAACAATGTTTGAGCAAACAGAAGGACGAGGGAACGCCAACATTCCTAACTGTTTAAACTGTATTGAATCATTCTTAAATAAACAAATCTAAAGAAAACATTAAGATAAAGATTTCTCAGCCAGAGAAGGTTACTGCTATACAGAAAATCCTAACCCTGTTTAAACTGTTCTTTACAGAGGGAAAATGAACAATATGGCATACATAGAAGGAAAATGATTAACAAATAAATAAGCACTTCACCAACGATAAAGACCAGGATCCCAAGAAATAGCTTTTATATTGATGTCAAACCAGTTACAATCTTCAATTCCAATGCTTCAGTTCAGCAATCATCTTCACTATTCAACCTAACTACTCTAGCACAAACAGAGCTTCAAGGGCCAGTGAACATTATGTACAAATAGAAGTCTTGAGCTCAAGTGTATTTCAAAGTTCTGCAACCAACAACTTCTCATCTTATGCAGAAGTACTTATAGGAAGATGAGGAAGTGAGATTTTAACAAAATATCTCAAGGATAATTAATGCAGAGTGAAGACTTCTCGGCCCTTTGAGAGGCTCGAGGGAGAAATTTACAGGTGGATCACTACATTAACTGTTTCACAATAAATATCGAAGCTCGGTGGAAGCTTTTTTTTTTACTTTGAGGCTCTATGTATGTTTTGGAGTAACTCTGCAGATATTTATGCATTGGTTTTCTTGCAGAAATAACTTCTTGGCAATGTTGGAGGCAGATATTCCTTCGAGCAATAACTTCGGCCTCTGTTCTGAATGGTTTGAGGAGACAGGTGGCTCTTTGTAGTAGCTGAGGAATCAATTCGCCTCAGTTGAAGCGGTGCAAACCTTTCTGTCAGATAAAACACTTTAGGTTTTCCTTTAAACTATGTTTTAGATTGGGGATTAGGCTTTTGATAACTGTCTTAGCCATAATCCCCATGAAAACTGTCTTCAATCTTCATCTGTTGTGCTCTGTCTTCAAAACTGATACTCTTTAACTGTGTTTGAATTAAAACAGTGTCTTGTCGATGTGCAGGGCCGCGCAGGGCTCTTTAGGTTATCAATGCTCATGAAACATCGATAAATTATTTGATACAGAGCCCATGAATGGTTCTTTTTAGAAAGCCCGAAGGCACAGGAAACATCTTTCCCAACCCTCGGCTCTCCTTCATTCTATAATGGAAAATCATTAAAACACCTGCAAAACACAAAAACAGTTAAGAAATCCTGCGGAAATAGGTTTAAACTGCTTCATATGGTGGGAGAGGAGCGTAGCCATCGGATAAAAATATCTAACGGTGGAGATCGGCGCAGAACAGGCAAAGGAGAGCGGGGAGAAGAAATAAGGCGGGGTGGTTTTGGACCGTCCGATCTGGACACGTGGACGGTCCAGATCTAATCGGAGGATCTCAATCGGGGGTGGAAGGTAAGTGCGTGTGATTGAAACGCAGTGATGCGATTAAGCGCTGGCCGTTGATCTGCAGATCAGATCAACGGCGGAAAGTGAATCGGAGGGTTTTGAAATGGCGGTAAGACTTGCGATCGGAGGGAATAAGGACTGTTGGATAAGCGGGAAATGGACGGCCCAGATTTAATCGGAGGTTCGCAATCGGGGAGGTCACACAACAATATGTGATTGAAACTTTGCGATTGAGCCCTTTACGATTGAGCACTGGCCGTTGATCTGAGGACCAGATCGACGGCAGGGAATGAATCGGAGGGATCGCAAGGGTGTACGATGGCCGTCGGATCGCGAAACAGATGGACGGCTGTGATGGAATCGACGGATCGCAATCGAGAGTGAGACGGGAAGGTCTGCGATTGCGATCGGAGGAAACTTTGCGATTGAGCGCAGGCCATCGATCTGAGAACAAGATCAACGGTCAGGATTGAATCGGGGATTGGCAATCGGGAGTGAGACATTGCGATTGCGATTGAAACATCGCGATGCGATTTAGCGATAACCGTTGATTCAAGAACGAGATCAACGGTGGAGAACCAATCGGGGGAGTCGCGATCGGGGGTGAAACAAAACGCATGCGATTGAGCGCAGGCCTTCGATCTAAGAACGAGATCAACGGTGGAGAATGGATCGAGGGAGAAACCCTTGTATATTTTTATGAAACCCAAAATTTTGGAATAATCAAAGGTTTTTATGGATCGGACGGAAGAATATATATATAAAGCAGACAGGCGCCCGACTGCGGGGCCTTCGGATATATGGAATGTAATATGCCCGGGGCGTATACAGACAAGGGCCAATCGCAATCAGGCTGTTGAGCCTGGTCTTTCCGATCAACCCATTGTGTTGTTTCCGATTGCGATTGCGCGACCGGCTCTTTTTAATCAACCCATTTATATTCAGCACGTGGTTTTAAGTTTTTAACTTAAAACTTTCGGAAAGTGGGTTTTTGGGTTTACAAAGGAAAATATTGATCGGAGAGGGATTTTTCAATGGTTCATGGCCCGATTGCGGGCTCTATGGTTATATGAGGAAATAATATGATCGGGGGGTTTTATGTGAAAGGCTAATCGTAATCGGAGCTTTGTAATGGTTCAAAGTCATGCACCCTTTGGATATTTGCGATGCGATTAGCGCCGAAAAGCTTTGGCGTTTGGTTTTAACACATGGGCATGTGGGGGGAAGTGGTTTAGGACTTAGCCCAAGGGGCTTAGGTCCATAGCAATAAAACTCTGATTTTTTATGAGAAATTTTCAAGGATTTTAATGGATTTGGGGGTTCCGAAATAATTAAAAAGTGAGTTTTTAACTATGAAAGGGGAAATTTTCATAAATGGAAAGAAGAGGACTTATGAAAACAAGGTAGTTTTGATGGAGAAAAGGGGAGCAGATGAAAGGTTTTGAGAAGAGGAGAAATGGCGATCTTTCAGCAGTCTTTCAGTTGGAGTCAGCAGAAATTCCTGAGTATAAAAAATGGGACAACAAATGAGGATTTTGGACAGAGGCATGAGGCCTACAAGGAGTCTTCAAGAGCCAACAATTTTTAGTGATAAAATTTGTTCCTTGGAGGCTCAAAAAAGATCTTAGCCACCTTTTGGCATAACAAAATATTATAGGTGGCTAACAGGTCTGAGACCAGGGAAAAACCCATTATGGGGAAAACCATTGAAATCTATTCTTCTAATATTGTCATCAAATGATTCAGCAATAAGAGTAAAATGATCCATATATCTATATCTTCATGATGTATTAAAACAACTAGCACATGCATAATGTGACCTTACACATATCTCTACTAAAGGAACTTGATTCTGAGAACTGAGATGAAATGACACTGGCTAAAGCATAATAATGAGTACTGTTGATATTGAGTGAAGGTTGAAGATAAATCTTGCAACAAAAAGTACATAAATTATATCTACAAATCTGTAGATATACAACATCAAGAGCATGAATATGATGGATCACCAAGTGATATCAACTAAAAAATCTTAAATCTGAATCCAAGATGTTGATAAAGACTGATATGAAGTGGCTGTGACTAAGCGACAAATGTATGAAGGTACTTCACAAGCAACTAAATGTGATCCAACCTGGATCTGCTCATAAAATCCCTTAACCGTGGCCTTGACATGCTCAGCCTGCAGCTGAAGCCTCCTTAGTCGTGACTTGGGTGATTTTTGCATGCGTCTGAGGTCGTGACTAGCCTGGAACCCTGGCTACGAACTTGACTCCCTCAGCCTACAACTCTAGTAGCTTATCTACTACCTTAACACGACATGCCCTTGGCTCTGGCCTGAAAACTACATTATTTTGCCCTGACTAAGGATTAGAAGACCCAGATCTTTGTGAGCCTCTCGTTTGTGATCCCAAAGCCTGTGCGAGCTTCTCCTGATGAACCTATGTAAGCCAAGACAAAATGGATGAAACAAACCAATGGATGCAGATCGAAGATCGCTTGAGTAAGTGTAAGAATGAACCTTAGGTTTCCTCTATTTATATATTTTGTGAGTGACCGCTTGGGGTTAAGGCTAACTCCACATGTGGTTAGGCTGACCCTTTCCATTTCACTTTAATAAATAAATTAATTTCATAATTCAAGTTTTCCTTAACCAATTAGGGTGATCTATAGGCAGCTTTTGGCCCTCTAGAAAAAATAAATATAATGCAATTATAATCTCAACCATCCAAGATGTCCATAGTGGAATTTGACCATAGCTGCATAATTTCAACACTCCCTCTCAACGAGGGATAATTATAACTACCAATATTTTTTCATCGATCAATATTTCATTATGTTATCTTCATGCATCATCATGTATCTTCATTGATCATCTTTTTCATGTAGTCATCATGTTGTGATCCTTTCTCATTACAAATCATCAATGTACTTCTCATGCTTATTTATGCATGTCTCTTGATTGTACCTTCTCGTATATTGAACTTTCTCGGATCTAGAAGAATAATTTGTCACCGGAGGGGAGCTTAGGATACCACCCTTCATATATCAAGCTATCAATTAGAATCTCTACCATCGAGTTACTACCCATAATATCATCATCAATCAACATTGGGGAGCATATCGTCAAGGAGCATGCTTCAACGTGTAACTGCATCGGGGAGCACATCTCTACTCAGAATCTCATGGGGGAGATATACCTTTACAACCCCATATATAACAATAGGATATCCATCCATGTAGGGGATCCCATCTCGACCATGGTATCACATCGGGGAGCTCACTCTCAACCTGGAATTTCATAGGGTTATCTCAACCCATCCTATTTCCTAATGATCTTCCCATCGATGACCCTGAATAGTCATGTGGTAGAACACCTGCATCATAAATGACTTGGGTTTTACACCCTAAGTATATTTTCAACTCGTTTTCCAAACGAGGAGTGGTATTCCTAACAAGCCCTACTTGTGGGTATGATGTCAATTGGGGTATACTCTACAAAGACGAATCAGGGGAGAAATATTCTCCCACCCTATGAAGATAGTGGAATAACATCTCAACCCTATGGGTACAATATAGGGAATATGCCCTATTTTCCAGAGTTCCCTCAATGCCATGAGCCCTGTATCTCAATTCCTTGTCCTAAGAGCTCAGACAGGGAGGAAGAGCTAGCTCAATGTTCTCAATCAGCATTGCTCTCATCTTGTATATGTTGATTCCTATTCATGCAAGACATAAAATCAAGTGTTTATGTTAGAACATACATAATCATGTAAATCAAAAGAAGATACCAATAACAAAAATATATCATAATCATCCTCCCTCTCATGGATGTTTCAATCACACATGGATACCATAATCATCCTCCCTATCCAGGAGGTGTCAATCAAAAACCTAATATTGTCTCGAACAGCTCCACAGTCTCAATGAATGGAGAAATAATAGTCCGAAATATATGTATATGGGATTTTCTGTCATCACAATGTATCCATGTCTTATCCATATCATACTTAGATAGCTCCCTAAGGAGCTTCTACATCATGCTTCACAGCTAGCCTTTCTAACAACATTGTAACTAACCTTGGTCATTCTATGAACCTCTTGTCCAAGATATCATGGAAAATCTCATAATAAGGTAGCATCCAAATGTGCTCATCAATACTAATCCCAAACATCATAAGTTCATTCATGGAGCTACATATCACGGAAGAAATATCTCGACCTTTAAAAGTAGAATGTTTCATGCAGATATTAAAATATGTTTGAAGGAAATTCTAAATGAAGCAGATGAAGCATGAATTTAATCATGTTCTATAAATATCATATACGAATGGATGTTCAAAATAGAACATCAATGCTTCAATCAACTAACATATTCCATGTCGCATTCAACAACATTTGAAATTTAAATAGGAGTGTCCAAGGATTTACATTACACAAAGACATTTCAACAGTCTTGCAACATGGGATATATTTCCCAAATTTTAGAAATCAATTCATCATGTCATGATACATTATTAAAAGGTTCAGAAGCTATCTCTCTCTTACTTAGATCTTCATAGGCTCATCACCTGTCAAAGATATACCATGAGTATGTAAAACCAAAGCCAAAATCAAAATCAAGGCGATATCTTGGAACTCATTATCCTGACTTCACCATATAACTGTCAAATATAGACAAATATGAATCGAGGAGCTTTCACAATGCAACTCTCTCTACAAAAATAATGCCTTACCATGCCAACATAATTCACCTTACATAAATCAATGTTGTGAAGTCATTTCGTCAAATCTTAGAAGCCAGACAAAAACTATTATCGAAGACATTGATTTCATAGTATCAATTCTTTCAACCAAAGACAGGTAGAGCTCAAATCAAGTTTGTCATTTAACATTCCATTACAAGACATTTTAGTCACTAGATGCAAGTGCATACACATCAATTTTAAGTCATGCATGTTCATACTAAGTCACAACAACCATTGTGCTAGGAACAAGGAGGCCATTATAGAACCATAATTTTGTATACCCACATATGACATTGAAGGTCACTATGCCCACATAGCATTTTCATCTGGGAAAATCAACTATCACGAGATCAAATCATGCAAATCGAAATGTGTGATCATAGTAAGATCTATAATTCTAGACATGTCTCAATCATTAAGCATCATGTCAAAAGTTCCAAACACGGTTTATCAATATCAATCAGCCAAATCATGTATCATAATTCTCAAACATAATGACATATCCATATGAATGTCTAGGTCACCTGCACACACAAGTTCGGTTCAAACATTCGAACTTTCCCTGCTGATAGATCTTACTGGTATCTGCAACACGTCTGCAGAAATGACATATTCCAAGTGACCATTTGATTTCATGCTCAAATCCAAGAATTCCAGAAATCAGTTTACAATGGCAAGGCATGTCAAAGATCCCTTGATTCAGAGTATAGACCGAATTCACTCCACAAAAATTCAATTATGTGTCTATCAGGCATAGTCACATCTATGACCTTTCCTTTGCATGAGTGAGACTCAGACCTTTTTTGTAGATCATCAATGTAAGATACTCATGTATCATAGAAGGGCATGTAATTTTAGTTTCATACATGTCATCAACTTGTCTTTACTAGAGTCATGCATTAGAAGATATGTTAGATCATAAACACTTATCTATCATGATAATCAATCCTTCATCAAGGGCTAGACTTGAAATTTCAGGGCATCAAGTTGATGTGACAACACAACCTTATGAACCCAATAAAAATACATAAATTTAGAGCATTTAATTTCACCATATTCCATAACCATAGGTAGTGGAAGTTCTATAACATCAGTATCTAAGATATGCCTCCATCATCATGGTCACCAATACCATGCTTATCATGATTAATAGGTTCAAGTTAGGTTATTCAATAAACCAACAAAGTGTAATCTCTCTTTCCATGAGCTTTCATCATGCTTATCACAAGCATTATCAATACCATATCAGTGAGGTAAAATTCTATAAGAGATCCAACAGGTCTTATGCATATCAAGAGTAAGAGTGTCATTTAATAGAGTCAGGATCAGGATCTCAAAACAATAGATGTTATCCAAACATCAAAATATGCCACTATATCCAAAATCAACAATAAGTAGCCTTGCAAAAACAAGAATATGATCAAACCATTCACTACTAGGTGCACCATTTCATCAAAGGAAACATAAATCCCACTCATTCGCATATTCATGCATGAGCATTTTTGCGAAGGAGACAATCTCAACATATCATAGGGCTTACCTAACCATCCAATGTTATAGCTCAAACATAACATTAAAAAAATATACTATACATGCCTTGTGGTATTACTTGTGCACCTTCACATAGGCAACTTATAGTGTTCAAGTGCCTCTTTATCTTTTCTAGATCTGGCCATCTTTCCTTCATTTCAGAAGATGCACAAAAGGGATCCACTCAACAAATCTCATCAAGGAAGTTAGAAATATCCACGTGCTCAAATGTACATGCAGGAAGTAATAACTAGAAATAATAATCAGATCCATAAGTATAAATAAGAGTAAGGTCATAAGTCAAGTAATACTTATCTTCAATGATTGATGATCCTCTCCCTCTTGAACCAACCTTCAAGATCCATCCATGGACCATAAAACAATGTTTCCTTCAATCGGAAACTTTATCAACAACCAGATCATTTGTAAAACCGATCCCAAGTACTTGAGCATCTTCACAAAGGCCATGCGAGGGTTTCATATACCAAATCTCAAGACTTGACCATAAACCAGGGTTTCTCTCAAACCCTTATCCACTAACTACCTAGGGTTTTGTTTATACCCTAGAATAATTTTACATCTCTACCATCCTCTTCTTGCTTCCATAAAAGTGTCTCCATGGGGGTGATCTCCATGGATTTTATTCATCCCAGCTCTAATACCATGTTAATTTTTAACATATCAACATTGTTCTTTGCTTTGATAGTTACATTTCTTCAATAACATGTTAATTTCAACCCAAATCATTATATTAATATAATTATCTACATTATTAACCATCAGAATATGAAACTATGAATAAATAACAATACTATCATAATCATATAAGCAGTGGAATGAAAAGGAACAAGAGAAGAGTAGCATGATCATATAGAGACGCCAAGATTGGTCGAAGAGCAGGGAACCACTATGGGGAAAACCCTTGCAAATTATTCTTCTTAGGTTGTCATCAAATGATTCACAAATACGTGTACAATGATCCATAGATATATATCTTCATGATGCAGTAAAACAACTATCACATGCATAATGTGACCGTACACATATCTTTGTTGAAGGAACTTGATCCAAAGAACTGATATCCACTGACACTGGTTGAAGCATACTCATGAATATTGTTGATACTGAGTTAAGGTTGTAGATACATATTGCAGCGGAAAATATATAGAGAAGATCTACATATATGTATATCTACAACATCAAAAGCACATATTTGATGGATCGCCAAGTGATCTCAACTACCAAGTCCTAGATATGAATCTAGGATGCTGACAAAGACTAATCTAAAGTGGCTGTAACTAACCGAGAGATGTATGAAGGCACTGTGTAAGAAACTGAATGTGATGCAACCCATATTTTCTCATAAAATCCCTTAGTTTCAGCCTTGATACACTCAGCCCACAGTTGAAGCCTCCTTAGCTGCAACCTAGATGATCTGTGTTTGTGGGTGAGGTCTTGATTAGCCAGGAACCCTAGTCATGACCTTGACTCCTTCATCCTTCGAATATAGCAACTTAGCTTCTACCTTAACATGTCCTACCCATAGCTCTGGCCTCAAAAATTCATTACTGTGCCCATGGCTCAGGCTCAAAAGACGCGGATCTATGCGAGCCTCTCATTTGTGATCCCAAAACCTACGCATCGGCTTCTCTTGACGAACCTGTGTGAGCTAAGAAAAAATGGATGAAACAAACCAATGGATGCAAATCAAAGCTCGCTTGAGAAATTGTAAGAATGAGCTTTATTATGCCTCTATTTATAGCTTTTGTGAGTGACCACTTGTGTTTAAGGCTAGCTCCACCTATGGTTAGGTTGACCCATTCCATTTCACTTTAATAAATAAATTAATTGTTTAATTTAACCTTCACATAACCGATTGGGACGATCTATAGGTCGATTTTGGTCCTCTAAAAAATAGGAATCTAATTGAATTATAATCTCGACCATCCAATCTATCCATAGTGGAATTTGATCGCATTTTCATATTTTTAACACCCATGGGCCAACAGTGAAGTAGAATACATTAATAAGGTTTTAAAAACAATGCTTCAATGCATGCATGTATGGATTCATAAAATGAATTTTACTACTATTATTTTTTTAGCTTTGTGAGCATACCATACATCTATTTGAACTACAATTGGATTCACACCCTTTCAACTGGTGTATGGTTTGGAAGTCGTTCTTCCAATTGAATGTGAAATTTCGTCCTTAAAGATAGTTGTTGATATTTTTCCTACAACCTTCATCGAAGAAGAACATTTTTTTCACCTATCTCAGCTAGATGAGACTTGACGTACGTCGCAATGGTTAATGAGGCTAACAAAAAATGTGTCAAAGAAATATATGATCATACTATTAAACCTTGTGCCTTCTTAGAAGGCGATCTGGACCTTTTGTATGACTAGGAAGCCAATAAATTAGGGATTTGGAAACTCAAACCAATGTGGTTAGGTCCATATATAGGTAAATGTATACTTGTGAAATGGGCCTATGACCTTATTGAATTCAACAACATTACCTTGGTGCAACCCTGAAATGGGTTGTACCTCAAAAAATACTATGCTTATATTTTTTTTGCATAGTCACTATGTACATACTATATAGGTTTGCTAGTGTGTTTACAGTGTGGTTTGCTTGAGATTTTTCTACCGCCTCTTCTTATTTCAGACTACATTTGATTCCCAAATGTCGGTGCTCCCTCAACCATATGTTGGGTATGTTGATGGTTCCAGTCATAGTACCCGGAACCTTTCCTCTGCAGCGTGGGAAATCTATGCTCCCAATGACGATTTAGTGAGTTTGCAAGGAATTTTCATCAGTCTCTCAACTAATAACATCACTAAGTTTAGAGCAGTGATCGAACTTTTATTTAATGCCATTTCAAGTGGTATTATTCATTTGGTCGTCAAACTTGATTCACAAATCGTGGTGCTACTTCTAAATAATGTTTATTCAATATGAAGTCCAACTATGTTACACATGTTTTTAAGGGTTTTACTCTTAGAGAGACATTTTGATTACATTCAATATCAACATTTTCCTAGAAGTATAAATACATTAACATATGCAATGGAATTATGTATTAGGCGGACATTTGAAACATATGTAAATATAAAATCATAACCATACATTGTAAAAGAGAATAGAATAAGTAGAAAACATTTGTATATAGAAAATTTTATATATTGTTTGGTTTTACAAAAAATGTGTCTAATACACATATGGCCAATGGCTTATAATATCAAATACATGTAGAAAAAAATGTGGCTTAAAATCCTCCTAGGTGACTAATCTCTATTATGCTCACGATAGCATACCATTGTGTAGAAATTATATGCACTAAGCATGCATATGTCCTTGATTCACCTGATCTCACACTATTTAACTTTATGCAAAAAAATTAATTGCACACACATGTGAAGCATAAAAAAAAATAATCAATCACACATAACATAGTTTTTAACCGAGAAAGCCTGAAGCTGAAAACCCCAACTATATAATATGTATCATGGAATCATATGACAATCCTCATACAAAGCTTATCAAGCTCTCAGTACAGTACAATCGTCATACACTAATTAGGATCAATCTTGCAAATCCATGCACCGATCTTGCCCTCCTGCTAGCCTGCCTCCACTGTGTAATCCCTGCTGAAGAATAGCTCTGAATGAATTCGAATTACTCTTTCCTTGAATACGCAATCATCATTGGCAACTCCAATGTGTGTGTGATGCAATCAATGCATCACTATAGTCACAACAGATAGTCTATCTTGCCCTTTCACCTACCTCTCCACTGGGTCTCCACTAAAACTACCATGCACTATAGTTAACTGATGTATTGTTCAATTGATTAATGAGTTATTATTTGTGAATTAATTAACTAATTAATTCACTCTACTCTCACTAGTGTTTCAATCAGTTAGACTAGATACAACTAGCTCAACTGAGTCTAACTGAGTTAAATTAAATACAACTCCATAACTACTTCTTCCAACTATGTCATAACTCTTCCACTTGAGTTCTAACTGATTCCTCCATGCATTAGCTCCAATAACCCTTGGGAATTGCATAATTCCCTCAGTCCACTGATGTGCCACATCTGTGCACTAAAACAAAGTGCTCCAAGAGAATAAGTTGTTGTTTAGTGTCTGATTATTATTAAGAGCTAATAATAATTGACATGCATCTGTTGTGCACGGAGTGGTGATATAAATAGACAAATTAATATGTCTAAAAATAGAAGTCCATCTATTTTTCCAACTTGACCAACCATCCACGAATAGCATCCTGCAACTCATAGAATATGATCGACATGTCTAAAAATAGACATAGTCTAAAAATAGACTTTGCGCCAAAAATAGCCTGCGGGCCCACTTAGTGAAAGCGACTCTTTTCACTAAGCTCATCATCTTGTTGAATCTCAACACTCCCTCTCAACAAGATAGGGATTATTAATTACCTTTGATCTTGCCTCTCGAGTGAACATCCTTGTTACTAGTGAGCGCAAGTCAAAAATATTTGCATCTTTGATCCTCAAGATATCTTTGGCTTAACATGATCTTCCGCTGCACACAATCTCTGATATGATGATACCAGATATCAATATATTTATATCGATCATGAAACACAGGATTAATCGAGAGTTTAACGCAACCCTGATTACCACAATGTATCACTGTGGGATTTCCTCATTCCAAATAGCCTCACATGCAGCTTGACTTGTTGTCATGTATTCCACTTCTGCTGAACTAAGTGCCACGGATCTTTGTTTCCTGTTGTACCAAGAAACGGTCATAGATATGATACTGAAAATCCCCCCTGATGTGCTCTTTCTTTCTGTTGGGCTTCTTTCCCAATCTGCATCCGTGAATCCATGCAAATTCACCTCATCCATATGTCTGTACCATAAACCATACTCAGATGTGTCCCTGAGATATCTCAGGACATGCTTGCCTGCCTTCCAAAAGAGCTTGGTAGTCTTAACCATCGCTTGTGAAAGCTGATTCACCGCTTAGCATATGTCTGGTCTTGTATTGACTAAATACATGATCAAAACCACCAACTGTTGATAAATAGTGGCATCCACTACCTCTGTCGATGTAGCATCCTCTTTCTTCCAATTTCCTGGAAGAGGAGTGTCAATAGGCTTGCAGCCTTTCATGTGAAACTTCTCCAGTATCTCTCGGGCATACTTTCCTTGAGAAAAAAATAGTTCACCTTCCCACTGCCATATTTCCAATCCAAGGAAATAATGAAGGAGGCCTAAATCCTTCATCTCAAACACCTTTGCAATATCTTCCTTGCATGACTGTATCAACTGCTCATCACCTGTTAGTATGAAATCATCAACATAAAGTACAATGATTAAAAGCTTACTCTCCACCAAAATCTAGTATAGGTTTGCATCCGCCTCACTCTTAGTGAAGCCAAGTCCAGTGAAATAGCTGTCGATCCGAGCGTACCAAGCATGGGGTGCTTGTTTCAGCCCATACAATGCTCTTTTGAGCCTGCACACATGCGACTCGCTGCTGAAGATCTCAAATCCTTCAGGCTGCTCAATGTACACCTCTTCCTCAATGATCCCATTAAGGAACACAGTCTTCACATCCATCTGATGAATGTGCCAACCCATCTATGCTAAGAGAGAAAGGATGGTCCGTATGTAAGAATACCGTGTGACAGGTGCAAATGTTTCTTCATAGTCAATCCCCTCGATCTGTGAGAAGCCCTGGGAAACAAATCTTTCCTTATACTTCTCGACACTCCCATCAGCAGCTTGCTTTACCTTGTAGATCTGTCTTGATCCTACAACTTATTTTCCCACCAGCCTTGGAAAAATCTCCCAAGCACTGTTTCTGACAATGGAGTCATACTCCTCCACCATGGCATATACCCATGTGGGCTCCTGCACTGCTTCTTCAAAAGAAGATGGCTCTATCACGATACACTTGCTCATAAGAGCCATGTATCCAGTAAATTGGTCAGGTGACTGTCTCTGTCTGTGCTATGATGTAGGGAGTCCTACATTCTATACCGCATCAAGCTTCAGTCTCTCAACTTCTGTGGTACGCTTTCTGCCTTGTCTGATGTTTGGTTCTGCATGAGTGGGCTCCTCCACTCCATGAATCTCCTCCTGTGGCTGATCCACATCTAGAGGCTCATCTTTGGGAACAAGAAGTTTCTCCTCCGCATGCAAGTGTAGCTCCCTCTCAAGCGACAACTTCATGGCTTTCACCTCACAATTTTGAGCATTCACCGCGACAAAGCACCGACTGACTGGAAATATAATGAGCAGTTTATAGGTGTCATCAGGCTGCAAAATATCCCAACTTCAGCTTGACTTACATCCTTCTGCACCTTGCCACAATACATACAGTGAGCCAAAAACTTTCTAAAATGATAAACACCGCACTTCACTTAAAGTTCAGGTACTCGTGCACAAGATCAGATGAGGATGGAACGGTTTTTCACATAAACCGCAATGTTGCATGCTTCCGCCCACAAGTGCATCGGTAGGCCCTGGTCATGCAGCATCGCTCGTGCAGCACCCACGATAATTTTGTTCTTTCTCTCTACGACCCCATTCTTCTGTGGGTTATGAGGTGTTATGATTTCTCTTCGAATTCATTCTTTGCTACAGAAGTCTTTGAATTCACCTGAGATGTATTCATCACCATTATCGCTCCGTAGATCTTTCACTTGCTTCCCCGACTCCTTCTCCACCAAAGCCTTGAACTCACAGAACTTTTAGTATTTAAAATGCAACAAGATGATGGAGCTTAGTGAAATGAAGTCGCCTTCACTAAGTGGGCCCGCAGGCTATTTTTGGCGCAAAGTCTATTTTTAGACTATGTCTATTTTTAGGCATATGGATCATGGTCTATGAGTTGCAGGATGCTATTTATGGATGATTGGTCGAGTTGGTAAAAATAGATGGACCTCTATTTTTAGACATTGGGCGGTTTCTATTTTTAGACTGCCGAGCTAAAAATAGAACAGTCAAATATTATTAACCTTTAATAATATTTAGACTATAAACATTATCTTATTATCTTGGAGTACTTCAGCCTTCTTGTGTGGATGTGGTACACATAAATTTATTGTATTAATTATGATATTTAGGGGTTAGTTGAGCTATTGCATGGTTGACTTCAGTTAGAACTCATGTGGCAGAGTTTGGTGGAGTTGATGAGACAGTTGGTGGAGTTGTGTTCAGTTTAACTTAGTTGAACTAGTTGTATTTAGTCTAACTGACAAATACACTAGTGATGAGTGGTGTGAATTAATTATTAATTAATTCACTAATTATTAACTCATAAATCAACTAAATAACACATCAGTTAACTGCAATGCATGGACAGTTCAGTGGAGACCAGCGTTAGAGGTGGGTGAAAGGGTGTGATTGACTATCAGTTGTGACCATTGATTGTGCATGGGATTTGCACACACTTTGATGGAGATTTCCAATGAGGATTGCATAGTTGGAGCTAGTGGGATTCGAACTTGGATATCATTCATTACTCACTTGGATTGCGCAGTAGAGGCAGGCAGACTTGTGGAGGAGATTTGAACCCCTGACTTGTTCAAATCTCATATAGTTTGTGTGTAGCTTTTGGGAGATAGTACTGAGTACTTGTGAGGAGTATTGTGCTATGTATTGTTGCATGTTCTCCATCATTATAATATACAGATAGTTGGGGGTTTTCAGAAATTTATTTCCCCATTACATCCTGTGTTGATATGTGTGCTTGATTGTGTTTTAATGAGCGCATGCGACTGCTTTCTATTTCCGCATATTGATGATCAATTGTAGAATAGGTTATGTATTATGCATGAAGCTTAAATAGTGTGTAATCAGGATAATCTCAAAGAATAAATCAGCAAATTATTCAAATTTCTACACGGTATCAAAGAAGAATTGATCATCGGATCTATTACAGTGATTACAATTATTTCGGTAGACAAAGTCTGTATCGGGCCAGGTAGCCTCTAGATCCATCCTTTCCTTTGAAAGGTGATATATCCAATAAATGCCCCTACAGTCGATCTCTGTGCTAGAAATAATTTTTTCTCACAAGATCCAGAAGCATCTGAATTTTTGAGCTTGGAATTCTAATTTGCAGTAGAATTTGGAATTCGAATTTGCAGCAGAATTTGGAATTCGAATTTGCAGTAGTTTTCTTGGTGCTAGAGTTGAAATTTCTTTCAACGGTTTGCGACTAGAATATGCCCTTGAGGGAAGCTTGAATTATGTTGCATGGAAGGACATAATGGAGGCGGTATTAGATGATAACGGGCTGAAGGAGTTCATAGAAGCTGAGATCCCAAAGCCTACTGATGTTGCTCAAGTTGAGGCTTGGCAAAAGAAGATGGCGAAATGTCGAAGAATTCTGTTGGAGGGCGTGAAGGATCACATTGTATCCAGCATGCATGGAAAAGATTCTCCATACTTGATGTGGAAAGCGTTGACAGATTTATTCCAGAGCAAGAGCGACCAGAGGAAGTTGGTTCTCAAGGATAAACTCAGACACATAAAGATGGAGAAAGGCGACAGTATGCCCAAGTACCTCACGAAGTTCATCCAATGCAGGGATGAGCTGGGAAGTGTGGGGGTGACTGTTGATGATGAGTAATTGGTGATCTTGGCTCTCCTTGGTCTTCCGAAGAGTTGGCATGCCTATCAGGATTCTGTCAATGGTCAAGAGAAATTGCCAGGATGGGAGCGACTTTGGTCGGATCTTGTGCAAGAGGAGATAAGGCGGAATACCAGAGACGGATCTTCATCAAAGGTATCTGATGAAGAAAATTGCACTTTGGCTGCCAAAGCAAAGAATGGGAAGAGCAAGAAAGCTTCTCATTCCGGTGCGAAAGGCAAGAAGCAGGACATGTCCAAGGTGAAGTGCTTTCACTGTCACCAACACGGACATTATGCCACAAATTTTTTGTAGAAGAAGAAAAATAAGCTAGCTGCTGGATCTGCAGCGGGAGAGGCCTTAGCCTCGCAGTTTGAGCTGGATTTTTCGTTGATCTCATGCTTGGTCTCAAGTGTGATGGGATCAATATGGTTCTTGGACAGTGGTGTGTCTTTTCACATGACCGGAGATCGAGATCTGTTTTCAGATCTGGATGAGAAAGATCTTGGAGTGCACATCGAGATGGGCGATGATGGTAGATACAGTGCGACCGGTATCGGTACCATTTACTTTGAGAGGGAGTCTGGTAAACCTTTCGTATTGAAGGAAGTGATGCATGTTCCAGGATTGAATAACAATCTGATCTCTGTGGCGATGTTGGAAGACAAGGGGTACGATGTTGTCTTCAGCGAAGGAAAGGCTTTCCTGCGCAGTAAGACTACTGGAGAAACCCGGAAGATAGGGGTTCGAGTCAAGAACCTTTATCAGTTGCAAGTGGATGGCTGCACAGCAATGGCATGCAAGGCAGAAGCAGTGGTGAGCCAGGATGATGGCCAGCTGTGGCACCGAAGATTGGTCCACCTTCACCATGGCGCTTTGAAGATACTGCAGCAGATTTCTACTGGGCTTCCTAAGGGCACCCTTGCACAGTCAGATCAGTGCAAGGGGTGTACTTTGGGAAAATTTTTGAAAGCCACCTTTCACGATAAGGATAGTCACACCACGACGATCCTTGAGAGAGTTCACACATACATGTGTGGTCCTTTCTCAGTAGCTTCGACAGCAAAGCACAAGTAATATGTGATCTTTGTTGATGATTTCTCTCAGAAGTGCTAGATCTTCTTCATGCAGAAGAAGAGTGAGACATACTCAAAGTTCTGTGAGTTCAAGGCACAGGTTGAGAAGGAATCGGGGAAGCATGTGAAGGCTCTTAGGAGTGACAATGGTGGTGAATTCATCTCTGCTGAATTCAAGGACTTTTGCAGCGCAGAAGGGATTCGGAGAGAGCTCATTGCACCTCATAACCCACAGCAGAATGGGGTTGCTGAGCGGAAGAACAGAATGATCGTGGGTGTTGCACGAGCGATGTTGCATGATCAGGGCCTACCCCTTCACTTGTGGGTTGAGGCATGCAATACTGCAGTATATGTGCAGAACCGTTGTCCTAACAAGATACTTGGCATGAGTACACCGGAGGAGGAATTTTTCGGTAAGAGACCTGATATTTCCCATTTGAGGATTTTTGGTTCACCTGTCTACATGAATGTGACAAAGGATGCCAGGAAGAATCTGGATCCGACCGCAGAGGTTGGAATATTTTTTGGGAAACCACACTCTGCCAATGGTTGGGTAAAGTTTTTATTTTACGCCCAAAGACCTCAGTGAGGTTCTGGAATCCGTGAGGAGAGCGTGAAGCGGCCTCTGGCTGAGAGGGAGCCACACTTGCATGTATATGAGGAGCTATTAGTTCCTAAGGATGAGCTTCCGGATGTGGATCAGCCACAAGAGGAAGATCATGGAGTGGAAGAGACCACTCATGCAGCGCCAACCATCAGAGGGCGCAAGCGCACTACAGAAGCTGAGCGACTGGCTCAAGATGCAGAGAAGGTTGTAGGACCACCTACAGCACAGCGCAGACAGAGACAGTCACCGGACCGGTACACTGGATACATGGCTCTTGTGAGAAAATGTGTCGTGATAGAGCCATCCTCTTTCGAGGAAGCTGTGGAGGACCCCGCATGGGTAGATGCCATGGTGGAAGAGTATGATTCGATTGTCAGAAACAGTGCATGGGAGATTGTCCCGAGACCAGAAGGGAAATCAGTGGTGGGTTTGAGATGGATCTACAAAGTGAAGGTGCGATCGACAGAGTGTGGAGAAGGCATAAGGCAAGATTTGTTGCCCGTGGCTTCTGCGCATCGTAGGGATCGATTATGAGGAGACTTTTGTACCAAGTTAAAAGGTACTTTCCATACGGACGATCCTAGCTCTCAACATAGATAAGGTATCCATCAAATGGATGTGAAGACCCGTTTCTCAACCGAGTCATTGAGGAGGGAGGTGTACATCGATATAACCAATGTTTCGAGATTCTTCGTGCAGCTGAGTCACATGTGTGCGCATCAAGAGACACCGTACGGTTTTTCGGAAACAAGCACCTCGTGCTTGGTACACACGGATTGACAGTTATTTCACCGGACTTGGATTATCCAAAATTGAGGCGGATCCTAACCTATACCAGATTGTGGTGGAGGGTAAGTTGCTAATCATTGTACTTTATGTAGATGATTTGATTCTGACAGGTGATGAGCTATTGATACTTTCATGCAAGGAGGATCTTGCTAGAGAGTTTGAGATGAAGGACTTAGGCCTCCTTCATTATTTCCTGGGATTGGAAATTTGGCAGCGCAGTGATGGACTATTTGTTTCTTAGGGTAAGTATGCCCGAGAAATACTTGAGAAGTTCAACATGCATGGCTGCAAGCCTGTTGATACTCCTCTTCCTGGAGGTTGGAGGAAGGAGGATGCTACTTCGGCGGAGGTAGTGGATGCCACTGTTTATCAACAGTTGGTGGGGTCGCTTATGTATCTGGTCAATACACGACCCGATATATGCTATGCTGTTAACCAGCTTTCACAAGCTATGGTTAAGTCTACCAAGCTCTTCTGGAAGGCAGGCAAGCATGTATTTAGTTATCTTAGAGGCACATCAGGATATGGCTTGTGGTACAGACAGGAGGATGAGGTGAAGCTATGTGGCTTCACGGATGCAGATTGGGCAAGGAGCCCAACGGACAGAAAGAGAACATCCGGGAGGATTCTTCGTGATTGTGTGTTGACAAGATTTTCTTGGCAAGGCTGTGCGTAGATCCGTGGCACTAATTCAGTTAGAGGCCAAGTACATGGCAGCAAGTTTGGTTGCATGTGAGGCTATATGGACGAGGAAGATCTTGGTCGGGTTGTTCGTTTCACACTTAGATCCTACTGTGATATATTGTGATAATCAGAGTTGCATCAAAATCTCGGTTAATCCAGTATTTCATGATAGATATAAACACATTGACATCGTACCATCATATCAAGAGATTGGGGAAGAGCAATGAGAGAATCATGTTACTTTCATATATTCCCACTGAGGATCAGGATGCATCCATCTGATGAAGGCGTCACCCCATCTATGCTGAATACCACAGAGGCAGGATAGGGGTTGCGTATAATCCATTTCTTGTTGAGAGGGAGTGTTGAAAATTCAACAAGATGATGGAGCTTAGTGAAACGAAGTCGCCTTCACTAAGTGGGCCCGCAGGCTATTTTTGGCGCAAAGTCTATTTTTAGACATATGGATCATGGTCTATGAGTTGCAGGATGCTATTTATGGATGATTGGTCGAGTTGGTAAAAATACATGGACCTCTATTTTTAGACATTGGGTGGTTTCTATTTTTAGACTGCCAAGCTAAAAATAGAACAGTCAAATATTATTAACCCTTAATAATATTTAGACTATAAACATTATCTTATCCTCTTGGAGCACTTCAGTTTGATGCTTGGATGTGGCACATGCAGCTGACAGAAGGAATTACACTATTCCTAGGGGTTAGTTGAGTTATTGCATGGTTGACTTCAGTTAGAACTCATGTGGCAGAGTTTGGTGGAGTTGATGAGACAGTTGGTGGAGTTGTGTTCTGTTTAACTTAGTTGAACTAGTTGTAATTAGTCTAACTGAAAAATACACTAGTGATGAGTGGTGTGAATTAATTATTAATTAATTCACTAATTATTAACTCATAAATCAACTAAAGAACACATTAGTTAACTGCAATGCATGGAAAGTTCAGTGGAGACCAGTGTTAGAGGTGGGTGAAAGGGTGTGATTGACTATCAGTTGTGACCATTGATTGTGCATGGGATTTGCACACACTTTGATGGATATTTTCAATGAGGATTGCGTAGTTGGAGCTAGTGGGATTCGAACTTGGATCTCATTCATTACTCACTTGGATTGCGCAGTAGAGGCAGGCAAACTTGTGGAGGAGATTTGAACCCCTGACTTGTTCAAATCTCATATAGTTTGTGTGTAGATTTTGGGAGATAGTACTGAGTACTTGTGAGGAGTATTGTGCTATGTATTGTTACATGTTCTCCATCATTATAATATACATATAGTTGGGGTTTTTTAGCAATTTCTTTCCCCATTACATCCTGTGTTGATATGTGTGCTTTCTATTTCCGCATATTGATGGTCAATTGTAGAAGAGGTTATGTATTATGCATGAAGCTTAAATGGTGTGTAATCAGGATAATCTCGGATAATAACTCAGCAAATTATTCAAATTTCTACATTGAGAACGTTTCACTCTTCTTCTGCATGAAGAAGATCCAGCATCTATGAGAATAATCATCAACAAATATCACATAATACCTATGTTTTACTATTGAAGTAACCGAGTCCACACACGTTTGTGTGAATTCTCTCCAAGATCACTGAAGCATAGTTCTCCTTCTCATGAAAGTTGGTCTTCACAAACTTACCCATAGTACATCCCTTGCACTGATCTGACTGCGCAAGAGTACCCTTGGGAAGTCTAGTAGAAATCTGCTGCAAAATCTTCAAAGCGCCATGGTGAAGATGGCCCAATATATTGTGCCATAATTCGCCCTCATCCTGGCTCACCACTTCTTCTGCTTTTCCCACAATTACAGCGCAGCCATCTACCTCCAGTTTGTAGAGATTCTTAATTCGAACCCCTATCTTCTTAGTTTGAACCATTTTTTATGTCGAAGGAAGGCTTTTCCCTCACTGAAAACAACATCATAATATTTGTCTTCGAGCATTGGGACTGAGACCAAGTTATTCTTCAGACCTGGAACATGCATAACATTCTTCAACAAGAATGGATTACCAGACTCCCTCTCAAAGGTAATGGTCCCAATGCCAGTCGCACTATACCGACCATCGTCGCCCATCTCTATATGCATCTGGATGCCCTTCTCCTCCAAGTCACTAAACAACTCTTTGTCTCCTGTCCTATGGAAAGACGCACCACTATCAAGATACCACACCGATCCCATACAGCTTGAAACCAAGCATGCGATCAAGGAGAATTCAATTTCAAATTGTGAGGCTACATCCTCTCCAGCTATAGATCCAACAACCTTATTTTTCTTCTTCTTCTGTGGATAGTTAGTGGCGAAATGTCCATGTTCGTGACAGTGAAAACACTTCACTTTGGACAAATCCTGCTTCTTGCCTTTAGCGTCGGATTTTGAAGGATGTTTCTTCCCCTTCCCTTTCCTTGATTTGGTAGCCAAAGCACAATTCTCTTCATCTTCATTCTTTGATGAAGATCCATCCCTGGTACCCCACCTTATCTCCTCCTGCACAAGATCCGACCAAAGTCGCTCCCATCCTGACAGTTTCTCCCGTCCATTAACAGAGTCTTCGTAGCTATGCCAACTCTTCGAAAGCCCAAGGAGAGCCAAGATCACAAAGTCTTCATCATCAACAGTAACCTTCACACTTCCCAGTTCATCCTTGCAGTGGAAAAACTTCGTGAGGTATTTTGGAATACCGTTGCCTTTCTCCATTTTAATTTTTCTGAGCTTGTCTTTAAGCACCAACTTCCTCTGGTCACCTCTGCTTTGGAAAAAATATGTCAAAGCCTTCCACATTAAGAATGGAGTGGCTTTCCCGTGAAGGATGGACACAATATGGTCCTTCACACCTTCCAAAAGAATCCTCCTCATCTTTCTATCTTCTTTTGCCATGCGTCAAGTAATGTAGCATCACTTGATCCTGGCTTAGGAACATCGCTATCGATGAACTCCTTCAGTCCATTATTCTCCAGCACTACCTCCATCCTGTCCTTCCAGGCTATGTAATTCAAGCTCCCATCAAGGGCATACTCCAATCACAACCCATCGAAAGACATTTCAATCTATACTCAACTTCTGCACCAAGAATCTTCTGTAGAAAATTTGAATTGTCCATCAGCACAAACTCACTTCACAATTTCAATCTTCAATCAACAATGCTCTAATACCATGTAGAAATTATATTCACTAAGCATGAATATGTCCTTGATTCACCTGATCACACACTATTTAACTCTATTCAAAATACTAAATCAATTCCACTTGTTAATCTTTTGCGGAAAAATTAATTGCACACACATGTGAAGCATCAACAAAAATAATCAATCGCACATAACACAGTTTTTAACCGGGAAAGCCTGAAGCTGAAAACCCCAAATATATATTATGTATCATGGAATCATATGAAAATCCTCAAACAAATCTTATCAAGCTCTCAATGCAGTACAATCATCATACACTAATCAGGATTAATCTTGCAAATCCATGCACCAATCTTGCCCTCCTAATAGCCTGCCTCCACTGTGCAATCCCTGCTGAAGAATAGCTCTGAATTAATTTGAATTACTCTTTCCTTGATTTCAAAATCCTCATTGGAAACTCCAATGTGTGTTTTATGCAACCAATGCATCACTATAGTCACAACAAATAGTTTGTCATGCACTATAGTTAACTGTTGTGTTTTTCAGTTGATTAATGAGTTATTATTTGTGAATTAATTAACTAATTAATTCACTCCACTCTCACTAGTGTATCAATCAGTTAGACTAGATACAAATAGCTCAATTGAGTCTAACTAAGTTAAACTAAATACAACTCCATAACTACTTCTTCCAACTGTGTGATAACTCTGCCACTTGAGTTCTAACTGAGTCCTCCATGCATTAGCTCCAGTAAAACCTTGGGAATTGCGTAATTCCCTCAGCCCACTGATGTGCCACATCTGTGCACTGAAACAAAGTGCTCCAAGAGAATAAGTTGTTTTTTAGTGTCTGATTATTATTAAGAGCTAATAATAATCGACATGCATCTATTTTTAGATCAAAAATCTATAAATAGACTTCTCCCAACATTCTAAAAATATAATTTCATCTATTTTTCCAACTTGATCAACCATCCACAAATAGCATCCTGCAACTTCTGAAATATGATAACCATATCTAAAAATAGACATAGTCTAAAAATAGACTTGCGCCAAAAATAGCCTTCGGTCCCACTTAGTGAAGGCGACTCTTTTCACAAAGCTCATCATCTTGTTGAATCTCAACAGATTGCGTAGGAAATTTTTCACAACAATCAACTAAAATGAGTCGACATGGCCTATGGTGTACCATTGTAGACACATAGGAACCTCATCAACCCTTGTTTATATCACATTACGGGTCAAACCCTCAACATGGTGCTCGAACTCGGCAAGTATCTTTGTTGCATCGAGGTCAGTCATCCTTTCCTATGCCCCTGCAATGCAACCTATACAAGTTGTGGTTATGCCTGTCGATGAAGAGGAAATATGCCTATTGGTTGCATAGGTCTAATAGCTGCATGTAAAATCAATAGTTAGTCTCTAAATCATTAAAAACAAAAATTTAAAACCCAAAAAACCAAAATATTCAAAATTACTATTTTTACCCACGTCACTCCATCAGGACCATTTCTCACCTTCAAGTAAAATGAGGATTGGGTCTCCACAGAAATCAACTTTTTCATATAGGTAGTCCTCAATCATAATCATATTCTCCCATATACAATCAAATAAAATAGGATTTAATGTCATCATAAGCTCTCCACGGTGTTGCATCATCAAGTATACTCATTTCCTTATGTGACGCTCTCTAGGTCCAGGAAGCTCATGGGCTATTTGTTAAGGTCGTATCAATGATACCCTTTGTAAAGAAAATGATACCACGATATAATCGTATCAAAATTTCATCAATTGTTTTGTATTTTCTTGATTTATTTGTTCCTTCAGATTGACTAAAACTCCTTCACACCAATTGAATACTATGGACGCCAAGAATTTTAAGGCATACTGCATTTGGGTCTTGGTACCTAAGTGTAAAGAAAAAATGTTGTCCAACAGAGTAATGATAAAAATGAATTTCCTAAGGGAAAGTTGAACAACATCCTTTATCCCAAGTTTCCCATATTTAGTTATTTCAGAGTGAGTTCAACAATGGATAGCAAGGTAATACTTCATTGTCTCCCCACCTCTCTAAATCCATATAATTAAATGAAAACCCATATCTGTGAAAGCCCTGTCAATAAGTAGATGTCTTCAACATCTATTTTTAAACTGTGCTCTCCAATATTGAAGTAATATCCTTGTGTATCCCAACCTCTTACCAAATATTCCAGTAACTCCAACTGGGCCCTCATGCTCGGAATCATAAAAAATTCAAAATCCCACAATTTCTTAAAGCTTGTACTATTGTTGGATCATTAGCAGAAACCATGGTTTGAGCCTCATTCTCCCTTTACCTCCAAGTTAAATCCATTTTCACTAGTAAAACACATGCAAATATAATGAAAAACACATAAAATTAGCAATGTGGAATTTTTTGGAAGAAAAAACTAACTCAAAATATTTTTTTTGAAACCCTCATTATTCTCATCGCACTATTCCTTTATGAATAGAGCAACCCACCACACTTAACCTCCCTAGTAACTGTGTTGGGTCACCTTGAACAGTATTAAAGTTTCAAACCCATTTCACCTCCAAATATAATAGGATTGCAATAGGTTGAGGCCAACTTTTGAGTCCTAAAAAATAAAAAATAAAATCCCAAAAAACGCATTAAACATGAAATGGAAATCGTGAAAATGATGATAAAGGATAGACCTCCTACCTGGAACTGGAAGTACTGGAAATGGTCCACAATATTGGCCACAATAACCTGCTGAAGATTGAAGGTAAACAACACTCAAAGCTTACTCAAATGGGTAAAATGAAAATGGCAAGAAATGAATTTTTTTTTTTCACTTTTATGGTCGAAATAAGTCATTATTTTAATATATTTTAATATTTTTGACCTAAACTTACCATGTATCCTGTATTTTTAATGTTTTTATGGTGTTCTAAGCAAGTTAAATGGTAATTAAATAACGTAATGCAGGTTATAAGTTAAACAAAAGGTCATTTTGATGAATGAGTATACTTTTATCACTTTTTTGGGCTCTTAATTAAACCTACAAAAAAGGAACCCCCTGGAGTCTTGTTTCAGATCTTTCCAAACTCCTAAAACATGAAGAGATTGTCAAGCACTTGTCTTTTCAAACTCATTAAATTAAATGAAAAGATGTTTTCCCATTATAAATTTAACCCTTTTCCAAACTATCTATACTACTTACGAAAAGTAATACTTTAGTCAAACATGGATAAAAACTTCTCATGGGTATTGTGTTATGCCTTTTTGGGCCTAAGGGACATATTTACGAAAAGGAGCATCTTGGAATTTTCTTTTTCACCTCTTTTCCGACTCTCTAAACCTAAAAAGAAATTGAGTTACGCCTTCACTAGACTCGTAAAATTATTAAACAAAATTGGACTCAACAAGCATGATGAGGCCGAACCAATCCTTCTTAAGGCTTGTTAAAAATACTCAAAAGGATTCATCTGAATGATGAACTTATAGATCAAGCATATTTTATCCTCCTCAAGATTGCCAAAAATAAAGAGGTATTGGTAGAAATAGTTGGGAATTTGGGAAAATAAGGCATAATATCTATTAATGGAAGTGAGTCACTCTTCAACATGCCACTCTTTCACTTAATATCTATGATTTCTTTGGTTTGGGGAATCCACTTGCCTCTCTTTTGATCACACCTCATTTAAATCCTTCATGATGCGTCTTTGAGTCAATGTGGCCAAATCCATGTAACTGTCACCGATATGTTCAAGAGAAATTACACCCTCAGTTGACGTATGTTGCAATACCTTAAGCCTTACTTCATGTCTTTCGTTCTTGAACCAACTCTACATCATCACTATTTTGTCTCAAATATTGATACATGTTTCATGTCATTGATGGGGGATACATCAAGGCCCTCCTGTGATGGATCACTTCTTGTCGACATCAGAACATTATCCAGGAAGCTGACCTAGAAACTCCCTTAAGTTCCTTGGAGCTTGCATACCTCAATGGAAATTTTCCTTACTTTCAGCAACAAGTTCTCATAATTTTCCGTCGACAGGAATATTCTATGTGGTGTTCGAATTCAGCTCATTTATTCGCACTGCGTACATTGTACTATAGTACCTTAATGACCATTATCATTATCAGTGGTTCATGTCACATTTATTAATGAATTACATCATTGGTTAGTAATTAAATGGTTTCTACCATGTTCTACTCCACCTCATTTATTCACATGATTAGACTTGTACTATCAAATGATGAGGTAGAAGATCCTAGATCTAGTTTCATCCATTAGGGCTGCAATGTCAGGATTCATATAAGATTACAAAATCTGATGGATATGATCATTCAGAGATTTATCCAAATGTGGGTCCAACATATGTCATCAGTAGACATGACTTTGATTATTGTACATGTAAATTGGATTATATGTTGAGTATGGGTATGCCTACCTAAAGGATGATATCATGATGATTATGTATTGTAACAGATGATGTTCTCAAAAAATCTATTCTTGATCCATATTTATCACAAGGTAAAGCACTTCAGTCCTCAACCACTACTTCTTACTTTGTAATTTAGGGGGGAATTTGTTACAAGTCATTTTTTCACATCCAATAAAATGACCTGGAAACTAGATCAAACAACATTCAATGACACTTTGCATTAATCTCGTGCAAAGCCTAGATCATACTCTCTCCAAAAAGTCCAAGAATTCTGGGTGAAACAACTCAAAATAATATTTTTTGGACCCATCGCACTTTCTCTTTGAGAAACTTGCACTGTTGCAGGTTGTACAGTGAGCAACTACATTGATCGGTGCATGTTTCCTTTGTTGCTGAGATGGATCTTGAATTTCGGTAAAAATAAAAAACACATTTGAATATTCTCTTTCCATAAGCTTCCCAAGTGGTTTTAATAATTTACTATTAAATTAGAACTCGAACTCCTACGCTTGAGGTCTGATCTATTATCCCTAGATATTATCCTCCCTCATTTGTGGATCTAAGTCTTTAAATATTGGTAAATCCCAAACCACACTATTTACCCTAAAAATTCACTGCCTCCCATGGAGTATAGGTTGGATTTTAGAGACTCTTAGTTATTCCCTCATGCTACTATTTTGTTCTTAAGGATCCATTGTTCATCCATGCACTTGATTTGTGATTGAAGAATTGCTTTGTGGAAAAGGAAGGACAATATAGTTGGCATACATCTACAAGGTCAAGATCTATAAAGGGTTGTTATCACTCCTACTTTCATTAATACACAATTTCTTTTTTTTCCTATATTTATGTCTCATTAATGAATATGTATCACAATTTCTTCTTGAATCATTTTTTAGAGATGTTAATACATGTTATTTTTATGTTTTAGTGCACTTGCTTGTTTTAGTTGTCTTGCAAGTCCTATTTATAGCATTTGGAGTTGGAGTTAAAGCTTATAAAAAAGGGCAAGAGGATAGTTTTGATTGGAATCAAGGTAGGCCTTTCCTACATATTCTAATTTCTCTAAGGAAAGAAATTTTATTTTTGTCTCTGTTGTTTCTAGATCAAGCCACTAGATCCAGGGAGTTCACTTCTATCTGCATAAGAGAATTATTCGTCAAAAACCCTTCGTTTCATGTTCATAGGAACCTCAATGTTGACACTGATTTTTTGGTCAATAAGGCTTTCCTATTATAAGAATGAAAAATTGAAATAAATGAGGTTGTAGGATATCCAATTATCCCCTGATGATGATCATGAACAATGCATATATCCCCCCTCCTTATTTTTGTATCTATCCTATAACGGTGCCCAAGTATAACCCCTCCCTATCCTTTCTTATTCATTAATGCCCCATCTCAAATCTATATCTCTCCCTATCATTTATTAAGCCTCGTACCATAGTCATTTATTTTAACCTTATGGACTCTCTCCTCATGATTGCGTTGAAGGAAAATTTTTGACTCAACATGGCATCCCAAAGGCACAGTATGTGTGCAAGCGTTTTGATTTTAATGTCTTCCACTTTGACCAAGGTATACCTTAGGTGAAATCAAATGTATCTCCTCCAAAGTGTCGTAGCTAGTGTGTTGTATTTACTCACTCTAGTGAGGATTAGATTGTTAATCCATGTGACGATCATGCCAAGCACGGAATGAGTCTTCTCAAGTAACAAGATGATGATTGCACTACCTTGGTACCCTATTAGATTTGAAATAACAATTCATTCTCATATGAGATCTCTAAGAGGTGAAATGAATAAATTGGTAAGGGACAACATATATTTCTCCATTCCTGCTACTCATAAACAACCCAAACTATGGCGTCAGGTAATTTGGTGTCATGTAATCAGGTTAGTTATTTTTAAGCATTACGGGTAGTGTAAATCAGATTCCATGGAGACACATCAGTTTTTTGGCAATTCTCTCTATTGTGGTTTTCTTAGCTCAGGGGTGAACTCAATAATAATTTCTTTAACTTTCATTCTTTGTTTGGCAGGGTGAACTAGGGACAGTATCAATTCTCCTGGAGTTTTAAAGAACTATCTTGGAAAAAACAAAGCAATTTATCTTCCCCTTTTAGTTTACCGACCTCTTCTTTGAAAAGCTTCTTTCAACATGGCATCAAGCCTCTGGGGATGCAAAGATCAATGCTCTGTTCATGTGCCAAGACGAGACTACAAGAAAATCAACATGGATGGGAGCTCTCCTGATATTGATGCCTCGACTCCATCTATCTACAGACAATGTAGAAATGAGCATGAAAAACTGAAGGTAGAAATCTATGACCTGCATGCAATGCTACATCAACAGAGCACCTCATAATGCAACACTTTAGACACCATTGAAAATAAAAGGCAAAGAATTAATAATTTAGAGGATGAAGTGGAGGCTCTTTGAAGCATATTTTTGAATCCCCAACTATATAATGTCAAGTTGGATAACCATTCAGAGGATATGCACAAAGATATAGACCTGAATCATCTAGATTATCCTTTTGACTAAGATAATTATGTCATGACTGATTTCCAATTCATATTTCTCTTCTCTCAATTTTTCATGTCTATACTACTATAAAAATAAGAGAACTATTGGATTTCTTAGATTTTGTTGTTATTTGGGCATGGGTATAAAGCTTACACACGACAATTAATATGTTCATGGAATCACTTGCATTGTAAATCTCTCACTTGCATGGATTTAATGAAAAATTAATCATTCATGTTGTAAATAATATATATATATATATATATATACTTCCAAGTACTTGAAACAATACAATTTTATGGGTAAATTAACATGACATAAATTCTTTGTCCATTAAGTAACTCTTTATCAACCCATGGGGCTTTGAATTGATGGTGAATGGGTGTATGTTAAGGCACTCCTTGTGAAAATGTCATCGATTCATGTCCCATGGATTAGCTTACTAAAAAAAAGTAACCCTTTATCACATGTAACTTCAATCCTAATCGGTAGAAACCAATATCTATTTCTTTTAAGAATCCTCCCTAATATTTTGAGAATAATTAACATTATAATCACATTTAAGCCCATAATGATTGTCCACAATAACACATACCTATGCCTTATAATTAACTACTTATATCATCTACCTTCAACAATTGATTGAACCAAAACAAAAATGCATTCAAGTCCAAACAAATTACATGTTTCAAGATATATAGCCTCGACAACTAAAAAAGGAAATGATTATTATGAACGGGGAAATCAAATCATCATACAAATGGATCACCAATTTTCTTATAAGTTCAAAATATTATCATTCCATCTAATTTGGTTTGTCAATAATTTCATCCAACATAATGTTATTAGTGTTTGTTTATGTATGTCATCTAATCCAAATTCTCAAATTGGTTCTCTAATAGTGTGCATAGTGTTGATTCAAATGGAGCATTAAAACTAGTTATTTCACATGATTCTACTTTTAGGTTAATTCTAAAAGGGAATCCAACCTAAGTTATTCATAAGGTTCTCTTAAAAAAATTTATCAACTAGGGTAGATGACTTGGTTTCATCATAGGTTTATTAAAATAAAAAATGACTGAAAAAATGAGAGGGTGTATCACTGTTCAAATGCCTCATTAAGTTACCTAAAAATAAAATAAATAAATAATCTATCCCCACATCAATTAAAAAAAAAAAAAGTTAACCCTACATCGTTTATACCATAAGATACTTAAACCCCACATCATTTTTCTTGTGAAATAAGCTAATCATGTGTCATTTCCCATGTAAAATAATTTATCCCCACATTGTTTCTTGTGCAACCATCAAAATTTTTTTTAGAGAAAATGGGAGTTTTAATTACTCTATGATTAACCTTTTTAATTACCTCTTAATCCATTTATTGTTTAAGATAAATTTCAAGCATGGAAATTATTTCTTATAAATCCCACATTCCACCCTTATATCGTTAGTTAATGACTAAGTAATGCAGGAAGTAAGGGCCGAGGAAAAACTCTATGAATAAAGATTTCTTTCTAGACTTTATCCAACCCCTTTGTAACATACCCTCTTACCACCCATAGACCAAAATAAGGGTAGAAGGAGGAAATTACTATGGTGACCCAACATCCATAATATAGTTATAGAAATGAGGTCTAAACTTTTGAACTTTTTTCAAACCCTTCAAAACAAAAACTAGACTTTTGAATTGTGTTTGCCTCTTTGAGACATTTCTGGAGATACAATTTTTACCCCAATATGACCTATGAATTAAAAGGTATGGCCATTTGGATTTTTGCACAATAACCTCCATTCTTGTGGTGCCCATGTGGCATTCCACATCACTGTCATGTCATCTCCACATGGATGCCACCATGGCTATGCCACTTCACCATGCGCATACCTCAATTTTTCCTTAGGAATACTACATGTATATATTATATGTGAACCTCCCCCTTTTTCCACACTTCACACACACATGTATATATATATATATATATATATTATTTATATTTATATATAATGTGTGACATGGTGCTAGTTTAAAGTCTAGTAGGTCCCTCACCTTCCAAGTAGTCTCAGACTTAAAACGTCAAAGTTATCCAACAGTTACGATTCCATATTGATTTCAATGGTCAATATATAATACCATACCCTGCCCCCCTCCTTTGTTGACATGGTAGGGGGGTTTCCACTATCAGAGTTTCACTTCATGGTTTTGAGGCCCCCATCTCATGGTTTCAGCACACCCAAAAAAATTTATGGTCACAATTTAATAGTGCCCCCATCCCCCCTTGTTGACATTGGAAGGGGGTAGGGTGGGGGACCGCTATCACAGTTGTCACTCATGACTCTGAGGTCCGACATCAATCACTCAATAAATTTATATTTTCGATGGCTATGATGAAAACACAAACTCCGTGCCTCCCCTTGCTGACATAGTAGGGGGCAGGTGTCTTTCATTGGATCTCCAACATCCATCCTCCAGTAAATATACAAGCAATATCACCTAGTTTTATTGTCGATCATTTGGGTGGATGAGGCTTAATCCCCTTTTCCTCCAAATTATTAAGGTTCCCAACTCTTGCACTTGTCAATTACTGATACATATGTAAGGGACCTTTTCCTAAGGCCTCTGACATATATGTATATATGCATGAACGTAACTGTGAGCTCTTTCGAGCCATATTTTTTGAGCTTTTCCCATATTGGCCCAAACCTTAATCTCTTTATACACGCACACAAAACAAGCATCTTTGTGAGTTATTTTCTACGCTCAAATTTCTTGCAACACTATACGTATCTATATGGACGCAATCCCTCTTGGGATTGCAAGGCCCTCAACCCAACCAACCCAACTTGACCTATATAATAAGTTTACTAAATTTAATATATATATATATATATATATATAGAGAGAGAGAGAGAGAGAGAGACACATAGTAATTCAGGCTTACAACCAAGCCCATGCCTCATTTGGGTCTATTCACTACTATACCTAGAGAACTCAATTATTTTTTACAACATTAAACAAGACTAGTTCTATTCATTTGAACTTACAAATCAAGCATGAAAGTGATTGTAAATCATAGGGCCTACATGACCACATGCACAAGATAAATTTACATAGGAGTTCAATCCATTTAGCTTACAATTGCATGACATAATTTCATGCATTTACACAGGGTATTCAGGATAAATCAGCTAATTAATTTCATGCACTATTATCTTGCAACCATGCAATAATTTCCATAGAGCTATGCATTCATTTCAAAAAATAAAATATTTAATTTTATAACTCCCAGCTAAATGCACTTTTTAGTAATAAAACAAATCATGAAAAATGGAAAATGGAAATTCGATTTTACACCCAAGCATAGACAAACTACGGCCAAAATCACTTACAATTGAGTCACACTCTAGCTAGATCCACAATCTAAGGGTATTTTTCTTAAGTGGTTTCAATAGAGAACCATACTCAACTCAAAGAGGATAGGAATCAATTATATGTTCAGGTGGTTTATCAGCTAGGAAATCACAAAAACAATTGACAATACTAAGTGGTTTATCAGATATGGAAATCACTCTAAGAGTGGTTTATCAACCCATCAGCAAGAACTCTAGGTGGTTATCAAAACTCTCTTAGCAAGCACCCTTGTACATGTGGTTTCTTAGCTCTTATCAAACTCCCAAGGTGGTTTCTCAACCCTTAGCAAGTACCCTCAATGGTTTCTGAGCCATTTTTTGCCAAGCACTCAGTCCGATCTCTTCAAGAAATTTATTTACATCCTCCAGGTTTGGACACACTATCAAAAATTTCACTTCTCATGGGATTCCCTTCCCTCAACCTTGCAGGTCTAAAAAACACTTCTTATGTTCTCTCCCCAAGAGAAAACTGAACCCCAACATTTTCCCAACCACCATTTTACAATTTCTCATGGGTACTTCTTCATGTTCCTCTTAGACTCTTCATGCGCCTCTTGGAAGCTCCATCTCTTTTTTCTTGATAACTGCCAATAAATTAAACAATGGTGCTAGATAGCTCCATACAGTCTTATTTTTAATATTGCTCCTTAGATCATGGATCTATGGTCCCACCCTTTAGGTCATTACATAAGAATATATTTAGTTATAATTCAGTGTGTAATTACATCAAAAAAATCAGGGGGGAGTCCACTAGGGGTGTCATAAAACCCACCAGGGGAACACCATCCTAGGTTTTCTTATTGGCAAAGGAAAAAAAAATTGAGCTTCACATACAACCCTTACATCCACTTATTCAACAAAAAAATATGGGTATATCAGCCTTATTTTCTCATCCATTTCCTAAGTGGATTAATTAGGTCCAAAGTGCTTCCATTACACTCTGACCTATTATACTACTTGATTCCAAAGTTGATTTGCCTCCAGTGCAGGATGCATAGTGGATCTAGTTGAAACTCTTCCTCTGGTTCCACCTATATCATAGACCATTCAATAATCATTAGTAGCATGAACATATTTCTTAAGCAACGAAACATTAAAAACATTGTGTTCTTTCATTGTGGGTGGCAAGGCCAATTTGTAGGCCACTGACCCCACTCTCTCCAAGAACTGAAATGGTCCACAATATTCTAGGTACCAAATTGGCACATGAGCCCACTTTCAATGATTTTTTATTTAGCTTAACACATATATAAAAATGCTCTCACACTTGAAATTTATGTACTCTCTGTTACTTTTCTTCCTATCATGGGCTTCCTTTAGCTTTTTCTTGATCTTAATCATTTCCTACTCCATTTCTTTTAGAAAATTAGGCCCAAATATTACTCTATTTACTAGATCATCCCATCTGATAGGGTTGTTTCATTTCCTACCATAAAGTGACTCAAAGGGACTCATTCCCAATGACTCTTGATAGCCATTATTGTATGAAAATTCTACCAATTGAATGTAGTATTCCCACTTTCTTGGTTGATGCATCACATACATCCTCAGCATGTCCTCCATTTGTATGAGGATGATAAGCAGTGATAAAGGCTATATGGGTACCAAAACTAGTAAAAAATTGTTTCCAAAAGTTTGAAGTGAACTTGGCATCTTTGTTTGATATTATCTTTTTAGGTACTCCATGCAACCTAAATATCTCTTTCATGAATATTTGAGCTATATCAATTTCTTTATGAGCATACTTAACAACTATAAAGCTAATTTCCTTTCTCAAATTATTCACTACCACCATGATGGAATCATGTTGTCTAGTTGTTTTTGGCATACCTAGAATGAAATCCATGGATATGACCTCATGTTTCCATTCCGAAATTAGAATTGGTTGTAGCATTCCAGTTATATTTTTGCACTCTTCCTTCACTTGTTGATGTTCCAAAAACTTTTCAAGTTATTCTACAATATTTTTCTTCATTTTGGACAAAAACATATCTTCTTCATGGATGTCATCATATTTTGATATCCAACATGACCTGAGTAAGGTATTTTATGGAATTCGTCCATGAAAAGCTTCCTCAAATCATTTGCATCAAACACATATTTTTTGTTCTTGAACACTAGTATCCCATCATCAATGAGATGGTAAATTTTTCTTTTAAATAAATTTGGCTGCTCCTTCCAACTCTTCTTCACATATTGGTAGTTTTCATCATCAATCAATCCTTCTTTTATCCTTCCCTTAATCTCAAATGAGAATATTCTCAGGGCTACTAGGTGAACGTCTTGCAAACTTCTACTGAGTGCATTTTCCACATTATAATATTTTCCTTGGATATGCTTAATTTAAAAGTAAAATTCACTGATTAAATCCAACCATCAGGCTTGTATGGAATTTATCTTGGGTTGGTAAAACAAGTATTTCTTTCAATTGTGATATTTCATCAACACAAATCTCCTTCCCATTAAGTAATGTCTCAAAATTTTAGTGCATGCACAACGAATGCTAGCTCCAAGTCATGAGTGATGTAATACCTTTCATCCTCATTCAATTTCCTATATTCATAGTAGATTACATGTCTTTATTATGTAATTACTCCTCCAAATCCATACTTATAAGCATCAATGAAAACTACAAAATATTTTTATCGGTAATTTGTTCTTAATATAAGTGCACAAGTGAGTAGCTTCTTTAGTTGTTCAAAACTAGTTTCACATTCAGGAGTCCATTTTAACTTTACTTCTTTTATTTATAATGCAATTTTGGGATACCCAATATTTGAGAAATTTCGAATGAACCTTTGATAGTAACCAACAAGCTCCATAAAGGATCTGACCTCTGTCACGTTTTCGGTGTGGACCATTCCATTATTGATTTGATCTTTTTGGGTTCATATCCACTCCTTTTGATATTACATTCCCTAACTAGTGAGACTAAGTTTGAAAGAACTCACACTTGTTGAGTTTTGCATATAATTTATGTTCCCTTATAAATTGTAGAACAAGTCTCAGGTGGTCCTCATGCTCTTCTTCGTTATTCTTTGACTATACCAGGATGTCATCAACAAACACCAGTACAAAATTATCTAGGTATAGTATAATCACATTATTCATTAGCCATATAAAGGTTGTTGAAGAATTTTTAAGCCTAAATAGAACCACTACAAACTCATAGTGGCCACACCTTCTTTTGAATGCAGTTTAATGGATGTATTCCTCTTTGTTTCTAACCTGATGGTATCCAGTCCTTAAATTAATTTTTGGAAATACATTAGCCCCTCTAATTTGGTCGAATAGATCATCAACAAATTTTGGTAGTGGATACTTATTTTTCACAATTTCCTTATTGAACTATATGTAATCTATGCACAGACAAAAAACTTCATCTTTCTATTTTATGAGAAGTGTTGGGGCACCACAAGGTGAAACATTGGGTCGTATATAGGCTTTTTCCATCGATTCCTTTAATTTCAATTTCTGGTTCCATGAGTTCAAGTGAAAATGAGACTTTTTTGCTAGTATTATTCCTAGGATCAACTTGATAGTGAAATCATTGTCTATGGTGGGAAGAAGTCCTAGAAATTCACCTAGGGAAACATCGGTGTAATGCTTTAATATTGAGTATTTCACAAATGGATCTACAATGACTTCCTTTTCCTTTGTGATTTGGATGGTGTAAAGGGCACAATATTTTCTACTACAAAATTTTACTTGTGTCATTGAGATCTTTTGGAGTGCAATCAACCTCTTAATTCTTTGCAACATTATTGATTCACCTTCATCATTGATGCATTCTATCACTTTTTTGTAACAACCCCTCCCATATCTACCCACTTTAACATGCATGCCCGCGGTAAACAAGAGCTAAGGATCATTATGATAATACTCTACCTCCTACATGACCTTAAGGAAATGGATTCGACAACTTAAGATGTTATTGACTTCCCTCAAGTGCCACATGCTCTCCAGGAGTAACCCAACCCCTCTAGGTGTCCAACCCCCGAGACAACTCACTTTTCCCTGACCTAGAGCCCTATTCTCTCCCTTCTTAAGGCCTCCATGTGACTATGGGTTCCTATTCGCACTCATAATCCTATCTCCATGTGACTATGGACTTTTCTTCTCATTTCTATGCCAGTGACTCTAAATTATGTACCAATTTTTTAGGGCCAAGACTCAGGTCTCTGCCTAGAACTTAGTGAAACTTCTGGATAAGATAAATAACATAGATAAAATTCTTTTAAACCAATAACTGAAACTAGGACTTGACCTAATTATCCCCAACCGAGACTGACATTTTGTCAAACACTTGGTGGATATGTAACCTATAGGTCGTGAATGCAAGTATGAACATGATGGACTGAAAACTTATCTAAGGTTTAACAAGAAGGGTCATTGCCTTTTGACATTAGTTGTCATAACACTAATCAGGTATTGCATTCATTATTTATTCAGTTATGAGTGGAAACATGAAAAGAGCCATGACTAAGATATGTCATAAAACTTTTCTTATAACAAACATATAACAAGATAAATAAAAATAAGAGAACAACCATTAAAGCCACATAATAACCAGTATATTTCCTATCCCAAGCAAGATAAACTTAGATTTTATTAAACATAGGAAAATAAAGATCGGATTTGAGACTTCCATGTTCCACCTGGCCATAGATTGGCTGAACCAAATATCTATTCATCTAATCACCCATATTACATATTCCAAGCATGAATCTGGGATCTCATGGGATAAACGAATCCATACACAACCAAAGGAATCCATAGGTTAAACCACCTCCACCCTCTCCATACTGTGACCACCCCTATACTGGTGTGGAGATCACAAAAAAAAACCGAGATTGGATGCCTCATAATTCCTTCACCATCCTTGAGGAATTTTTCATGTCTCCACCCTCGGGCTTTACTGTGTATCCCATCATTGTTGGTCAAGGGATTCCTAAGCCTTTGCTAATTTTCCTGAGACCAACTCACCCTGGATTCTAAAACCATATGGAAATCCAAAGCTCAAAACTGTGAACAATCCCATCACACCATGGCTATCCGGAAATGGCAAGGCTATGCTAAAATCCATTCTCGAAACTCGGAAAAATCCATGTCTGTGAAAACAAAAGAACCAAATATCAACATGTGCATACCATGCATGTCAAATCTAGCTAGGAAATCATGCATGTAACCTATTACCTGCAAGTATTCCCATGGAAGTTTCTTGATCTGTGTCTTCCTTTACTTTCCTTGTCCTTCTTTGCCATTACTTTCCATGCGTGCTTTATTTTTCCTCTCTGAGACTAATTCTAACACTAAACTGACAAAAGCCATGAATTGTTCCTCGGAAGCCTTTTGACTAATGAGGCCTCTATTTTCTTAATTTTCCATTATTTTCCTTCATTTTCCTCCTCACATGAAACCTATGACCTTTCACCTTCCCTTTCTCCTAATTTCCATTATTTTCATAAATAATATGCTAATTAATTCCTCTTTTCCTTTTCAATTCTTTTTCCATTGCCTTTTCCAATTTCCTTTAGCCATAATAATCGAAATGAACACCCACTAGGATGTTTTTTCCAACATTAAACTTGGAATGAGTGTCCCTTTCCCTTGGTCTTATTTTACCTTTATTAAATTTTATTACATGAACTTTTAACCCGAGGTTGTTATAGACCCCTCCCCCTTAGGGGAAAACTGTCCACGGTGTTAAACCACACCTATACCCCAAAAAACATTTGAAAATAAAAAAAACATATTGCCTATGGATCTTTATAACCTAGCTCGTTGCAGTATTTACAATGACATCCTACTCAAAGAAAAACCATCATGACAAACATGACAACATGAAAACCATACCGCTTATTGGAGCTTTATAACTTAGATAATTGCGGTATTTACAATAACAAAAACATATAATTATGCACATTTTCTTCAACCAAAAATTAACCATACTTAGGTCATTGTGGTATTTACAATAACAACAACATATAATTATGCACATTTTCTTCAACCAACAATTAACCATACTTTCTATGGAGCTTTATAACTTAGCTCATTGCAGTATTTACAATAACAAAAACATATAATTATGACGTTTGATTTAACCAATAATTAACCATACTATCTATGGAGATTTATAAATCTAGCTCGATACAATATTTACAATAATATACACATATGCACGTTTTATCAAACAAAAAATAAAAGGATACAATGATTGCATCTACAACAAGGGAGTCCAGATGCTCACACCTCCACCCTCAAAGTAATAACAGGATTCACATCCTTCCCAAGAAGTCCAAAATCCACTACAAGATCAAATCTCCATCCAATTTCCAACAGTACGATCCTGCACCATTGTACTCTCAATAAATCGCTATTAGCTCATTGTTCCATGGCATACTCCTAATGTGCATCTGATTCCATCTGTAAATGTTATTGACCAAAAAAAATCCATCCCCCGACCTTCCCTTCTCTACTATATAGTCCCTCGGGAAATTCGGTAGCCCTCTTTAGTGTAGCCACTCACCTTCCAAGTTCATCGACATCCCCTTTCCCTAGTGATCCATCCCTTGGAAATGCTTCCTCGCATCATAAATTCAAACAACCAAGGCTTATATCTACCTAAAAACCATCATGTTGGTTATATAATTCTCATGGAAATCAATGCACACTATTGGGTACCAATGTCCCACGGCCCTGCTCCTGAAGTGCTTTACCAACATATCATTTCTTGTTCCAATTCCTTTTTCCACTGCTACTAATCCTTGCAATCAATTTAAACCACCCAAAATTGGGCCTTTTCATGCTTTCCTATGCCAAGCACATAATTTCCCTTAGACTCTAAATAAATTGATATAAATCCAAATCACACCTGTTGGGCGGTATAAATTCAAGATTTACACGAGCATTTAATTTGTCAATCCGGGTTGGTACACTTAGAGGTGTAGAAAAATAAATGCCATAATACGACCTCAGGGATCTGTCAAATAAAAATCAAGCTTTTTCAATAAATTCAAAAGAAGCATCATTCAAGAAAAAGAAAAAAATACTCTTTAAAGGAAAAGTAAACACACTCCGGGAATCTACTTCTGACTCCTCTTGTGGGTTGAGTTGACTCCTGCAAAAAGTCTTCCTCAATTTTCTAGGGAAAAGGGAATGTAGGCCCCATACAAAAGAATGCAATTCAGAAATGAAAAACCTCTTAAGGAATTACTACTATGCTACAAGCATGGAATAAAATCTTAAGGAAAATCCATTATAATCAATCTAAGGAAATGATTGCATTCTTCTAACTTATGTATATACTACTTCTCTTGGGAATGACACAAAAATTGTAATTGAAATAAGTTAAATCCAAGCTTACCCTGATTATTTAGCACTTCTTCTTTAACACAGAAATATTATAGATAGTGAGAAACATTAATCATGATGAAAGGAATATAAGTCACAAAAACATCTTAAGAGTTTTGTGGGTAGAACAAGTTCATAGTATTTCCTCATGTTGCCATTTGATTATTAAGATTCCAAGTATGAATGTATTACTTCTTAGTGTAGAAATCAACAATCATGAATACAACATGATGAGCTAAAATCAACCATAACTTCTTAATGATAAATTGTTCCCTTCATCACCTTGTTATGCAGCATACAAGATAAGGGAAAGTATTACACTCGTGAATAAGACGCAGTAAGAAAACATAATTTATGTCTTTAAAAAAATGCATTCTTCATAAAAACGATATCATTAATTAAACCCTAGTGATGAAAGTCATGAAAATGGTTGTTAGATGAACCTGCACAAAACATCTAAAAGAGTTATAAAATGAAGTTGCAGCCTATTTAAACTACACTATCACATTATGCAGCTAAAAGTGAAATGGAAATAAATCTAAGAGGAATGGGGCAGTGGAATGGTTGGTGGGCCCAACCACCCAGCTCGTGCCCTTGTAGAAATTTAAATCACAAACTTAAACATTCAGGAGAAACGAAATAAAATTCGTAATCTAATGTCAAATAGATTCATTGTAAATTTATGTTAAAAAATCATGAAATAATGTAGTGTTGGCTCCAGTGGTCCCCTCCAGGGATCATCCCACTGGGCACGTAGCTCCTCCCTTCTTTCATAGTAGCTTGATTCTTCATTTTGAAAATTCACTGTTGGATCTGGATCTAAGGATTGGGGCTCCATTAGTGCGCATCCCTCTATTTTATAGCAGCAGAGCTTCCCCTGCTTGCTCGGATATGTTCTTACAATTTTCACACTGTTTGTTAAAACAAGTTTGACTTGAAACTAGAAAATATGATTTGGCTAAGTTTGGAAGATAATACAATGATCAGAGCTAATGGAATATTTCCAAACGCCAGAGAGAATAATTCATTATTTTTTTGTGTTTGACGTGAAGTCTGACAAGTGCAGTAGGAAAAGCAAAAAATGCTACAGCCAAAGCACACACAAGAAGTGCACCTAGCATAGGCAGCAACATTCAAACATCCTATGTGCACTTTGTGGCTCACTCTCTCCTCATCCTCTTGACAAGTGATTATTTTATAAGGAAAATCGGCACAACACCGACTCGGATTACAAGCATCATGATAAATGAGGCATTCCTCTTTAGTTCTCAATATGGATCCTCATTATTTAATGGACAAATTCATCATGGTGACAAGATTGCTTTTTATGACCTTTCAGGTGGTCTCTATTTTTCCGAGCATTAATAAAAATCCATAGCATATGCAAGTCAAATAGCCAAAGAAAAATGAGGTTTTAATTATTTCAAATTGTGCTTGTGGTTGTTGTAATTGTGGTTGTGGATGATAAAAGCGATGTTCCCACTGTAGTTTTGATGCTTGTAGTTGAGAAGGGTTGGTGTTACTATTTCCATTTGGATTTATTATATCGATAACCAGATTTAGGGGTGGAGCTTGTGGTGGTGGCAGAGCGTATATAGAGTGGGGTTTGTTCTATAAACTATCCAACAGGACTCCAATCTTCTTGGTATCCACAGCGTTGTTTCCTCTGGGTATATAAAATGCTCGATTTTTCGACGAGGTTGCAATCGAGGTCCGTCTCATTTATCAATGATGAACCAATATTCAAGCCATGGCTCTCCACACGAAACCCTTAAATCTCTTGATCACTATCAAGACTAATCTTGTCATCCTCATCCATAACTGCTTGTTGTGGGAAACACGTAGTGCTGACAGAAACAAAATATACATTCAACCTACTATTGGAATCATGGAGATTAAGAACATGTGCAGGAAACATGCTTTTCACAATAAAAAACATATCGCAAGCATTAGAAACAATGGTGGAAACAACATCATTCTCTGTAGTACAGTCCTTCATGCCTACAGGAATTGATGTAGACCTAATAGCCTCCATCTACATTTTTTGCTACATTGTGAGCAAAATTCATGTTTTTTGCAACAACTCTCTCCTTGCCCAATGTGGCCAATTTCTTCTAACACAAGCTTTAGCTTCCACACAGGTTTCACCTTCTCTCCTTGTTGCCTCAACTACCTTTTTATGCAATTCACTTGACACATCCGTGTCAATATACAAGTAATGACTGGAGAGTATAGATCTTGCATTTTTTTTAGAGAGCACAGGAATGTGTGGTGCAGGAATGTGGTGCAAGAACATGAAAAAATAGGAATTGTTCACTTGCCACAAAGACAACCTACTATTAATGATATTTTCATATTAAATAGTTTTCAATTTATCAAAACGAGAAGAGTTCATAGATCAGCAACTATCAGCTCTAAATTCCCCAAAAATGCGCAAAAAATAATAATAATGACTATAAATACTTAGTACATGTATAGAGTTTTTCAGCGAAAGGCATAGAAATATGGAAAAAATAGAGGATCAACAATACCTTATCGGTAGCCCATCAATAAAGCACACTTGCAATTTTGTTTACTTCCTGTCACAAAAATTCAAACTAGCTCTTTGATCAAATCATCATGTATAAACATATCATATCCAGTTATCTCAACTCACAACCATCATAAAAAAGAATCATAGATCACATGTAACCATCATAAACCAAAATCATAGATCACATGTATAATTAAAAACTGAAGTAAAATCTTGATACTTATCTTTCCACGATTCTTTTATTTTGTCTTTGTTATTTATCTTTTTTGTACACACACTAAATCGGTTTCCAAACCCGGAAAGAACCCAAGGCCTTCTCTTTAATCAACAAGGGAATCCAAAGACTAAACCTCCTCCTCCCTCAACATCAATAACAAGGGCATCTAGAGACTAAACCGCCCCAACCCTCAATATAAACAATAAGAGCATCTAGAGACTAAACCGCCTCAACCCTCAATAGCAAGAACGGTATCCCAAGGCTAAAATTCCAACCCACAATAGAAACAACAAGGGAATCCAGATAATTACATACCTGCATGTTACATCACAATGTACAATATATACACATACACTTTATACGATACAACCCATACACCTACCCCAGGTGTACAACACAACACATACACCTACCCCATATGTTCGACACCACACATACACCTACCCCATATGTTCGACACCACACATACACCTACACCAAATATACACAACACAATATGTACAATGTGTACACAATACCACATGTACAAAATGTACACAATACCACCTATGCATAGCCCCACCTTCACAATGTGTACACAATACCACATGTACACAGCACCACCTACACAATGTGTGCACAATAGCACATGTACACTGCACCACTTGCACAACGTGTACACAACACCACATGTACATAGCACCAATTGTACGAGATGTACAAAGCACCACATGTACACATCACCATCTACACAACATCTACACAACACCACATGCATGCAACACCACATGTACCACATGCATGCAACACCACATGTACAATCATGCACACCACATCATATGTACACAACACGGCATGTACAACCTGTACACCGCACCATATGTACATAGCACCGGATATAAAACATGTACATTGCACTAAATGTACATAGCACCACATTCACAACATGTACATAGTGACATATGTACATAATGATGCATATATGACATGTACTTAGCACCATCGGTACCCAACACCACATATGCAATCACACACACAACACTATATATGCAACATGCACACAACATCATAGGTACATTATGTACAATAGATAAACAAAAATAGTACCACACATCCAAATACCACACTGTCTCTACTAGGAAACCTTAATTCTAATATCTTGTCCATGCTTTTCTAGCATGCCATAGATCACAGTTCTTTCATTCCGTTGATGTGTCCTTCAACGTTACCTATCCATAACATAAATATAGGCATGGTACAACCATATAATATACATTCAAATCCACATGATATTGACCTCATAAATCTGCCAAGGCTACTCTTCCCACTTGATTCCTCATAAACTAGGAACCTCTTCATGTCATTCACCTACATTAATAATCATTCCTCCACAATAATTATCCTTGAAGACCCTGTTAGACAATGAAATACATACATATATATACACATATAAACCTCGGCATAAAACAACCATGATCTCTGATGACCCTATCAAAAAAATGGCATACATACATACATATATATAATCATTAGCATAAAGCAATCATGATCCCTTACAACCTTGTCATAAAATGACACACGCACACACACACACACACACACACACACACATTAGCATAATTATGATCACCACTTAATTACCATATATCATAAGGTCTAGGTTAAGAGAACCGCCTTTATTCGTGCAACACATGCACAACATTGAGAACAATAGTTCCCAACATAGCCAAGGCATTTGACACCTCAAATACATTTACCTACCTTTCTTGTTACCTTTCTCATGATTTTCCTGCCACCTTCTATTTACCCCAATGGACCCCACCAATCCAACCGATTGTCATAATCTTGCCTTTCGTTGCCATTTTTCATGCACCGAGCTTCATCCGAGTCTTATATTTCCTGCTATACTTCATTCAACTCTTCCTCAGCTCCACTAAATTTCCTCTTTCCCCAAAAAACCCCCAATACCCAAAAACATAAAATACAAGCGCAATAAAAAAACAAGAAGAAAACCATGGAAACCAATACAATATGACACTACAAACAAAATGCAATTATCGTGAATTGGACACAATCAATGCCACAAATCAAGCACAAAAATTCATGAAATTCCAAAAGAACAAGACTAGAAAAAAACACCATGCAGACTCAATCCCTATGGCTTCCCAATACTTCCAAAGGAAAGCTCAACCTGAGCCTTCTCCAAGGTTTCATGGAAGTCTCTTTTCCATGCAATTCCCTATATCATACTTCCATAAACACATAATTGTTAGTGTATAAATAAATATAACAATATACCAATGATCTTACCTTTTTGTGCCAAGCACGCTGCCTTGTAACTAAACACATATGTCAGCCACATGTTCCAAATATCAAGACATCATATCTATTAATTTGAAATCAACCTTTACCAAGTATAACAACCATGTCATAATCAACAATAAACTCACATTAAGTCAGTCATAATACATAATGCTACAACTATCACCTACTTACACTCAATTACATATCAGTTATTCTCAACACATATGTGTTAGTGCAACCATATCAAAACAAGATCATTCCTCCATGCAATCTTATAGATACAAACTCATATCATGCAACTAGTCAAAAATTTTAAAAACAAATAGAATACATAATAGAAACCAAACAATCAATCACCAAATAGACAACATATTCAAACATTCAAGCACCAAGTATGTGACATAAGAAAACTCATACCTTAATGTATCTCATGGGAGGATATCTTTTCTACAAAATCAATCTAGATTATCACGATATAAATTCACAAAATATCAACCTGAACATAATTAAGGTCATGATATCCATAACAGTAACTAGCTACCATGTTCACATCATAAACTTATAAATTCATAAACAATTGTCATTCATGTAGAACAATCACATATGCACATTCAATCTAGATTAGTATGACACAATATCACAAGCATATCGAATCATACATGAATGTCATAACCTTAACCATCCGCATAGGCCAATCCAAATTAGCATGATACATATAACATCAAGATCCTAATTACAATTACTGTAACCATCATGCATATGACCACAAAGCATATAATAAAAATTTACTATCCTTCATGACTAACCGACATAGGTACATATGATCACACTGATCCACTAACTTTTATCATACATGGAACTAAAAAAACCATGGACTAACAGACATGTACACAACCCTAATGCTTATAACAATCATTAACTAACATACCTATGTGCCAAACATATAATACATGTATGACGATATGCTCTTACTCCAAAATCTAGTGTTGCAACCTCTCTCTGATGATCTACATCTCCTGCTCTATCTCGGCCAACACATCAGCATCATAACATACCAATAACATCATAATGACATAACCTTCATACCAGAACCTCATGCATGACAACCTTAACCATGAAAATTCATGCATAACAACATGTGTCTATCCCGATTGGTCCAATTGTTGAACTAGGCTCTGATGCCACCCTATAATTCCCATTCCCATATCTACCCACTTTAACGGGCCTACCTGGGGTAAACATGACTTGAGGGTCACTATTATAATACTCAACATCCTAGGTGACCTTAAGAAAATGGAGTCGAGAACTTAATACCTTACTAAATTCCCTCATGTGCCACAGGGCCTCTAGGAGTAACCCATCCCCTTCAGGTGTACAACCATTGAGACAACTCAATTTTCCCTAGATTAGAGCCCTAGTTGCTCCCTTTCCAAGGCATCCATGCAACTATGGGTTCCCATTCACACTCAAAATCCCGCCTCCATGCAACTATGGAAATTTATGCTCAGCTCTATGCCAATGAATCTGAATTATGTGCCACGTTTTTAGGGAAAGGACTCAGGTATCTTCCCATAACTCAATGAAACTTACAGAGAAGGTAAATAACATAGAAACAATACTTTTAAACCAAAAATGAAAACTAGAACTTGACCTTATCATCCCCAACCGAGACTGACATTTTGTCAAACACTTGGTGGATATGCAAGCTACAGGTCATGAATCAAAGTTTGAACACGAGGGTATAAAAAATTATCTAATGTTTAACAATAAGGGTCATTTCCTTCTCACATTAGTTGTCATAACACCAATTAGGTATTTCATTCATTATTTTTTCATTTATAAGTGGAAACATGAAAATATCCATGACTAAGATATGTCATAAAACCATGCTTATAACCAGTATATAACCAAATAAATAACAATCAGAGAACAACCATTAAAGCCACATAATAACTAGTATATTTCCTTATCTAAAGCAAGAGAAACTTAGCTTTTATTAAATGTGGGAAAAGACTGATCAGGTTCAAGACTTCCACGTTCCACCCAACCATAGATTGGCTTATACAAATCTCTCTTAATCCAATAGCCCCCGTACATATCTTCCAATTGAAAGGAAATCTTGTAGATCATTCATATCAATCACACATCTTCCAATAGCAAGGAAATCTTGTAGATCAAACATATCAATCATTGCAAGCATTCATTTTGTGTGTGCATGTGAGCCTCTTCAGGTCTAGTGCTTGAACCAAGCACTCTGAAGCCACTTTGTAACATACCCCCTTACCACCCATAGACCACACTAAGTAGAAGGAGGTAGTTACTATGTTGACCCAATCTCCATAGTAAAATTATAGAAACGAGGTCTAAATTTTTTGACTTTTTTTCAAACCATTCAAAACCCAAAATATACTTCATCATTGCATCACCTCGTCAAGACCTTTCCAATGACACCAATCCAATATCTGGATGATAAGTTATGGTTATTCAAAATTTAATTAATAACCTCCTATCCATGTGGAACCCACGTGGTGCCCATGTGGAATTCCACATCACTGTCATGTCATCTGCACGTGGAAGCTATCATGGTTATGCCACTTCACAATGCTCAAACCCCCATTTTTCCTTAGGCATGCTATATATATATACTATGGTACCTCCCCCTTTTTCCACATGTGTGTGTGTGTATAAGGCCCTCACCCGCCACGCAGTCCAGAAGTTAAAACCCCAGGGTAATGCAATAGTTATTATGCCTTCTCAATTTCAAAAATTAATATTTAATAATTCCCCCCTCCTCCATTTCTTGCATGGAAGGGGGGGTATGCTATGATAGCTCCACTTCATGGTTCTGAAGCCCCCATTTGAGGGTTCCAACACACCCTAAAATTTTTATGGCCATGATTTAATGGCGAAAACCCCCTCCCCTTAATAAGATGGAAAGGGGGGTGTGGTCCATTATTATATCTCCATTGTTTTTACTTTGATATATCTTCACGGTTGATACGCATATGCAACATGAAAGTCATCACGTGGTCTTAGTGTCAATCATTTGGGTGGATGAGGCTTATGTCATTTTCCTTCGAAGTATTAATGTTTCTATTCCCTGTGCTTATCAATTATTTATACATATGTAAGAGAAATTTTCTTAGGGACTCCAACGTATATGTATATATGCATGAATGTACTTGTAAGATCTTCTGAGTTATATTTTTGGAGCATTTCCCAACTTGGCCCCATGCTTAATCTCTTTTTACGCACACAAAACAAGGATCTCTAGGACTTAGTTTCCATGATCTCATTTCTTGCAACACATATACATATCTATATGGATGTAATCTATCATGGGCTTGTAAAGCCCTCAACCCAGGCCAACCTGTCTAAGAAATTAACTAAGTTTCATATATATATATATATATATATATGGAAATACCATATATAGGGTGAGTGATTCTTTTGACCCAATGAATTTTTAACATCTTTATCAAGCTTACAACCAAGTTTGTGGCTTATTTGGGTGTCTAGTCACTACTATACCTGGAGCACTCTTTATAGCATCAAAAAATACTAGTTGTATTCATTTGAACTTACAAATCAATCATGAAAGTGATTGTAAATCATAGGCCCTATATGACCACATGCACAAGATCTTACATAAGAGTTCAAGGCATTTAGCTTACAGTTGCATGATATAATTTCATTCATTTACACTGGGTATATAAATCATACAATTAATATCACACACTAATATCTTGCATCCATGCAATAATTTCCACAAAGCTATGCATTCATGTCAACAAAAGGAAATATTTTATTTTATATCTCTCAGCTAAATGTAGTTATCAATAATAAAACAAATGGAAAAATTTAAGATGGAACTTCGATTTTCCACGCAACCTTAGACAAACTGCAGCCAATATCACTTGCATTTGTCACCCCTAATCCAAATCCATGATCTAAGGGGATTTTTCTTCAGTAGTTTCAACATAGGTAAATAATCATCTCAAAGAGGATAGGAATCACTTATATGTTCAGGTGGTTTATTAGCTAGGAAATAACAACATAAATTCACAATACTGGGTGGTTTATCAGTTGTGGAAAATATTATAAAGAGTGGTTTCTCAACCCATCAACAAGAACCCTAGTTGGTTTATCAACTCTCTCTCAACAAACACCCTTCTCCATACAGTTTCTCAACCCTGCAAGCACTTGAGTGGTTTCTCAGCCAATTTTTGGCAAGCACTCATTCTCATATCTTTAATTTTTTTATTGAGCTCATTCAAGCCTAGGCACACAATCCACAATTTCACTTCTTAGGTGATTCCATTCCCCTGACCTTGTAGTTCTAAGCAACACTTCTCATGTGATCTCCCCAAGATAAAAGTGAACCCCAACATTGCTATGCAACTTCCTTTTATGATTTCTCATGGGTGCCTCTCCATTCTCTTCATGGAATCTTCATGCTCCCCTTAGAAGCCTCCTCTAATTTTTCTTGATAACTGCCCATAAATTAAATAGTGGTGCCATATGGATCCACACATGATTATTTTTCCTCTTGATACTTAAATAATGGATATGTGGTCCCACTATTTAGGTCATTACATAAGAATATATTTATTTATAATTCAAAGTTTCATTACATTACAAAAATCAGGGGGAACTCCATCAGGGGTGAAACACTTTGATAGTAAATTATAATGATTTTACAATATACTATTTATTTAGTACTTCGACAAAGGATTTGACTATTTACCATAGGAAAGAGTTCAACATGAATTTAAACAAGGAAATCATCAAATAATTTTCCCACGTGATTCATCTCCTTATCAGTTAAGCACCAAAATCAAAGACTTTATATATGTAATGGCCCTAAAAAATAAAACCTATGACTCTCAAACCTAACTTCTAAAGAGAATAGAGGTAGAGATTATTAATACTTTCAAAACCTCTTCCTAGGAGAAAAAAAGTAGAGATTTTTGATAGGGTTTAATTACCCTATGCAATCATTGGATTATCCCCAGTGAATGGCCTCAAGTAGACCTTATATTGTTTGTAATAGGGAATCCAATTGATTTATCATCTGACAAACTTTAAATGGTTTTACTGCCTATGGATTGATCCACCATTTAGTTTTTTGAGGGATGAAATTAATCAAATATGAAAATTGTAGAATAAAGCACAAAATAAACTAACAAGACCAATGAGTTAAATATAACACCAACTATACTATTCCTATATACCTTTTGTGAAATATTATTAATATAATAAAATAATAAAGTTAATTAACCAATTTGATAACAAAGAATTATGAAAGTGAATGACTAACTACATTATTATTCTTATGGCTATAGACAAAAAAATTATGATATAAAAAAATAAGGTATGTTTTTCATAGATGAAAAAGTCTACATTGTAAAAGCAAATGCTTACACCATTCCAAAACATAGTAAACTAGTAGAAATAGTTCTACAAATCATATGTTTTAGAGTTGAATTGTATCTCCAGATGACTTAACTAGTGATATAATTTTTACCCCAATCCGAGCTCCGGATGATAAGGTATGGTCATTCAAAATTTTATTGATAACCTCCTAGCCACATGGACCCCATGTGGTGCCCATGTGGAATTCCACATCACTTTCATGTCATCTCCACGTGTCTGCTACCATGGCTATTCCACTTCACAATGCTCAAATGCCCATTTTTCCTTAGGCATATTATATATATATATAACATACACACACACACACACACACACACACACACACACACACATATATATATATAGAGAGAGATATATATATATAATGGGACCTCCCCCCTCTTCCACATATGTGTGTGTGTGTGTGTGTATAACATGCCATGTGGCACCAGATCAAGTTCTGATAGGGCCCTCACCTGCCATGTAGTCCATAAGTTAAAACCTCAAAGTAATACAATAGTTATGATATCTTCTCAATTTCAACAATTAATATTTAATAGTGTCGCCCCCTCCCTTTCTTACATGGCAGGGGGGTCTTCAATGGCAGTTCCACTTCAGTGTTCTAAAGCCCCCATCTAATGGTTCCGACACATTAAAAAAAAATTACGACCATGATTTAATAGTGAAACCCCCCTCCCCTTACTGACCTGGCAAGGGGGTTGGGGTCCACTATTAGATCTCCATCATTTGTACTTCAATTGATATCCACTCTCAATTTTCATATGCACCACAAAACCCGACACATGGTCTTATTGTCAATCATTTGGGTGGATGAGGCTTAGGCCATTTTCCTTCATAGTATTAAGGTTTATATCCCCTGCACTTATCAATTATTTATACATATGCAAGGTACCTTTGCCTATGCCATCCAGCGTATATGTATATATGCATTGATGTACTTGCAAGACCTTCTAAGCTATATTTTTGGAGCTTTTCCCATCTTGGCCCCACACTTAATCTCTTTTACACACAAACACACACACACACAAAAGCATCATTGGGACTTAGTTTCCATGATCTCATTGCTTACAACACATATACATATCTATTTGGATTTAATCTATCATGGGCTTGTAAAGCCCTCAACCCAGGCCAACTTGTCTAAGAACTTAACTAAATTTCATATATCAAGTTGGCCTGGGTTGAGGGCTTTACAAGCCCATGATAGATTAAATCCAAATAGATATGTATATGTGTTGTAAGCAATGAGATCATGGAAACTAAGTCCCAATGATGCTATATATATGTATATATATATATGTATATATATGTATATATATATATATATATATATATACATATATATACATATATATATATATATATACATATATATATATACATATATACATATATATATATACATATACATATATACATACATACATACATACATACATACATACATACATACATACATACATATATATATATATATATATATATATATATATATATACATATTCCCACATGCTTCAAATAATATAAATGAACGAGTGCTTGAACCAGGCACTCTGATGCCAGATTGTAACATACCCCCTTACCACCCATAGACCACACTATGTAGGAGTTGGTTACCATGTTGACCCAATATCAATAGTATAGTTATAGAAATGGGGTCTAAATTTTTTATCTTTTTTCAAACCCTTCAAAACCCAAAATAGACTTCATCATTGCATCACCTCGCTAAGACCTTTCTGGTGATATAATTTTTACCCCAATCCGAGCTCCATATGATAAGGTATGGTCATTCAAAATTTTATTAATAAGTTCCTAGTCATGTGGAACTCATGTGGACCCCATGTGGTGCCCAAATGGAATTCCACATCACTGTCATGTCATCTCCACATGGTTTCTACCATGGCTATGCCACTTCACAATGCTCAAACCCCCATTTTTCCTTAGCAATAATATATATATATATATTGGGACCTCCCATTTTTTCCACATATGTGTGTGTGTGTGTATAACACACCACGTGATGCCAGATCAAGGTCTAGTAGGGCCCTCACTTTCCACGTAGTCCAGAAGTTAAAACCCTAGGGTAATACAATAGTTATGATGTCTTCTCAATTTCAACTATTAATATTTAATAGCGTCACCCCCTCCCTTTCTTACATGGCATGGGGGGTCTTCTATGACAGTTCCCCTTCATGGTTATGAAGCCCCCATCTAATGGTTCTAGCATAGCCAAAAAAAAATTATGACCATGATTTAATAGCGAAACCCCCCTCCCCTTACTAACATGGAAAGGGGGGTGGGGCCCACTATTAGACCTCCATTGTTTATCCTTCGATAGATCTCCACTGTCAACTCTCATATGCACCACAAAATGTCCCAACACCTAGTCTTAGTGTCAATCATTTTGGTGGATGAGGCTTAAGCCATTTTCCTTCAAAGTATTAAGGTTTCTATCTCCTGCGCTTCTCAATTATGTATACATATGTAAGGTACCTTTTTCTAGGGCCTCCAGCATATATGTATATATGCATGAATGTACTTGAAATATCTTTTGAGCTATATTTTTGGAGCTTTTCCCATCTTGGCCCCACGCTTAATCTCTTTTCACACACACACACAAAACAAGCATCTATGGGACTTAGTTTCCATGATCTCATTGCTTGCAACACATATACATGTCTATATGGATGTAATCTATCATGGGCTTGTAAAGCCTTCGACCTAGGCCTACTTGTCTAAGAAATTAAATAAATTATATATATATATATATGGAAATACCATATAGAGGGTGAGTGATTCTTTTGACCCAATGAGTGTTTAACAACCTTATCAAGCTTACAACCAAGTTGGTGGATTATTTGGGTGTCTAGTCACTATTATACCTAGAGCACTCTTTATAGCATTAAACAATACTATTTGTATTAATTTTAACTTACAAATCAAGCATGAAAGTGATTGTAATCATAGGGCCTACATTACCACATGTACAGGATAAATTTACATAGGAGTTCAAGGCATTTAGCTTACATTTGCCTGATATAACTTTAGTCATTTACATAGAGTAGATAAATCATCCAATTAATATCATGCATTAATATCTTGCGTCCATGCAATAATTTCCACAGATCCATACATTCATTTCAACAAAAGACAATAATTAATTTTATAGATCTCAACTAAATTCACTTATCAGTTATAAAACAAATGGAAAAATTGAAGATGGAACTTCATTTTCCACCTAACCTTAGACTAACTACAACCAAATCACTTACAGTTATCACCCCTCAGCCAAATTCATGATCTAAGGGGAATTTTCTTTAGTATTTTCAATAGAGGGACATACTCATCTCAAAGATGATAGGAATCACTTATATGTTCAAGTGGTTTATCAGCTAGGAAAGCACAACATAAATTCACAATACTGGGTGGCTTATCAGTTGTGGACAACATTATAAAGGTGTTTTATTAGTTGTGGACAACATTATAAAGAGTGTTTTATCAACCCATCAACAAGCACCCTAGGTGGTTTATCAAATTCCTCTCAAAAAACACCCTTCTCCGTGCGGTTTCGCAGTGCTTAGCAATCACCTTGAATGGTTTCTCGGCCAATTTTTGGCAATAACTCTTTCCCATATCTTCAAAAAATTTATTGATCTCCCTAAAGCCTAGACACACTGTCCATAATTTCACTTCTCAGGGATTCCCTTCCCTTGACCTTGTAGGTCTAAACAACACTTCTCATGTGCTCTCCCCAAGATAAAATTGAACCCCAACATTTCTATGCAACTGCCTTTTATGATTTCTCATGAGTGCCTCTTCATGCTCCTCTTGGATTCTTCATGCTCCCCTTAGAAGCTTCCTCTAATTTTTCTTGATAACTACCCATAATTAAATAGTAGTGCCAACTCGCTCCACATAGGGTTATTTTCCCTTTTCCTCCTTAGATCATGGATATGTGGTCCCACTCTTTAGGTAATTACATAAGAATATATTTATTTATAATTCAAAGTGTCATTGCATTATAACGATCAGGAGGAAATTCGTCAGGGGTGTGACACTTTGATATTAAATTATAATGATTTTACAATGGACGCTTTATTTAGTACTTCATCAAAGGATTTGACTATTGACCATAGGAAAGAGTTCAACATGAATTTCAACAAGGAAATCATCAAATAATTTTCCCACATGCTTCATCTCCTTATTAGTTAAGCACAAAAATCAAAGACTTTATATATGTAATGACCCTCAAAACAAAAACCTATGACTTTCAAACTTATCTTCTAAAGAGAATCAAGGTCGAGATTATTAGTACTTTCAAAACCTCTTCTCAGGAGAACAAAGGTAGATATTGTTGATAGGCTTGAATTAACCTATGCAATCATTGGAATATCCCCACTGAAAGGGCCCAATTATACCTTATATTGTTTGTAATAGGGAATCCAATTGATTTATGGTCCGACAAATTTAAATGGTTTTGAATGGTTTTATTTCTTATTGCTTGATCCACCATTTAGGTTTTTGAGGGATGCAATTAATCAAATATGAAATTGTAGAATACTAAATCCCAGAATAAACTAACAAAACCAATGAGTTAAACATAACACCAACTATATTATAACTATATATTTGGTGAAATATTACTAATATAATAAAATAATTAAGTTAATTAACCAATTTTATCACAAAGAATTATGAAAATGAATGGCTAACTACATTATTATTCTTATGGCAATAGACAAACAATTTATGATATAAAAAAATAAGGTAAGTTTTTCATAGATGAAAAAGTCTACATTGAAAAACAAATGCTTACGTGATTCCAAAACTCAGTATACTAGTAGAAATAGTTCTACAAATCATATGTATTAGAATTGAAGTCTATCTCGAAATGAATTAACTAGTAATGGTTTCTCATTCAATAATTTTATAAGGTAGTTTACAAAATTCCTAATGAAAAAATACCCTTATTAACATTAAATTTATCTTATGTATACAAAAAGAAGGAAGAGGGGAATTCCTGAGGCTGGTTTGCCTAGATGACTATTATTTCCCCTCTTTTCTTGTTGTTTATCCTTATCACTTCATCTTCTTTTCCCATATCAGTATTCAAATCCCTTTAATTATTTTGAGCTTTTTATAATTCATTGTTAGAGCTTCATTTCGGGTTATTCGAATCCTCCTCTATAAGACAAATTTCTAAATGATTCAAGGAAGCTTTGCATTTTCTCTTCTCTATTTTCTTACAAATGCCACCCATCCCTCAAAATTCCAACTAAATATTTTCCCATGGGAAAAGGTATGTTTGTTGAAGGAGGCTCTATACGATGCAATATTTTTACTTACTCATTTCTCATATTTCTTTATTTGATGCAATATATTATTGATTAGTGTTAACTGTCTAGTGGGATCTTTAGTAAACCTCTAAATGGTTGTTACATTAATCTTGGAGAGGTATCCATTATCCATCCTACTAGAACTAATATAGCTCTCCAAATATTTATCCACATGTGATTATGGAAAGTAATTACTCTTAGGTCTAAACGAATGGAAGTGGCATTGATTTCCCATATTTTTTTGTGATTTGTGATATCCTAGTAGATTCATTGACTTAATGAGTAACCCTTTGGAGGGTATCCCGAAATTCATTATTCCAATATTCCAAATTGGACTCAATTTCTCCCAAGGCTTTTGTTGTAAGAGGGGGAATGTTAGGAGGAATTTCTTCTAGGGTAAATCATCAATATTGTACTTGGTCAAATTACAATTCATCATGTTGGTAATCTAGTTCCCAATCTTGGATATATTTTAGGACCTGTACCATATCTCTGCCTTGTGCTTGTAATTATTATGCTTTTCTATAGAATTCCCTTTCCGTAGTGGTTTAATTCATTTTGTACTCTAAAGGCATATTCATTGAACTTCCAAATTGGATAATTTTTGGATTTATAATATTCAACTTGTTGTTCTTCTCTCATAACCCTTTTTTCTTTGATCTCACTTATTTTCATTTTAGCTTCAACATTTTTGGAGGGTCTTCTTTTTTGCTTCTTCTTTTCCTATTACTATATAATTTTTCCTTTTGCGAATTGGAATTATTTTCTCAGGATCTTCAAGTATTTCAATTATCTCTTTAGGTTGACCTATTGCCATTTTTTCCTAAGGATCTCTCTTCCTCATTTTGTGTCCCTTGGAGACCAAGTAGAAATTTATACATGTTAGCAAAGCCAAAAAAAAAGACATACAAGGTTAACTTTCAAATCAAAATAATTAAACTATTGTAGGTCCCTTTTAACCATTCAAATTAGATAAGATTTCAAGGTTTTTGATATTATTGACCCTGACTTGAGATGTGTGTTGTAAAAAAATGCATTTCTAATCTTTTGAATGTGAATTCTAAATGTAGCTTCAAATGATAAAATATGACTTGTGTGACAAGATAAATGAAATTAAAAATTATTCCTTTATTGTTTGAACTGACATGTTCCTATTTTTTTTTTCCATTTTGAGCATTACTAAGAGGAATAAATCTCTATAACAATATATTTACTCATTGAACTATGATATCCTATATGTGAACTTCAATTGATGCTTCAAATATCATTCTTATTACTAAAGTTAAAAAAGGTGATGATTTCAGCTATTGCATTTTATAATTGAGTTGAGACAAGAGATTATTTAAAGCATGTATAGTTGCACAAGTAACCACATGTCAAATAATTCAATTTAAACTTTGAAATATTTTACATGAGTTCAAAATAAAAAGGGAGAATAATCTAAGAATAGGGTTTGATTAGAAAAATCCATGGGGGATTCACTAAGGGAGCAATACCATAGCACGTGGGTTCATATTGGGGGATATTTATTGATGAAAAAATGACATAATATATTGGGGAATATATGGGGGTAAGGGTTTGTTATGAAACCAGCTCCAAAAATAGAAGAAAAGAGAGTTCAACGCCTTAGAAATCAGCCACTTCGAGGGGGAAACCTCCAATACATTACATAAATGAACAATTCTTCGATCCTACAAATGACCAAAACCTCCTTCTATATATAGGAGTCCATGGGCCCACAATATAATCCTAGCCGATCTAACAATAACAATGTAAGGGCACAATAATAACAATATTAGGGTTACAGGGGTACAACAGTAACAATAAGGGGGCTACACTAATAACAATAAGGGACTAAACTAGTAATATAGGGACCTAACATGCCCCTCTCCTTCAAAAAATCGTTGTCCTCAATGCTTGAGTAGCTCTGGGTGCTTCTGTATAAAATTCTCATCCTCCCATGTAGAATCTTCAGTGGGTAAGTTCTTCCACTTGATGAGATACTCTGAAATTGATCGATTTCATAGCTGTCGATTTCTTGTTTCCATGACCGCTTCGGGTTCCAAAGATAATTTTCCTTCCTCATCAATTTCTGGAAATATTGTTTGAACTGGAATATTTTCACCTATAACCTTCTTTAAGCATGAAACATGGAAAACTGGATGCACTCGCGAAGAAGCAGGAAGCTCTAACTTGTATGCCATAGTACCAATATTTTGCAACAACTTGTAAGGACCATAGTACTTTGGTGATAAGTTATTATCCTTCTTAGCTTGAATGAGGGACATTTGTTTAAATTTTTGTAGCCGTAAAAATACCCAATCTCCTACATCAAAACTTCTCTCGTTGCGATGTTGATCTACCTGTTGTTTCATTCGATTTTGTGCCAAATTTAGGTTATCCGTTAAGATTTGGAGAACTTCTTGTTGATGCTCAATGTGATCTTCCACTGCTTGAACCTTGGAATTTTCTCTTAAAGATGATGTGATGGACGGTGGATGATATCCATAAAGTGCCATAAATGGGGTCATTTTTGCTGCAGTATGGAAGGAAGTGTTATACCACCATTCAACGAGAGGTAGCCACTTGACCCATTGTGTTTTTTTATTAGATACAAAACAATGAAGATATCTTTCCAAACATTTATTCACTATCTCATTTTGACCATCAGATTGAGGATGATAACATGAGCTATGAGCTAATTGAGTACCCAAACAAGAAAATAACTTCGTCCAAAAATTTCCAGTAAAAATGGGATCTCTAACACTCATAATAACCTTTGGGTTTCCATGTAGCTTTTGAATTGTGTCCATAAATGTAGTAGCAACTGTACTTGCTTTAAATGGATGAGATAATGCACAAAAGTGTGCATACTTGGTAAGTCTATCAACTACCACCATGATGACACTCTTTCCTTCGGACTTAGGTAAACCTGTGATAAAATCCATTGAAATCTCCTCCTAACGTTGACTTGGAATGGATAAAGGTTGTAGAAGTCTCAGGGTCTTAATTGTCTCAACTTTATTCTGCTGGCAAACCAAACATTCCGCCACAAAATTTTGAATATCAGATTTAAGGCCATCCCAAAAAAAATATTTCTTCACCTTGTGGTAAGTTTTTAAAAATCCTGAGTGTCCTCCTAAAGGAGAAGTGTGCAATTCCAGAAGAATCTTTTGTTTCAGTTGGGAATTCTTACAAAGATATAAGCGATCTTTGTACTATAAGGAATCATTTTTCCAACTAAATGTATCAGATGTACTAGGATCTTGCTGCAACTTTTGAATGAGTGTCCATACATCTTTGTCCTTCTTCCATTCATCTCTTGCTTCGGTTATTCAATCTGGTTGGATAATAGAAATGGCACAAAGCAATGCTTCCACCTCTTCATTCTTTCTTGAGAGTGCATCTGCAACAACATTAAGCTTTCCTTTTTTGTAGATTATTTCAAAGTCATAACTCAACATCTTTGTGACCCATTTTTTCTGCTCTTCTGAAGATAGTCTTTGTTCCAAAAAGTGTTTAAGACTATCATGATCAGTTTTTACCTTGAAGTGTCTTCCAATTAGGTAAGTTCGCCATTTCTTTAGTGCATGTAGTATTGCTAACATTTCCTTCTCATAAATAGGTTTCTGTAAATACTTTCCTTTGATTGGACGACTTTCCAAAGCAATGGGTCTTCCTTCCTGCATTAAAACTGCACCAATTCCATTTCCTGAGGCATCACATTCCACAATAAAGGTTTTTGTGAAGTCTGGCGTAGCTAAGACCGGTGCTAGGCACATTGCCTCTTTAAGATGTTCAAAGGCCTTAGTTTCTTCAAGAGTCCATGAAAATGCATCTTTCTTCAATAATGTTGTTAGAGATGCTATTATTCTCCCATAATTCTTAACAAACTTGCAATAATACCCTGTTAACCCGAGAAATCCTTGCAACTGCTTTATGGTTGTGAGGACTTTCCATTCCTTAATGGCTTTAATTTTGTTAGGGTCTACCTTAAAACCCTCATGAGATACAATATGACCCAGATATTCCACCTCTTGTACTCCAAAGAAACATTTGGATTTTTTTGCATATAATTTTTTCTCCTACAATAGTTTGAGCACCCTGTCAACATGTTCAACATGATCCTTCCAAGACCTGCTGTAGATTAGTATATCATCAAAAAATACTAGCACAAATTTTCTAGGAAGGGTTTGAAAATGGAATTCATCAACCCTTGAAATGTAGAAGGTGCATTGGTAAGGCCAAAAGGCATGACCAAAAATTCATAATGACCCTCATGAGTTCGAAATGCTGTTTTTGGAATATCTTCAGTCTTCATTCTAATTTGATGATATCCTAAGCGAAGATCCAACTTGGTAAAATAAATTGCTCCATGTAATTCATCCAATAATTCATCAATCACAGGAATGGGAAATTTGTCTTTAATGGTGAGCTTATTGAGCTCCCTATAATCTGGACACATTCGCCATGATCCATCCTTCTTGTGTACCAATACTACAGGAGGAGAGAAAGAACTTTGACTGGGTTGAATTATACCCGCCTCTAACATTTCTGCAATCATACGTTCAATTTCGCTCTTTTGGAAGTAAGGATATCTATAAGGCCTGATGTTTGGAGGAACACTTCCTGGAATCAAATGAATAGCATGATCATGATCATGAATAGGTTGGAGTCCTTTGGGAGTTTCAAACACCTTGGAATGATTGTCCAAGACTTGTTGGAGATCTGCAGAAATAGATGATTTTGATGTTGGAACTTCCAGTGAGCATAATTGTGCAATTACGCCTCGCTGTTCTTTCTTTAGGAGCTTTGTCATGACATTAGAGCTTATTATCCTTCCTGGCTTCCCCGCAATACCCCGTAATTCGACTTCCTTTCCTTCTGAAAAAAATTTCAAGAAAAGTTCTTGAAAATTAAAAGCTACCGTCCCCAAAGATTGTAACCATTGTACTCCTAGTACAACATCGGCACCTCCCATAGGAATGGAAAGCATTGGACTATTCAATACATATTCCCCCATGGTTAGCTTGATATTATGGCATTTTCTAGAGCAATTTATAGTTCCTCCATTTGCAACCATCACTTGACATTCTGGTGTTGGGTATAGGAAAAAATTCAATTCCTTGGCTACCTTACAATGAATAAAAGTATGGGTACTACCCGAATCAATCAACACTATTACCTTTTTCTTCTTGATATGTCCTTTTATCTTGAGAGTTTTCGGAGTAGTAATTCCTGCCAATGCATTACATGATATGGTCAGACTCATTTCTTCCTCTTGTAGGGTTGGTTCCTAGTGTATATCCTCTTCTTTTGAATATTATTGTTCATTTTCTTCTTCCTCTTCACAATCTATGTAAAATAATTTCTTCTTAGCACACTTATGACCTTTAATGTATCTACTATCACAACTGTAGCAAAGCCCTTTTGCTCTTTTTTCTTCCAATTATTGTGCTGTCAACATTGTAGGTTGTGGAAGTCTAGGAGTAGCAACACTTCCATATTTATATATGTGAGTGGTAAGCTTCCTTGTTGCCATAACTTTACATTCATTTTTTCTTGCCAACCTGAATGCGTTTTCCAATGAATCAGGTTCCCAAACTCGAACTTCATGTTGGATGTTAGCCTTTAAAGTCCCTATGAAGACATCAATCCTGTGTTCCTTTGGAATATCAGTTACCCTTATATTCAATTTTTGGAAGTCCTCAATGTGCTCCGCCACTAAATCCTTTTGTTTGAGATTTATCAATTGGCTAAAGAAGGTATTACTTTTTGTATCCTCATAATGTGCTATCATTTCTTCCGTAAAAATTGACCAAGTGACATTTTTTTTACGGGAGCAAAGCCATCGATACCATACAAATGTATTTTGTTCTAAATGTAAATTTGCAATGCGTACCTTTTGTGTGTTTTGCACATTATTGAGATCAAAATATTGCTCCATCTGTAGTATCCATGTTACGGGATCCTTGCCATCAAACTTACCCATATCTATCTTTGGAATACGGTGCTTCTTCCATCCAACATTAAAGTTTATGAAATCACGATTAACATTTATTTTGTTCTCATCATGAGTTTCCTTCACTATCTTTTTGCCATTAGGAAACATTTCTTGTATCAACTTTGCCAAACCTTCAATGTCTACTTTTAGATCATTCTTCACGTTTTCCATTTTTTCATCGATCTTAGCTTCCATGCCAACTTCCATGCCCTCCATCTTAGCTTCCGTGCCTTTATTCAAACCATCCATCTTATTTTCCATGCCTTTCTTCAAAACTTCCATTTCATTTTTTGTTTCTCTTTGCGATAGGTGCACTTGCCCTTGTAATTTTGACATCTCATGTTTCATTTCTTCGTCTTCATGAGTCATAGTAGAGCCTTCTGAAGGATTAATGGGTGTTGAATTCTTTTTAGGGGGAATTTTAGAACCCAATACTAATATTTTTTCTTCAATATGCCCTTGGAATAAATTCAAACTATTTTTTTTTCAAATGAGACTTATGTAATTCGAAGAAAAAAAAACACACACACCTTTTTCTTGATTCTGAGGAGCTCGATATTGAAACTGAATTATCTCTGTGATTTCATATTTTCAATATTTGAAATTCGGCCCTGAGGTAGCTCTCTGAATCCTCTTTCGAATGCCATAGGTCTGAGCTGATTTGGACTCTTCAAGTCAAAGTTATGTCCAATCTCCCACAATGACCTAATTATGGACTGGTTCAGTAGAGAGAACTTGTACAACTTTCCACGTGTCACTGTTTCTTCCTTTGGCTTTGAAATTTATATACAGGAAACTGCAGTCCATGTAATTGCGGCCACGTTTTACAAAATTTCAATCAGACGCTCAAAGAGAGAGCTATGACGTTTTTCCGACGGTCACCTCTTTGAGATGAAATTCGAGAGCTTGAAAAATCCTAACTTCCATAGATCATATCTCCAAAAATATTGTGAACCCATATCTGAAATTTTTACAGGAGGTTCTTCCGGATTTCGGCTTCGCTTTGTGAAAATTTCAGCTTCTGAAACCTCGTAGAAAAATATTTATAGTGAAAATTCCATGATGACTTGTTTAGGTTAAATTCAGGAGCCTGCAAAAATCCCTAACTTCCACAGATCATATCTCCAAAAATATTGTGAACCAAGCTCTAAAATTTTGCGACGATGTTCCTCAGGATTTCGACTTCACATTTTAAAAATTTAAGCTTCTGAACCTTTGTAGAAAAAAACATTATAGTGAAAATTCTATGATGACCTGTTTGGAGCAGCGAACCCCTAGAATCCAAAGCTCTGATACCAAATGTTATGAAATCAGCTCCGAAAATAGAATAAAAGAGAGATGAAAGCCTTATAAATCAGCCACTTCGAGGGGTCAACCTCCAATACATTACATAAATGAACAATTCTTCGATCCTACAAATTACCAAAACCTCCTTCTATATATAGGAGTCCATGGGCCCACAATATAATCCTAGCTAACCTAACAATAACAATGTAAGGGCATAATAATAAAAATATTGGGGTTACAAGGGTACAACAGTAACAATAAGGGGGCTACACTAATAACAATAAGGGACTAAACTAGTAATATAGGGACCTAACAGGGTTTTTATATGGGCAGGTATAAAAAATGGAGCTCAAAGTTAATGAAAAATTATAAATGGGTACAAAAAATGTTAATGAAAAAATAGATACCTACAATATCTAGTGAAAGTAGGGATTTTCTAAGTTGGGAAGGTGTATTGGGTTTATATTGGTAAGGGGTTAAATAATGTGATTTTTAGAGGTATTGTTTAGTATGCCACGAACGCACATGATATTCCATAGGTTCATTGAGTGAAGCCCCTGTGGAAAAATCAGGGTCCACTCGCATTATATTTTCATGAGGAAGGATTGGTTTGGCTATTGGGTCCAATCATGAAATCATGCCAAGGGTTCACATGGAGGAGGCCTCATTTAAAACTTGGTCAGCTACAATTTAACTTCAAAATATTTTGAAGGAAAAGCTTTACATTCTGAAACAAACATTGAAGGTTGTGAGGGGGTTTTAAGAATACAACAATTGGTTCTTACAAATGAGGATATCTTGAGAATTGGGGCCAACTAAAATATTGGAATTTAGTCTCACTATCATCTCATGAGGGAAAACATGATTTTGAAAATTGAACCAATAGTTGAATTGGACAAATTTTTAATAACTTTGGAGAAGACAGGAATTGATTCAAAGGTTTTAGACCAATTAAAAAATATGGCTTTTGAAGGTAAATTTCAAAGTTTGAAAAAAGGATAAACAAAACAAAATGAATATTGAAAAAAATCAAAGTCCATGCAACTCAAACATTGATGGGAGGTTCTAATTTGGAAATTAAAGTTAAACTCTAAATCAAGGTTAGGCTTCGTAAAACAAGGTGAAGAGAGAGCCCAATTTTTTATGTTATGTGTAATTTTGAAGATTAGGGAAGACCAATTTAGGGATAAATAGACCATCCCAACAAAGAAACGAAAGAGACCGATGTTGAAACTGGGTATTATAACATTGAAATTTGGCAAGGGAAGTTTGAACAAAAATGAAATGAGGGCTTGGTTTGAGAATCACATCCATCTTCGAAAATAAAGGAGAAAAGTCAAAATAAGAAAATTGAGGGAAAAAGAGAGATTAAATAGTTCAAACAAAAGAAACTTCAATCACAAAAAAAGAGATTGAACGAAAGGAAAAAAATAAAATATGAGGAAAAATGATTAATTTAGAAATCAAAGAAAAAATAAAAAAAGTAAGCCATTCCAATAGCAATATAAGGAATTTAGGCTGCAAGGTAATAATGAGATAAGATCAATAAAATCGCCCCAAAAAATAAAATGAGAAAAAGGTGGGCCCAAATATTTCCCATAACTGAAGGGGGGGTGTTGAGGGAATAATGTGATCATTAACATCTTGAAAGGGGTGAGGATCCTCAAAGTTGACTCTTTATAATGTAAAAGAAAGCATGTCAACTCCTAGACACGTGTCTTAATACTCTAGATATTGAACCTCACACCATAATCATGAATATTTATGCAATTATTTTGTATACATTGAGTTGACATTGTTCGTTGTACTTTTAACACTCTATCAAACATCATGACACGTGCCTAGTAAATGTGAGATACCAATACTTTCTTTCAAATAAAATGAATGTTGTAGTATGACTTCCAACACAATTCTAACTTGATGACTAAAGAAATGATGATTCACACTGCATTACCATATCCATTATTATCTACATATAGAAATCATATTGTGATGTGGCAATAATGACATGTGCAGTGAACCTTAGTGGAACTGATACATATTATGACTATGTATAACTATTGATAATTAGGTGTGTAATGCTTTCAATCAAATACATTATTGATGTATGTAAATTCCTTTATATAAAAAAATTTATATTTTAATTTTAATTTTATAGATATTTTATAATCGTAATATATATATATATATATATATATATATATATATATATATATATATATATATATATATATAATTGAATTTTAATATTTATATAATATATAGAATTACAATTATTGATATATATTTTGAATCCAAAATGTATTGGAGATTTTACCCCCATATATATATATATATATATATAATGTTTTTATTTATGATTTTGATAAAAATATATTTTAAAAAAATCCCAAAATAAAATAGTCTAATAACATATTTATTATTTTCATTAAAATTTTAAAAATATTTCACAACATCTTAGCAAATAATGGAAATAATTAATTACATAGCTATGAAACATGGTGTAAGAATAACTCAGTAAACTAAGCAAAAATTTATTTTAAAAACTGCAAATAAATATCACACATATTTAAACAAACTCGGAATCCTACATGGGTCAAATGTCCAATTTGTGACATCATGATGTTAAATCGTCATAATTGACCTCTTAGGCACCATGTTTGAGGAAGATCATCTCCTCAATATTTTAAGTAAGGATTTGTAACTTCAAGATAATCCCTTCAATTTTGAATTTAAGTTTGTTTTTTTAACATGGAAAGAAAACTTGGTTAAATTTTATTGGGTTACATAATTCATCATTGCTACTGCTAAACCTACCATAGTTGTTAACACATTGAATTGCTGTTATAAAAATTATATTATTATCCACAACATTAAGTTTAAATATATGAAAAAAGAATATTTTGATATTTGTGCAATGAGCAAAAGTGTCAACAACAAGAGGTCTATAAAACATTATTTTATTAATTTATACGTTTAAAAGTAAAAATAATTCTTGATAAGTATTATCATATATTGTAATCAGAAATACTCGATTCTTCATAATATAATCTAAACTAAGATATTTAAATAAGATATAACAATTAGTTTATATAAATGAGTTTATATAATGGTAAATATATCATATTATTTAAATTAGTATAGATTTATTTAAAGCATGAATTTAATATGAGTTATCAAATTTTTTTTTGTTGTTTAAATTATATTTTTGAATGCTATAAATATTATATAACATGTGTATTGAGCCATTTTATATTAATTCATGTTAAAATACTTGATTCATAACATATATTAGATGTTTTATCTGTATTAGGAATTTGGCTTCTATGATCCATAAAATGTGTGTAAGAATTTAGGGTGAAAATCACATAAAATAAATTTTTGTCGACAGTTTCTAACCAGCCAGTGTGGTTCATCATCAGGACAAGATGAGAAATCTGATGAGGAAACCAGTTTAAGTAGATCAGGACAGCTCCAACTAGCCGTTGGAAAAACGGCTAGTTCGACTAGAATAGGAAAAAAAAAAAAAAAAAAAAAATTAATTTTAATTCTATTATATTTTAAATTTAATTATATTTTTATTATACATTCTATATAAATAAAAATAAAATATAAAATCAAATCAAATCAAATAAATAAATAAGTAATAATAATAATAATACTTAATTAATCAATTAATTTAATATTACTAAAGAGGTAAGTTTCAAGATAAAAAAAATTAAAAAAATTAAAAAATAATAATAAAAATAAATTAATTAATTAAAAAATAAAAAAATAAATATATATAATAAAAAAATATAAATAAATAAATAAATAATATATATATATATATATATATATATATATATATATATATATATATATATATTTTCCTATTCTAGTCAAACTAGCCGTTTTTCCAACGGCTAGTTGGAGTTGTCCTGATCTACTTAAACTGGTTTCCTGATCAGATTTCTCATCTTGTTCTGATGATGAACCACACTGGCTAGTTCGAAACTCGTCGACAAAAATTTATTTTATGTGATTTTCACTTAAAATTCTTACACACATGTTTTATCTGTGTAAAATTATACAATTTAAGATAGACATCTAAACATTGTATTTATTACTTGAAGAGTGAAAGTGAAATATCAACAACTAAGCTAATTGTTGTGTTAATAGATTTTTAATTCTTTATTTAATTTTTGTTTTTTTGTTTGGCCGACATAAGCCAAAATTTCGAATTTTTTATTATTATTTTTTTGAGGATATGACATACTTACACATGTCCCTTCTAATGGATTGTAGAACCAAGATAGATCCATCTAAAGCACAGAGGGATCAAATTTTTTTTGTTGCAAACTTATTTTAGAGTGAAAAAAACAATGTGTAATTTTTTGCTGTTTAAATTACATTTTTGAATTTTATAAAGATTACATAACATGTGTAATGAGTCATTTTATATTATTTTATGTTAAAATATTTTATTTATAACCTACATTGGATGTTTTGTAAAATTATCTTATTTAAGATAGACATCGAAATATTGTATTTATTAATTGAAGAGTGAAAGTGAAATATCAATAACTTAGCTAATTTTTTTGTTAATAGATTTTTGATTGTTTATTTACTTTATATTTTTTTGTTTGGCCGACATTAAAAGAATTTTTAATTATTATTTTTTTTAAACATGACATACTTGCATATATCTCTTATACTAGATTGTAAAATAAACCTCTTAACTCAATAAACCTCTAGCCTCAAAAATATATTAAAAACTAATAATACATCTCCCTTTTAAAAAATTCATAATTGCAAGAGCACGTGACATTGCACTAAATTTTGTATCCCCATGTTTGGAAATAAACTATGAGAAGTGTTAGGAATATTTTTTTAAAGACAACTTTACATAACATGCGAAAGGGTTTAAACCGAGATCAAATATTTAATAATTTTTATTATAAGTTATAAGGTCAAAGCAGTGTCAGTTACTTTTTATTTTCTAGCGTCGGAATTTTCTATGTTTTTATTTGTTATGTTTTTTAATATTTTAGGTGTATATATTCCTCGTTCATTCACCTTTCAAAATATATATATATTCCTCATTCCTTCACCTTTCAAAACATATATTTTTGTATGCATAGAGAGTTGTAATTTATCTCATTGATGAATTTATGTATTTAATTCTGGTTTTTATAGTTTTTACCAATAATTTTATTTTTTAATATTTTAATTTTTTGTGAATATATTTTTTTGGTTGATTTTGTTATAAATTTAGTAAAATTTGTTAAAATAAATTTGAGTTGTGCAATCTGCATAATTTAAGGGTTCAAATAATTTTTAGGTTGTTGAATATATTTATGCATTGAAAAATACATTATAAATAATGAATAATCACAATTTTTTGTCTTCATAGAGTAGACGGTCAGGGTGTTATGTTGAAGGGCTCCTTGGTGTAAAGGTCATCAATTGTGTTATGTTAAGACACTATGTGGTGTAAAGGTCAATGTGACATGTTAGGGCTCGTGCTTAGATGTCTGCATCTAGTAATTCACATAATATTTCAAAGCTTGATTATTGCAAATTGAACTACCCTTGGTTTAACCCAAAAGAATTTGAATCTTGAATCTCATAATTCACATAATATTTCAAAGCTTAACCCAAAAGAATTTGAATCTTGAATCTCATAATTCACATAATATTTCAAAGCATGATCATTACGAATTGAACTACCTCTTAAACTTACTCAAAATTATATAATAAAATTGTGAAAAAAAAAACTAATTTCAATATTAAAGGGTTCCTTTGTGTAAAGGTCACCAACTGTGTTCTGTTAAGGCACTCTAGCGTGTAAAGGTTAGTAGTTGTTGTGTTCTTTTAAGGAACTATGTGGTGTAAAGGTCATCGTGTCATGCTAAGGGCTGGTTGGTGCTTAGATGGCCTTGAATCTCTTCTTTTAAAGCACTATGTAGTGTAAAGGTCATTGTGCCATGCTAATGGCTTAGATGCCTTTGAATATCTCAACTACTCAAGCCATTGATTTATCCCATGTCATAATTCACAAAATATTTCAAAACATGATCATTACAAATTGAACTACCCTTATTTTAATTTACAGAAATTTAAACCTTAAATCTCATAATTCACATAATATTTCAAAATATGATTATTACTATTTAAACTACTTTTAAATTTACTTCAAATTATATAATAAAATTGTGAAAAAAAAAAAAAAACTAAATTAAATAATTCTAAATATTACATTACAATTTTCAATATTATATATTCTGCAAAAACTTTTAAAAAGCTAATGCCATTGTAAGAATAGTAATTTTATAAATGTCAAAGTTGATATGGTCAAAAGCAACCCGTACATGGAGAGGAGTGATCTATTATTCATTGATTAAATTCACACTCAAACTTTTGGCAAAGCTCTGGTTAATTAAGTGAAGTTTACACATTATAGTTTGAAGTCATGATTAGTAATATTTTAAAACTGTTTGAGAAGAAAACATTTTTTAAATGAAGTTAAATAATCTTTGAAAAGTTAAGATAAAAAGGTGCAAACCAGTTGCACAAAAAGTATATGCAGCCTTTAAGTACAAGATTTGGAAATACAAAGTGTGTATATCTCTGTATAAATATCTCCTTTTTCCTTGAAACTTGCAAAAGGTGATCCAAAAGCTACTTCCAAAATTTTCAAAACTTTGGAACAAAGAAAGGCGAGCCTACCTTTGGAAAAAGCTAGGCCTACTAGCTAGAGGCTTAGGAATTATAGGACAGTGTGTATAAAGAAAGAGTGTGATGTAAGCTTCTGAACGCCATTGACCACGCCTGTGTATTACCTAATAAACATGGCTGACATGAATCCTATGAATCCTATTGCTTTTGCTTATAATTTTGTTTCTGGTTTGAAATTTTTTGAAAAATCAAGTGTTATAGAGTTTGAATTATGTTTTTTTTATAGTAGAAATAGATTGGATATTATAAAAAAAAAATTGAAACATCTAAAATCTTAAGCCGTAGTCTAACTAGCCAGAGGAATCGCCTTGAAAATCATGAAAATTTCGATAAGATTTTCAGAAAATCCGGCAGGAATTTTTCTAAATCCATGTTATAACTATCAAAGTTTAATATTTAGGGTGTCTTACAGGTTTTTGATGGTGCTGAATCCATTTCCAATGTCAAAATCAGGATTCAAACACTGTTTCTGCAAGATTTTTTAAATTTGTTTGGCCCGGATTCCGGCCAATTTTGACCGTCCGGGCAATTCCTCCGGCTCGTTAGACGACTCCAAATCTTAAAACTCGACAATTATAATACAAATTTACAAAAAATTATATTTTTGTCAAAAATTAACATTATTTTTCCAATTATGACCTCTGTTAAACTAGTCTATTACTTTTTGCTTTTGCAGAGAAGATAAGAACAACCATAGCAGTTATGGAAAAAGAAAAAAAAAAAGATGATGTAAGGGAAGAAGAAGAAGCAGCATCATGGTGATGGCAATGGCGATGGCATGGTCAACATTCTGTGATACGCTGCACCAACTCTCCTTTCACGCGTGTCTGCAACTTTGCTTTTGGTGTTCTGTCTCTTAAATTATCTATATATATTCAAGTTTGTTCGTATACAGGCGGCCAGTCCTTGTTATGTGGTGGTCGGCCAGGGTCTTCTTTTTTTTAACGGACGGGACGAAGGTTTGACTATGACTTTCATGAAAAAATAAAATGACAGTCAAATATTATTCTCTGAAACAACAAACATTCGATGGACAGATGTTGTAATTAATGCAGGTGAGAGGCAGTTTGGTTTTTACTGGTGGTGGTGTTGTCAGTTTATATTTTGTGTCCACAGCAGAGCAGACCACTCGCACTCATAAACGCCTCACTCCGCACATGTCTCTCTGACCCCTTTCTTCACGCCTTTCTAACACCCCTTCCGTTATTCTTTTTTTTTTTTCACATCCCTTACCAGTCGCCCACTCTGATGATCTGTAAGCGTTTCGATTCCACTGTTACTTACCTCACATGCTTCGTAACGTCTCTTTCCCTCGCCACCTCGCTCCTCCGGTTTACACGCAGGCTTACTTGGCACTCAGGTTTGTTGGCTGCCAGGCTGGGTGGTCGTGGGAGCTGTGGCTGTAGTTCTTAAGGTTGCTCAGTTCAGCTGACTGAGTCCGAAGGCAAGGCTAGCCAGCCGTGGCCGCTCTGCTGCCGGGCTGGGCGGCCGTGGGCCCCAGCTCCCACGGTCGCTATCACGACCGCTCGGCCACAGCTCCCACAGCCGCCCAGCCCAACCGCAGAGCGGTTATGGCGGGCTAGCGGAGCCCAAACAAAGCATTGTTTATCAAGATATCAAATTTAAGTTTTTTAAGATAAAAATAAGATTTTTTATAGTGTTTCAAAATATTTTGGAAAACTTAAAATTTTGAAATTTATAACTATAATCCAGATTTCCAAAAACACACTAGATTTTATCAAATCATGCAGAAATGTCCATGGTTTCTGTGATTACTTGGCAATTGCAAATTAATTTGAAGTGGAGAATCAATCAGCGATGGCTGCCTCTTTCTCTCCCTGCCACCCAACGCCCTGCAGAGCGTGAATGGGACCTGGAAGGCTAGACTCTAGAGTAGATGGTGGTGTGTTGACGTGTCACTAAATCGGATTTGATGTCTCCGCCACGTCAGTTGACAGAGACGACGTTTTTTTCTGCTTGTGCCACAGCGTTGTCCACGTAAGTGAGTTAAGTTCACTTTGTGGCATTATTTATGGGAAAAAGGTGATTCTATGCATAATCGATGATGCTCTTTTTCATTTTTGTTTTTTTATGTTTTAAAAAATTTAGAATTGAAAGAGGAGAATGGTGTAGATTAAAAAAATTTACAGAATAATTTAGAAATTTTTGTAAGATTATGAAAAATTTTGATAAAGATTTTTGAAAATGTTTGAGATAATGTCTCCATTATTGTGCTTACTTAGTTTAGATTGGGTTGATGAGGAAGTTGAGAGATTCTCTCAACTTCTCTCTCTAAGATTAGCATTAGTTTAACTATATATATTTGATTAGATTAGCTCTTGAACACATTCAAAGGTTCGACCACTTGCTCAGCTACCCATGGATAAGAGGTGTCAAATATCCCATTGTGATGGTGATTGGTCCATAGGATGGTTCATCACTTGTCAGCTCTTATCGCGGAAGCCCCGACGAGCCGAGTTGTCAATACTGTTGATCTTGCAAAGTTCATTATTGCTGGTCATAAACAAATGTATTTTAAATGGGTTGAATGGTAGCTCGAAAATGGTGGAGAAAAGAGCATTGTCTATGAGATCTCAGAGTGGGTACAAATGTTAATGAAGACCAGGGCAGACAAATGTTTGTATTAAATTAGTATGTTCTCCATTTTTGTAATGTAGGCATTAAAGGGGGGTGTTTGAGATAATGCCTCCATTATTGTGCTTACTTAGTTTAGATTGGGTTGTTGAGGAAGTTGAGAGATTCTCTCAACTTCTCTCTCTAAGATTAGCATTAGTTTAACTATATATATTTGATGTATCTATGATTATTGAATATAGAAATTATTATTTGTGTGTGTATCTCCGCTCTCTTCAATTTTTAATAGAAAATTTGGGTTATAATTGTTAAATTTCAGTGTTTTGGGTGCTCTTAGAATTTTTGATGGCGCTGAATCCATTTCCACAATTAAAAATACAATTCAAACACTCTAACTACATGATTTTCGGAGAAAAATAACTTTACAGAATTTTGGCTATTCTGTTGCTGTTGCTTCGGTAGACAAGGGAGAACTGTTTCAGAAAATTATCCAGTGGGTTATCTATTGAGATGTTAATTTTGCAGACTAACTAAATATGATTGGAAATTCAAAGTTTTTCTACTGTATTTTTCTAGCCTAATTTCTCTAAAATCTGGCAAGAATTTATTAAAACCATAAATTTGTTAAGTAACACGTGTACAATCGAAGTACCCTAAGAATTTTTGAAGGTGCTAAATCCAAAAAAAGTCCGAAAAATCTCACTAAAAACAACTCCCATAAAAAATTCTTATAACACCAAAATCTTGAAACTTATAAGCTCCAACCAAAAACAATCCTTCATATTAGTTGAAAAAAAATAGAGACTTTCCAACAATTTCAGGAGAGAAATTTCCATTGTTTTATTTCAGACTACGGAAGTAAATAATATTTTTGTTATAAAATAATTATACAAAACATTCAATTTATCATTTTAGAGCTAATTTTGTTATTTCAAAGGACAGTTTTTATAGCCCAAGAGTAAAATAAAGAGATCTAAAAATACCATAAGAAAATAAATTCTCATTAGGTTTATAAATAATGAGAAATTAAAAATGAAAAATAAATTCTCATTAGGTTTATAAATAATGAGAAATTAAAAATGAAATGTATAGGTTATTTTATGTTTATAAATAAAATAATAATGAAAAATAAACTTATAATAGTTTAGTTGGCCATTATTTTGATAATGAAGTGTTGTGTTTTATGATTTTAGCTTTAAATTTCAGTGTGGGTCACTTAGATATAAAAATGAGAAATTTATTAAGCATAAAATAGAAGGTGTTTTGTTACAACACTCCATTTCCATAGAAAAAATATAGTCATTCCTTCGACTTAAATGTCTTGAGTGATTTTAATGACTTAAATGTTTATGAGTAACAACTATTCAAACCACATGTTAAACCCACGGTGATTGAAAATTCTCATTATTTAATTAAAAAAATAAAATAGAAAATAAAATAAATGTGATAATACATAAAGACAAATAACATTGAAAGGTAAAAATGACAAAAACACTAAATTTCCCAACAAAATAAATAAAAATCTCCCCAAAATTTAAGTACATGATATATTTAAACATCCATTAGACCTAGGATATCAATATAATTTTGCAATTCTTGGTCTAACCTACAAGGTTATAAATTTGTTAAAATTATTAAAAAAAACTAGTTACCATTTTTAAAATGAATAAGCATTTGGTTATATATTTTTGGATGGTTCAAAATATTTTAGATTAAAAAAATATAGATATCAAAAATTATTATTATATAATCTAAATGTAATAAATATATTTGAATATTACATATATTTTTATCATTAAAAAATTTAATTAATTTAAAATTATAATTTTAATAAAAATTATTTTATTTAATTTTAATAATAAATTAAATTACTCAAAATTTAAAACTATTTTTTAAAACAACATATTTAACTTATTTTTGCAATTGTAATTAAAAATTAAATATTGTAAATGTTAAAAAATAATGATAAAGTTTAATTGTTATATTTTTTACAAAAAAATTTTATATAAAAGTATTTTAAAGTTTATAAAAGTTTAGTTAAAGATTTTAATTTGAGTAGTTTGGTGAATAATTTGTTTCTCTTTATATACCAATTCAAGACTTTGAATGCATGTTGGAACTGGATTAAGTTTTTGTATACATGTTGGAACTGGCTTGTTTATGGGATTTATAAAATTTAGGGATTTATAAAATTTAATAGTGTAAGTCAATCTTTGGAAATTACAAATTTTAGAAATTTTCATTCCAACCTTAAAAAAAATGTTTATAGGAAAGGTAATGAATTTTAAAAAGATAGAAAGTATCATGAATAATCAATACTATTACTATTTTGTTTTATTTTTGGATATTTTTCTATTCATTATTTCTATTTCATATTAATTTATGTTTTATAAAAAATAAATTGATAATGAAAAATAAAATATATTTTTGTTTTTACAATTAAAAAACAACCCTAAAGACTATGCCATTTGTGAGAATCTTCTTCCTCATCCTGTTGTGCTTGCTTCACATCTGATAAATAAAGGGAAATTTCCTTTGTTTCCAATTTTTGGTCTCTGTCAAGTAATTTCAAGGTGGAACTTTCTACAGTTAGGTGAAAGTAGCAGATCTAGTATCTATGCCCTTTTCCTGAATTCAAGATTTGATAGGAAGCCCTTCCATATTTGTGCAAATCCTTCATAGAGGTAGGCAACTTCAGGAGGGACATTCACTCATTGATTACGAGATTTCCATTGGATGCTTCAATCTCTCTCATTTCAAGTTTATATGGTGATTCCATAGGCGATGGTGCATCTTCTGCTTCTAAGTCTAAGTCCTTTAATGATGTCCTCAAACAAGGGATTATTCATCCAACTCATAAAGATCTCTCACGACTTTCCTTCATTGTGGATTAGGTAGAGGGCATCCCAACTATCAAAGTGGATTACCCTCACTCTTACGAATCTAGCACAGATTTTTAGGAATATGTCATTCTTTGTCATTTTAATGTGTTTTGGCCATGAACATCAGTGGTTCAAGAATCAATGCATCAACATTTGTCCTATTGCTCCAAGGGTTTCTTTGTGGTGAAATTTAAGGATCTGCAAGATTATGATAGGGTTTTTGAACAAGGACCTTGGCTTTAGGGTGAAGCTGGGCTTTGCATGAAAGCATGGTTTAGGTTTTAACCGTATACTTATGCCATCTCTACCCATGCTTGTTTGGGTTAGACTCTCGAATATGCCCCTTCATCTGCTACATCGAAATATCTTAGCTAAAGTGGGTAACTCACTTGGTGGTTTCATTAAGGTAGACAAAGACAAGTTGGAGAAGGGTATTGTTACATTTGTCTACATATGTGTTGAAATAAATCTTAATAGAGTGTTGCTAAATAAAATCCTAATCCACTAGAAGAACATGATTTTGTTTACATTTGGTGGACTATGAAAATGTAATATTCCAAATTAGCAGTCAGCTAATCGAAATATTAATTTTGTTAATTTTTTCTATTTCTAATGTTAAGCAGGAATAAAGTGGGTAAGGGGACCCACAAATAATAACTAAGAAGCTAAAAGCATTTCCTTATAGTTCCTAAGGAAATATTGCGACATTAGTGGGGTCCATGTGGCTACCCATCGAGTGGAGGCAGCATTCTAGGTGGCTGTGTGGGAGTGGCACAAAGTAGGCAACACAGTGGTAGGTCGGAGAAGGGGAAGCACAGTCCTTATGGGCCCAAGGGAACGTTGGAGGCTCAGTTTTGAAAAAAGAGAATGAGAGCAGCTCATTCCTCATTCATTCATCTATCAAATTTTATGCCTTCATTAACTAAGCACACTTGAGCTGCTTAGCCAAGTCTGCAGTGTTGTTCAACACAGAGATTTCCAAGTGGAGATCTCAACCTCTACCTCGGGGGAATTCGAGTGCTCGCTCAGGAGAGGAGATCCGCCCATTTTGTGAGGAGTTTGCAGAGCCACACCAGCAGAGATACACATCCCCCCCAGGATAGCATGGAGATTGCCGAGACATCATAATGATTGAGCAGTCCAGCTTAGGAGAAGAGTCGAAGGAAGGAAGCTGAGGGGAAGAGAGTTAGAGGGGAGGCTAGCCACCTCCTACTAGGGATTTTGGTGACATTTTATCAGGTTTAGCCAGGAAACTAAGTCACCCTGTAGACCAGTGTGCCAAGCCCAAGGGGGCAATTTTCCAGGGTCAAGCTTTCTGGAAACCCTTCGCAGGCTTTTGTTGGTTTAGTGAGAGGAGTCTGGAGAACCATTCCTGGAATTTTTTGAGCACCAGAACTAGGCCTAGCAGTAGTCCAAAGTTAGGCAGCAGTATTAGTTCCAGGACTGGCAACGTAGAGGAGGAGCCACACAGAGCATCATTTCAACAGTGTTTTGTCCAGATTTAGAACAGTTCTTCAACCTATCTTGAGTAGGTCCAAGTGTTATTCTTCCAAGCACCTTCATTGTACTCTTCTAACAAAAATTAATAAAATGGCTCAACTGGTTTTGGCTTCATTTCTTATGCCTTGATGATGTTTTCTATTTTGTTGTAGTTTTTAGTCTATTGTGCTTTATATTACCATTTGTTCCCAAGTTGGGATACTACAGTGGTACCAGAGCTCATAGACTTAGCTCAGCCCATGGAGCACGCAGTCTATGACATCAGAGGATAGACAGAACATCACATACCAGAGGCAGAGATATAGAAGCAAGGAAAGGATGCTCAATATTACACTCAACCAGCTTGATAGCATTCTAGAGGTAGAAGGAAGAGGAAAGGCATCCATGGCAGAGGAAAGAGATTAGGGGAGGGATTTTTCTCAACTCCTTTTCAAATAAATGTAGGACCTCACCAAGAGGATTGAAGAGATGGGGTAGAATATTGGCAGAGACAATAAGAAAAACAAAATTCAAAGTGAATTCTAGAAAGGGGAAGGATTTGATACTTCACATCATCCACTCAGTCCTCACACTACACAGCAGGTGGTGCCATGCACTCCACCACACTCTACCATCCCCACGTTTCTAGCTTTAGGAGAAGGAGCAGGAGGTCCGCAAGAGCCGGAGGTGGCTCACTATGGAGATTATTTCTCGGAGTTTCAATCCTATGGACCAGAGTTTCGAGGTGCTCGCACCTTCAATGAGTTTTGCCAGTTGAAGAACAATAGAAATCCTAGGGGCCGAAATAGAGGAGGAGGGTACATGCAGGGAAATGACCTGCAGCGTACTGTAGGTAGGCTTTTCATGCCAACTTTTGATGGGTCATCAAAAATTTCAGCCAAAACTTGGGTAGAGAAGTTGGACACCTATCTCTAGCTTAACCAGATGACAGAGGTGGAGGCCATCAAGGTTGCTGCCCTGCACCTAGAGAGAGAATTCTATGACTGGTGGTTTCATGGGATGACCACGTTGGGTCACTCAGGAGTGATAGCATATGATTATTTTACCAGGAGGGTGTTGGAGAGGTTTGATCGGAAGGATCTGGAGGAGCACTTCATGGAGTTGACCAAGCTCAAGCAGTCAAGAAACCCGAAGTTCTAATTTCAAAGTTCCTGAGCTCTCGGTGATGGTTCCAGATTTTTTAGAACCAAGGAGGATTTACATGTTCATTGACAATCTGGAAAAACCTTTGAGTGGGCTAGTGAGGTCTACCCATCCCATTACGTTGTAGGATGGAGTTGGGAGGACAAGGGATTTTGAGGATGCACTACCCAAGATAAGGGCCCCCATACCCAACAGACCAACTTTCCAGCAGAGAGGAAGGGACACGAAAGCTCCACCCCCTAGAGGGAACTAGGGCCGAGGGGCATTGGATGATAATACCTGGAGGGATTTAAGGTGGAAGAAGTTGTGCTTCACCTGCCAAGAGCCATGGGCATTGGGTCATAGGTGTGTCGGAGGGAAGGCACACTAAATTGAGGTCTTCTCCGACAATGAGGAAAAAGAGGAGACATTATTTGATATTGGAGGAGATATTGACATAGGAGCACCAGGGGAGAATCCTCCACCACCACCTCGTCCAGAAGTAGGAGGATCAGCTTTTGCACCTATCGGAGGGCTCCTTGAATCTTTGCGAGGGGTGCCCAAGTACTTAACACTAAGGTTCTGGGGGATAGTTCAGGGACATCGTGTCTCAATTCTAGTGGACTGTGGGGCTACGCACGACTTCATCAATGCTCATATGGTGCAAATAAGGGGCATACATGCAGAGAGCTTTGATGGGTTTTCTGTGTTAGCTCCAGGGGCTAGGACCATGCAATGCATGCATTATGTCCTGGCTTTGACGGTGACCGTGGGGACATACTCCTTGACGAACCATTTTTTTATGGTCGACATTCTGGACACCAACATGGTGTTAGGGATTTAGTGGCTCATCATCCTTGGTAGAGTCACTACGGATTGGCAGACACTGGAGATGAAGTTCATGGATAAGAAGAGTGGGAAGCAAGTGATTCTCAGGGGAATTCAGACATACCCCCCTCATGTAGTTTATGCGCATAAGATGGAGGCAGGGAATACATAGAGTGGGCAATTGAGTTGAGAATTTCGGATGCAGGTGTTTTAGGCTGGCCTACGCACCTCGATATCCAAGCCCTCCTAGATCGTTACTCTACAGTTTTCGGGGACATTCAACCAGGGAAACCGCCTGATAGGGGCTTTGAGCACACTATCAGGTTGGAGCCTGGAATTCAGGCTGTGATATCTACTCCATATAGGAATCCCAAGGTCTATCGTGATGAGATTGAGAGATCTATCCATGATCTCTTGGCTTTAGGGCACATCAGGCCCAGCTCTAGTCCTTTTGCTTCTTTGGTTGTTTTCGTGAAGAAGAAGGATGGGATGCTGAGGATGTGCATTGATTATAGGGCCCTGAACAAGAAGTCGATGAAGAACCGCTACCCCATCCCATGGATAAATGAGCTGATGGATGAGATGAGGGGAGCTAATTTCTTCTCCAAGATAGATCTAAGATTGGGATACCACTAGATTCGTGTGAGGGACAAGGATGTCCCCAAGAAAACGTTCAGGTGCCATTATGGTCATTTTGAGTTTTTGGTGATGCCCTTTGGGTTGAAAAATGCTACAGCTACTTTCTAGTCATGTTTGAACCACATTTTTCGTGGTCAACTATGGAAGTTTGTGTTGATGTTCTTTGATGATATTTTGATATATAGCCGGACATGGGAGGAGCACTTGCAACATGTGGAAACGACGTTGAGTATTTTGGAGGAACATAAATTTTACGCTAAGTTGTCCAAGTGTGAGTTCGGCTTGACAGAGATGTTATACTTGGGCCACATCATAGGGGAAGATGGTGTGCGGGTGCATGAGGAGAAGATTAGGGCCATCAGAGAATGGTCAGAGCCCAAGAATTTCATAGAGCTGAGAGGCTTTATGGGCATCTGCACATATTACTGGAAGTTTGTGAAGGGCTTCTCACAGTTGGCTGCACTCCTCACAGAATTGACCCAGAAAGGAGAATTCACCTGGACCACGACAGTGTAGGAGGCTTTTGACCACCTCAAACAAGTGATGAGTAGCTTCCTGGTACTTGCACTCCCCGATACCAAGCCCTTTGTCTTGGAGTGTGATGCATCTAGAGTAGGAGTTGTGGTCGTGTTGATGAAGGAAAAACACCCCATTTCTTTTGAGAGCCATAAGCTCTTGCCCCATGAGAGGCACTACTCCATCTATGACAAAGAAATGCTAGCAATCATGCATGCCTTGGCCAAATTCAGACAACACTTAGTGGGGAACTAGTTCAAAGTCAAGACTGATCACAACAACCTGATGTACTTCTTAGAACAAAAATAATTGCAGGAGATGCAATAGAAGTGGATTAGAAAGATCCAAGCATATGACTTTGACATTGAGTATGTCAAAGGGAAGAACAATGTTGTAGCTGATGCATTGTCTTGGAGATCAACATCCCTCTCCTTGATGAGTATAGACACATATTGGAGGGCGCAGTTCCTGGTGGAGTACTCAAAGGACCAGTTTGCATGTGAGGTATTGGATGGGCAGGCTATAGATGACCGATACCGGGTGATGGATGAGTTCATCTATTATCAAGACCAGATATTTTTGACGACCAAATCCCGGTTAAGGGAGAAGATCTTGCATGTAGCACATGACTCTCCACTATTAGGGCACTAGTGGTTCACGAAGACCTATAGAGCTATCAGAGAGAGGTTCTCCTAGAAGGGCCTCAAGGAGGACGTACTCCAGAATGTTAGGGAGTGTGTGGTTTTCCAAAGGAATATGGGGGAGCTGAACCATCCTGTAGGGTTGTTGCAGCCGCTTCCCATTCCAGAGGGGAAATTGGAAAGCATCTCTATGGATTTCATCACGGGGTTGCCCATGGCACAGGGAAAAGATTGCATCTTCGTCGTTGTTGAATTTTTGATGAAGTATGCCCACTTCTTCACCATTTCAGCTCGGTACACAGCCTCACAGGTCCCTGAGTTTTTTTTCAGAGAAATTTTCCGACTGCATGGTCTTCCAAAGACCATAGTCAGTGACCGGGACAACAAGTTTATGGGGAGATTATGGTAGGAGTTGTTCCGACTAGTGGGCACAGAGCTCACACTGAGCATCATTGATCTACCATCTGTAGACAGATGGGCAGACAAAGATAGTGAACAAGTGGTTGGAAGGCTACTTTCAAAATTATGTCATAAGGCAGCAAAAGGTCTGGCTGGGTTGGTTGCACTTGGGGGGAGTACTGCTACAACACAACCTTCCACATGTCTATTGGTATGTATCATTTTCATGCTTTATATGGTTATGATGAGTTAACTTTTGCTGATGCTATTTTTGAGGCAAGTAAGGCCCCTAGGGCAAAAGTCTGGATCCAAGAGAGCCAGGAAATTCTCAGGGCTCTGAAGGATAACTTGAGGATGACACAAAATCAACAGAAAATATATGTAGATAGGGGCCACATGGAGAGGCATTTTGAGGTAGGATATTTAGTGTATCTTCGGCTTCAGCCATATAGGAAGTCTACGCTGAAGTAGAAGGGAGTTGAAAAGCTCAAGTCTCGCTTCTATGGGCCATATAGAGTTATCCAACGAGTTGGAGAGGTGGCCTATGAGCTGGAGTTTCCACAGGGAAGCCATATCCACAACATTTTCCACATATCATGCCTGAAAAATGCTTTACGGTAGCATGTGATAGTAGCAACTGAGCTCCATCCTACAGATGATGAGGGACATTTAGTGCTACAGCCGAAAGCAATCTTGGACACTAGGGAGAGGCACTTGAGGAGTTGGGTGGTGAAGGAGTATCTGATCAGATGGAAGGATCTCCCAAATGAGGATGCCACTTGGGAGGGGGAGAAGATAATTCAACACCCATCTTGGTAGTTGCTTGAGGATAAGCAACATTTTGGCAGGGAGGACTGTGAAATTCCAAATTAGCATTCAACTAATTGGAATATTAATTTTGGTTAATTTTGGTTATTTCTAATGTTAAGTAGGAATAAAGTGGGTAAGGGGACACACAAATAATAACTAAGCAACTAAAATGATTTCCCTATAGTCCCTAAGGAAATATTGCGGCATTAGTGGGGTCCATGTGGCTACCCATCGAGTGGAGGCAGCGTGAGAGTGGTATGAAGTAAGTAGCACATTGGTAGGCCAGAGAAGGGGCGGCACAGTCCTTGTGGGCCCAAGGGAACGTTGGAGGCTCAGTTTTGACAAAAGGGAATGAGAGCAGCTCATTTATCATTCATTCATCTATCAAATTTTATGTCTTCATTGACTGAGCACACTTGAGCTGTTTAGCCAAATATGTAGTGCTATTTACCACAAATATTTCCAAGCGGAGATCTCAACCTTTGCCTCGGGGGACTTCGAGTGCCCACTCAGGAGAGGAAATCCACCTATTTTGTGAGGAGTTTGAAGAGCCACACCAGCATAGATACACAGTCCCTTGAGGATAGCATGGAGATTGCCCAGACTGCTGTTGAGGAGGTAAATCCCCTCTGCGGACAGAGGCGATCCCTACTAGCCCAGCAGGGGTCTAGCAACAAACAAACAATGCTATGACGCAAGCTCCTAGTTACGAAATGAAAGACTTGGGATAAGAGCCTACCTGGATTCCAACGCTAGATCTGAAGAAGAAGATGCCCCCGTCCTTCAGCCCTGGCAGATCACAATCCTTCCACGATCTCCGTGGACGAACACCTGCACACAGAAGAGACGAACAGATACATGCATAGGAACCAACATACGTAACTAAATATCGGTCAGAAAAGATATTACTCGCATTAACATGATTGCAAAAGGAGTGGAACCATAATCATAGTCATCTATTAAAGTGATAAACGAATAGAAGTTACAACCGAGTTCTGACGTCGCAGCCTCCTTCGGACGGGTCCCCGGTTGTCCACGTCTCGCAAAGTTCGCCAAGGAAAGGGAAACCTCTCCAGAGTCTCGTAACAATGGTCTCCTTGCTTAATGGGCCTTAAGGGAAAGAAGGGATTCTTTACAGCACAAAGGCACTTGGGAATAGGGAGATGCAAAGCTTCGGCACTTCAAGACTAGCTTGCCATGGATCTGAGCAAGCTTTTATAGATGGGGAAGGAGGGAGTTGGGATCCCTATTATTATGGGATTGGCCCTATCAACAAGGAAGGTTCCATGGAAGGTGGCAAAACTACTTCCCTTCCATAGAACTCCCGTAGCCAAACCTCCCAACTCAAGATAGGCAGTGGTTGTGAGTTTGTTTGAACTCAACTTCCGCCATCCATATATAAAAAACAGTCCCTAAAATGGGTGGCGCGATTGCTGCTCTATGACAGAGCGCCAAGTGGCGCGACCTCTTTACGGGATTTCCCTGAGTGGCGCGAGTACTGAACTGTCTACCCGCGCCAATGCAAAAAGAGCTGTTTTTCATGGATTTTGCAAGGAGATGTCTCAAGGGGAAATGAAGCTCATACTCAGAGGGATGCAATGATGATTTTTTCAGTGCATGACAGTGTTCACAGGTCACGTTATGGGTCCTCCATTGTGCGGGACGGGGAATGGTAGGGACGGTGACAAATTGCTGTGTAACAGATGCCCCCTAAAGCATGAGGCCCGAGAGAGAGAGGGGTGAAATGCTTTACGAGAACATGTCCAACTGAAGGCCCGCCGTCGGAAAACCTGCACAGACAGATACAACTGATGTCTCAAGTACATGATGTATATATATGGTATGGACGCATCCATCCGAACAGAGTATGCTATAATCCGGATACAGGGTATGGGCGCAGCCATCCAACTAAGATCAAACAAATAGACTCAGGTATGGTCGCAGCCATCCAATCATTGAGTCACGTACATAATGACAATAATCCACAATCGCAGCCTGGATTACAACAGACACAATCCAGGGTCTTGCGCTCCATCTCGACCTAAACAAGTACAAGTTCGAGCATGCGAATGTGTGAGCTGATGTCGAACATGCAAGAACATCGTCTAATTACCAGCCAATGATGAAAGCCGTTAACAGACGCGAGAGAAACCACCAATAATGACGATGGTTCTCAAGGTACTACAGGTACAATCTACGGCGTGTGAATAAATGAGCTGACGTCGAACACCCGCAGAATCATCCGATCGGAGGCCAATAATGAAAACCTCTCGTCGAATGCGACGAACCTGCCATTAAGGCATGCAGGCTCCAAGGTACCATCGGGAGTCTCTAGACCAACTTCCTGGATAATGAGTTGAAGTCGACAGGAAGTGACCTTGATCGAAGGTGGGCCATAATGATTCCCACATCATCGACACGAGACAGAGGAACATAATGTTTTGTTGTGAATCGGGGCCATATGAGAAACAGAGGAAGGTTGATATTCGCAGAGGCCAACTTCTCTTGAACATATAAATGGCACGACAATGGACTTGGCAGTATTTGACGTCAGCAGATCAAAGGTCATGGCGACGAGGCAGTGAACAGATGAGAGGTCAAAAGAGATTACCCAAACCCATGGAAGCAAAGTGAAGCAACGAGATGAGATGTCCCCAACCCGACACGAATGCAGACAAGTGCCATGTTCAAGAGCGACATACTGCCGACGACAACGACGATGGTTCCATATTTCCCCCACCATTTCTGGCGAGTACCCCAATTATTTTTGATAACAAGCTTGAAGGGGATAGCATATGCTTGTGATATAAGTCCGCCCTTTGGGCGAATCCATCCTAGTGCATTTAACGAGTCCTAGGAAGGAGAAACTCGGAGAACGTCGTTTCGACGAAATCCAATGTCATCGGGGTTTAACGAGTCTGACAAAGGAAGAACTCGGCGTCTTTTCATGTTTAGAGAGTTTGAAAAGACAGCTGAAAAGAAAACTCCACAGGTCCCTTTTCGTAAATAGTTCCCCAGATCCGAAAAGGTAGAAAACAATATACGGGAAAACCTCCTAGTCGCGATAGGCTAGGGTATTCCTTTTTCGTAATCAATCCATCCCAGCCCGAAAAAGGGTTAAACTTATACTGGGTGAATGTCGATTCGTGTCCATTTTAACGAGATCGAAACGACAAGGGCCTCGGCGATCTTTTCATATTTAGAGAGTCAGAACAGAGCTGAAAGATGACTCCAGAGTGACTTTTTCGTGTATTTACCGAGTCCGAAAAAGTATAAAATACAACTCGTTTCCACCTTCTAAGTCGCAAAAACCTGTCACTGCACATACCCGACAAGCGTAAAATCCATTTTCGACATAATACATGCAAATATTTGACAAGAAATAACTTTAAAAACTCATTTTAACGTCGAAAAGTTATAAATATGTCCAATGGTAAAAAATGAAATTACTTTTTACTATTTACCTTGTGGAGAGTAGCAGTGGTCCATTTGGAGCAGAATCTTCTGACGCCGATTGCGACCGATCCAGGCAACCATTCAGCGTCTCGTCTGTGACAGGTAAGAGGCGCTCCTTTTCTCTTTCTTTCCATGTATTTTTTAATGAATTCCCTTAAAAAACCAGCTCTGTAAGGGCACTCTTGAATTTTTAGGGCCGGCCCAAGTGGCACGGGTATCGGGCACGGACCCGCGCCACTGAGCTCTTTTCATCAAAGGGCCCGCGCCACGTGGCGTGACTGTCAGCAAAACAGTCGCGCCAGTGGCGCAACCCAAATTTCCGCCTAAAAAACCCCTATTTATGCCAAATTTTTTGAATTTTTGAGCTTACAGAAGATCTAATTAAGGGCTTTGAACCATGTGAATGCAGATAAACAGTCAGAATGGTGATTGAATGGAAGGAACGGGAACACGGAGATGAGGACGAAGAGGCCATGCAAAATGAGAATTGCATGAATGCTCTAAGGGACTGTGGCCTAAAGAAATTCTTCCTCACGCCATGCTTACGAGCTCAGCCTGAGCTCCTCCAATATTTGATCAACCTCTGGGATGAAAACGACCAGGTATTCAGAATACGAGACCAGGTGTTGGAATTGGAGGTCACCGACATTTACTTTATTACTGGATTATCCCGCAGGGATCCAATCCCTGTACTGACTGGGAGCAGACCATCAGGGGAGAAGATGGAAGAAGTAATGGCGCGGGTGTGCCATGGGGCACAAACAGGAACAGGGAGTAAGAAGGTGTACATCTCAACCATCCCCGACCTAGCACTGAGAGTCGTACTCCACACCATTATGCGGGCTGCTGGATCACAGGCACCGCACGAGGCTTCAAAGGCTCAACTCTTACTGGCCTCAGAATGCATGGGTCCCCGACTGTATGACTGGGCAACAGCTGTCACCATTAACATGAAAAGGCAGCTCCCAAAATGCAAAAAGGGCAAACTGAAGCAGTTTGGGTAGGGTTCCATCTTGGTGTCGTTCATTCTGGAACGCATACCAACCTTCCAGGGCCAAGAGGCCCCTGTGGCGAGTCCAGTACCACGAGAGCCGAGAATGGCTCGCTGGGCAGCACTGATGCCCAGATCTGGAGGCGGGCAACAGATGTCCTGGAAGCCCGAGTTCTTCGGATGGATACGGCGCCAACTGATCGTTGTGGAAGATTGGCCCTATGCGGGAACTGACTTTACAGGGGACCCGGATCTCCCGCTACCAGAAGGAGACCACTGGGACGAAGAGCTGGGTAAGACCTCATATTTTGATTTTATGTTTATATGATTTTTATTAATACACAGTTGTCTTAACACAAATATACATGCATGCAGATGTAGGACCTGAGAGACCAGCCGGGATGTCTCCTATCTTCCGGAGGACACAGCTCGCCCCTGAGATCCAGGGGGAAGGTGCCGGAGGAGGGGCACTGGTACAGAACCTTGAGGGGATTGTTCATGGGATCCCAGACTATGCCCGACTGTCAGATGTACCACTGGAGTACCAGCGCCATACGGTGGGAGTCCCAAATCGGCTTCACCGAATCCTGAGGCGGCTAGTGCGTGCAGTAACGTGCTATCATGAGCACCATGCTGATTAGTCTCTAGGATTTAGCCACACCTATTTTTTGAGAGACTCAGTGTCTCAGGATGTATTAAGACACTTATGTATATTTTTTGAGTTTTATGTGACACACTTCTATGTAAACATTTCGATATCTATATATGCATATCTATTTCTGGATGAGTCTTCTTTACATGTGATGATGATTTATAAATTGCGCAAATGTCTATCTAACACCAAATTTGCTACTGTATCTGCTAGTGCATTCAAATGTCTGGGTATATGATGATATGTAATATATTCAAAACTCCTTTCCAGTAATCGAATACGCAAATACAATCGTAAAATGGACGGGTTTCTTACCGAATAGTGCCCGTTCAGCTGCAACACTACAAGCTGTGAATCTAGGTACACGAGCAATTCGCGGATACCAAGGTTTATTGCCTCGGTTAATAATTCCAACACGGCGCTATATTCCGCGATATTGTTCGTGGTATGCCCTAAACAAAACACCTTGCAGGTCGATCAACTCACCAGCAGGATCGTAGATTACCCAGGCTGCAGAAGACAGATTCCTGGTACTGCGGGAGGCACCGTCCGCGAAACCAACAAACGGATGAGTAGACATCTGCACAACCAGGAAGACCCGATCAGCAAAAAGACGTTTACAAAGCACACCACACCATGCACACAAATGACAATCACACACCTATGTACACACACCACACCAAGAAATCATTTCAGGCGTAGTATTTCTTGAGGTACAGCCCATTTCTGGGCTGCGCCAATGGAACTCCTTCGTAGTCTATAAGCTCGTAGGCCCCATTTTTCAAAACGCGTTTCACTATATAGGGACCGTGCCACATGGGCTGGAGTTTACCGGCACCAAGCTTATCATGTGCCTGATCATACAAGAGGACTAGGTCTCCTTCAATAAAAGAACAGGGAGAAACAGATTGATCAAAATGCGATTTGACCCTCTTCTTTTGTGCTTCGATGATCAAAGCAGCTAGACGACGAGTTTCATCTAACCGTTCAAGATACAGAAGACGCTCTTCCTCAGGAGAAGTATCCGGTAAGAGCTCCACAGCTAACTTAAGCGAAGGAATTTCACATTCAACCGGCAAAGTAGCTTCCAGACCGTACACCAGTTGGAATGGTGTGAATCCGGTTGCACTTTTTGCAGATGTTCGGTACGCCCATAGAGCTGAGAACAGTTGGAGATGCCAACTGGATTTATGAATCCCAACTGTTCGTTGAAGCATAGTGACCAAAACCTTGTTCACCGCTTCAACTTGACCGTTAGCTTGAGGGTAGTATGGCGTTGAGCTGTCGTGACGCAGGCCCAACGCAGCTGTCAGCTCCGCCATCATGTAATCACGGAAATGAGTACCGTGATCAGTGACGATAGCTTGAGGGACTCCGAATCGTGCAATAACATGGTTGAATAAAAAAGAAGTAGCCGTTCTTCCGTCAGCAGCAAGTGTAGGCATCGCCTCGGCCCACTTAGTGAAGTAGTCGACGGCGACGATGATATACGCATGCCCCCCGGCCGAGTGAGGGTTACACGTCATAAAATCTACGCCCCATTTCGCGAAAGGGCCGACGGTAATAACGGGATGCAAAGGAAACGGCGGCGCGCGCATCTTGCGCTGAAAAATCTGGCACGGATGGCATTTTCGGACTGCGGTGATGCAATCCTTGAATATAGACGGCCAGAAGTAACCTGCCCTCAGAATCTTTTGGGCAGTGGCATATCCGGACATGTGTCCACCACAGGCGCCACTGTGGCAGTCATTCAAGACTTTCTCAGCCTCGTCCAAGGTAAGGCATCGTCGAAGCACCGAATCTACTCCAATACGATATAGGGTATCTCCCACTATGCGGTAGGGTTGGGACTGGTGCCGAATCCGACGGCGTGCAGCTTTATCCAACTCAGACCGGAATGTCGCGGTTTGAAGATACACTATGATGTCCCCGTACCAAGGATCACGAGTGTCGATAAGAAACAACGTTTCGTCCGGAATATGATCTTCAGTGTGTTCAGGAAGAGAGTCTGTAGGGAGCGAACATATCAAATCCGCAAAGACCAGTGATTTAGTTGATTTGGCAGTGGTGAACTCCAAATCAAACTCCTGCAGGATGACGATCCATTTGGAGTGCTTGCCCCCCAGCAATTTTCTGGAAAGAATATATGTCATGGGGTTGCAGTCTGAAACCACTGTTATCGTGCGCAAAAGGATGTAATGGCGGAAGCGCTGTACAGCGTGTACGGCTGCTAAGGCCAACTTCTCAACATGTGCATAACGCGTTTCCGGGTCGAGAAGGTTCCGAGAGAGGTAATAAACAACATGTTCATCACCGTTCTCGTCATCCTGCACCAAGACCATGGCGATGGTGCTTAATGCGGCGGCTAGATACAATGTAAAGTCGCGGTGGTAGTCCGGAGGACGAAGCAACGGAGCATTGACTAGCAATGTCTTCAGCTTCTCAAAGGATTCTTGAGCGATTTCGTCCCAATGAAAGGGAACATTCTGCTTTAACAAACGAGTGAATCCTTTGGCCACCTCGGCGTAATTCGGGATGAAGCGCTTAAGAAAATTCGCTTTCCCTTGCAGACTCTGCAACTGATAAAGGGAGGAGGGTGACGGGAGATTTATAATGGCCTCAACCTTCAGAGGGTCGAGGCGAATTCCGTCTTTCGAGACTATAAAGCCTAAAAGACGGCCAGAGTCGACGCAGAAGACGCACTTATGAGGATTCAGCCTAATATTGTAGCGTCTGCAGCGAAGAAATATCTGGCGAAGATGTTACGGATGATCCTCTCGCTTACCCGAATGGGCAGGCAAGTCGTCCAGATAAGGCTGGACAATATGGCGAATATCATGAAAAGCATATGACATAGCACGTTGAAACGTGGCGCCAGCGTTCTTTAAGCCGAACGGGAGTTTTTTATATGCAAAAGTGCCCCACGGACAGATGAATGTGGTCTTATGTTGATCCTCGGGTGCAATGTTAATCTGGTTGTAACCTGAGAAACCGTCCATTAAGGAGTAGATCTCACTTCCGGCGCAATCGTCGATAATCTGATCGATAAACGGAGTGGGATAATTGTCCTTAGGACAGGCGCGATTGATATCGCGATAATCTACACAGACTCGAATGGTACCCTGCTTTTTATCGACAGGGACGATATTGGACACCCATTCTGTAAGGGGGATAGGATAAATAAACCCCGCGTTCAGAAGTTTTTCAACCTCTGCCTTGATGGCGGCGGCTTTCCGAGGATGCATGGGACGCAAGCGTTGGCGCACGGGTTTTGCACCTGGATAGGTTGGAATCTCGTGCACGACAATACTAGGATCAATTCCCGGCATTTCCTCGTAGGACCATGCAAAAACATCTCTGAACTCTTTGAAAAGTTCCGTATAAACCTGGATCTCTTCGGGAGAACAGGTCACACCCACATGAATGTTCTCAACAATCCCTGGTTTGACAGAGATGTTGATAGGAACCGTTTGAGTAATGTTACTCAGATTGCCTTCCGAAAAGACCTCATGCGTCAAGATCGGTGTTTGAAGAGGAGGGGAAGGAACCCGAGTAGCATAGCGCTCGAGACAATCCGTCATTGCCCCCAAGCTAGGCATAAACGAGGAACGATGATGCCCATCGCCCCAAGGTAGCTCCTCCAGAGACATAGTTTCAATTATAGCCTCATCTGAGGGAAAAGTCTCTCTAAGAGGATCAGGCGAATCATCCTGACCAAGCCAGGGGGATTGCGAGTAGACGTCAAGAGCCATGCTCATCGGAGCATGCTGAGGAGGTGGAGGGTCCGATGCAGCAACAATCTCACAGTAGCTGATCTCTACTGGCGTTAAAGGCATGGACTCTCCAAGCTCATATACTTGCTCAGGTGTAGGAATCAGCCAGGGGTCATCAGTCCTGGACAACATGTTGACTTGAGCGGTATTCGGTGGTGGCGCAGGGAAAATACCCATGAGGACTGGGTCTTTGAAAAGACCAGGTCCTATGCTGTCTGGTGGATTCGGAATTTGATCCACATACGACACGTTGTTCTCGGAGCTCGAGGTAAAAAATGACAACTGGTCTACTGTAACAATCTTGCCCTCGTGAGGGAACTTGATGAATCGAAAGACAGTAGACGGCACGCAGAGCATGGCATGGGTCCAGCTGCGGCCAAGAAGTATGTTGTAGTTGAGTTGAGCGTCAACTACTTCTACTTCCACGTTGACGGTTTTTCCCTGTAATGTAATCGCCAGACTCTCGAGAACTCCCAGGGGTTTAGATTCCCGGCCATCAAATGCCTCAAGGGCATTGGGAGATGACGATAAAGTTGGAGAACCGATGGCTCTCCAACAAGCGGAGGACATAACACAAGTAGATGCACCCTCATCTACGATGGCTCTGTGAACATCCAGGCCGTTAATCCTGACTTGAATAATCAAAGCGATTTGATGTGGAAGCCGGGGAGTAAAATTCTCCAGATCAAAGGTGAGAAGGCTCGAATCGGCGGGATCGATACCACCGATGGCAGACAGCAAAGCCTTCCGTTGTGAAGGACAACTTTGAAGAACCTCAAGTGCAGACATGGCACATGGCGCCTGGGCCAAATCCTCAACAATACTGTAATGTTGGGCGGCACGGGCGTTTGGGTTATAAGAGGATCTCCGAAGAACACCCTTGGGAGGTGGCTTCACAACGGGTTCGAGAGTCGGCTTCTCAATTTCCAATGAACCAGAAGCAGATGCGGGAGGCGGTCCATCCGCCACTGCCTTCCCGGGTGCCTGCTGCTGATTATTGTAATCCTTGGACCTCGTAGAGATAGTGATAGGTGCATTAGTCTTCATCATGAAAACTTGAGACCCAAACGGTGCAGATGATGAACCTTGTTCGACCATCTGGGTCTGCTGAGATGGAAATGGCTCCTTTAAAACAGCCGGAGTTCCCTTTGAGCCTTTAAGAAGTTGACTGACTTCGGATTGTCTTGGACAATCTTTAGTGTAATGGTCTCCTTCACAGATGAGGCAAGGAAATTTCGGCTTACGTTGTGAGCCATCCTCAGATCGAGACTTAGATTCCGGTTTTGGGGCATCAGATCTTGATTTGCCTTTGCCCTTCTTCTTCCCCTTGGAGGATTTGTCCGCAGGATTGGCCTGAACGGCATTTACCTCCAAGGTTTTACCAGAATCGGATGAGGCGGGGTTAGCAGAGGTATTGTTGGAAGAATTAGCCTTCTGCTTCCCATTCGAAGACTTCTTCGAATTTTGAGAAACGGAACCAATGACACCATCCACGGAAGGGGTGGGTTGGGTCTTTTTGGCTCCGGGCCGTGGTGCATCAGGCAGGATGTCATAAAGTGTGCCAGATTGCGAATAAACCAGATCCAAGTACTGGGCATGCGCGATAGCTTGTTCCTCCGTCACACACGCTCCCATCGCGATATCCTGAGCGATTTTATTCACAAAGGAGGTGGTGAACCAGTGAGTCAAAATCTGATCGGGTATGTGAAACTTAATCAGTCGACGACGGCGCCGCCACTCATGGATGTGATCCGAGATGTGAGTGGCCGAGTCCTGCTTCAGGGAAGACAGGAGGTGCGTCCCAGTCTCATACCGGACTGGTAACTGGAAATGCGTGAGGAAAGCCATAGCTAACGAGTTGAAATCCTGAAAAATACCACGGGATAGCTCTATGTACCACTTAGCGGCAGCTCCTGTTAACGTACGCTGGAAAAGACGCAAACGAACCGAATCGTCAGTCCAAGAGTTAGACGAGCACCAAAGGTGATACGTCATCACATGTGCCTGGGGGTCTTCTCCAGATTTGCCCTCAAACTTGGGACAGTCTCCTGGTATCTTGGTCGGAACCGGGGGCCAATATGGATTATGAGCAATCGGATCATTGGTCAACTTCGAAACGTCCGGTAGATCCAAGGTAGCCAGGAACGGCAATGGAGGGTTAATTCCCATGCCAGTCCCAGAATAAGGTCCGGTACCCATGCTCCACGATGGTTGTGAATATCACTGCCCCCATGGGTTCTGTCCCGTAGGATTCTGACCGTGAGGGGCATAATTCGTATAGCCAGACTGATTTGGTTGCTGGTAACCATTGTGTGGGGCCTGATCACCAGGGTTCGGGCCCTGATTAGGCGTCTGCCCCGTATAAGCAGCGTTTGGATTTGGCTGCTGAGCATAGTTAGAACCGTGAGGAGGAGGAGGATACTGAGAGCCTCCAGAGTGGTTATAATTCGGTTGAGATTGACCATGAGGATAATAACCACTCTGAGGATGAGTAGACTGCTGATAAGTGGAACCCTGCGGAGCCTGGTACGTAGGGCGCAGCTGTTGATTTGGCTGCGGCATTGAGTGAGCAGGCTGGTGAGCAGAGTGACCGGAATGAGGGGGCTGGCCTGAATGAACAGGTTGACCCGAATGAGGGGGCGCTCCTGAATGAACAGGTTGGCCCGAATGAGGGGGCGGCGCTGGTTGCGCAGGCTGACCCGGTTGTAAGTGAGCCCCAGGTTGCACCGAATAAGTCGGTTGGCCTGGAGGCGGGACACCGGTTGTACCGGATGACCCGGTTGGCCTGGTGGTGGAACAGGACCAGGTGCTTGCTGGAAACCAGTTTGACCCGAAGCAGAACCATAAAGTGGTCCTTGCTGATATGCAACGTTAGAGACAACAGGATACTGCGGTTGCATCGGTAAGGAAGGCTGGATTTGCCCCCCGGGTCCATAGGTCGGTCCCTGTTGATACCCCGGCTGAGGCTGAGCAGGTTGACCAGCAGGGTTATAATATGGTCCTTGCGGATTATAGAATGGCCCTTGCGGGCCCGCAGAGTAGCCTTGATTGGGCTGTCCCTGTGGGTCGTACTGATAGCCAGGTTGGCCTGCAGGTTGACCTTGGAAAGGTTGTGCCTGCAAGTTCTGAGCCTGGTTGTACGGTAAACCTTGAACATAAAGATAGGCCTCAGGAGCAGGGAGACGCAAAATATCCCCATGCTCGTCAAGCTGACCTGGAAAACCATACACGGGAGTGCCGTCTTGTGCATAATGCGAAAAGAAAGACCGATAAGGATCTTGGGGGAGCTGTCCAGCTCCGGCGTTCGGCTGCTGTAAAAACAACCGATACTCCTCCGGAGAGATATTCTCCGGTATAGCAGTAGCTAGATAAATGTTCTCTGGAGTTGGCCCAGATCTAGAAGCAGATACTGAGGCAACAGCAGAAGAGGCAGCCACACAAACAGTGGGTCGCACGGGAACAGAAGTGACGGGCGTCGAAGGAGACACCCCGGGTGTAGTGGCAGCTGGCCTCGAAGCAGGAGATGATATTCCCATAGAGGCGGCAGCTGAGATAATCTGACCCAGAGATCTGTATCCCTGTGGCAAAGAAGGACCAGCTGACGATGTGGTAGCCAGATCAGACTCGTCTCCCTCAAACAATCTACGAGGGATGCGCTGGTAGTCATCAGACCCGGGAATTTCCTCACCAGAATTACTCATGGTTGATCCTGCCGTTAAATCACGCAGAAGACGGCGAGGACTAGGAAGAAAAACAGCAGCAATAAACGGTGAACCCGATGTAAGAGAAAGGAAATCAGCTCCTAATCTCAATTCAGACAGAGGGTCCGAAAAGGGCCAGTGGAAGTCAACTGGCTCTCCAAAGGGTTGCTCGGCGAGGACCGGTCCCCCGTCGGGGAACTCGGAAACAACAGGCTGCTGTGGTTCAACAGAAGGCTCAGAAGCCTCTGAAGAATCGTCCGTGTAAGGACTGCCAGTAGACGAAACTGAGGGTTCCGCCACCGTGACAAAAGACTAGAAGAAGAGAACACACACACACACGGGCTGAAAATGAATTAAGACACACGATCAAACAGTCACAAGCAATATCTAAACGGGTGTGTTATCGTGGGAGATTGATTTTACCACATTGGAAAATAAACAAATTCTACCGTTTCATGTTTTAAGAGTCGAGAAACGATAATAAGATGACTCTATCTCTTTCAGAGTTGATACAAGCGTGAAAGGACAAGCGCTTGACGGTCTTTTCAAGTTTAGGGAGTCAGAAAAGACCAAATGACTGCTCAGGAAAAACTAGGCACAAAGGGTGTACCAAATATCCGTGAACTGCAATCTACACCTTGGTTTCAAAAATGAAACAGAAATCGACCAAGGACTTTCCGTACGTGCAGGTAGTCTCCCCGAATGCTGTGTTCGGTGTATCACGGGTATAGGGCGGCAGACTCGGCTTCCTGTGGATAAAGGATCGAAAACCTATAGGGGTCTCCCTTTATATACGCGACGGTACGGGGAGCGCAAGTCCGTGCTAGTGCTGTCTAAAGCCAACAGGCGAACGACAGCTGCTAGGTTTAACGACGCCGGAACACGTCTCTAGCCTAGACCTTCTAAATATGTTGCGTTAAGTTCCAATGTTGCCTTAGGTTAATTGAATGAATTTCACAGTTGATCTTCAATTAAGTTTCAATTTCCAGGCCTTATCGTATGTAGTGTCTCCTAAATGCAAGCTATATGCCACGATGCAACATTTCGTTCGATGAAAACTAATTAAATGAGAGTTGAGAGCTTTTATACAAACGAAATGAACGGAATACAAACAAGAATGTCTCTAATGCAACTAATGCAATTGCACACTTTTCATTCAAACATTAATCACTAGTAATACGGAAAAGATGACAATTTGCACTAATTAAAAAACAAAAGAGATTATATATTTTTTTTTGATTTTCAATGTTTAATGGCTAATGTGCACTGAAAACAAAAGGAACAATTGGAGAAATGATAACTAAGAGAGCGAAGCAAGCAACATTCACTCAACAAAGCAAGCAACCAAATCTCTAAATCGACCCAAAGTCTCTCAAATCGAAGAAAGACTCGAAAACACCCAATGGACCGTGTGATCTAGGTCCAAAGCAAGGGCAAACGAATTCTGAATGAAAGAATGAACAATCACTCAAAAGACGCAACAAAACAATCAAAGACTGCTAAGAGGGCGTGGAGAATCAATCAACAAGTCGACGGGACAATCAAGACACCAAAACTCCCAAGGAGGGCTCGATTCACTATGCCACTAGATGCCCTAGGGCTCAAATCGTGAAACCGATAGACAGAGGCAAACAACCAAAGGATAGCGGTGAATTCCGGTCAAACAAGACTCCAATACACTCAAACAATCAGGAAATCAAGAAGAAAAGTACTGGTCAAGCTCAGAAAGCCAAAAATTGAAGAAACTCAAAAAAGTCACAGGGGTGGCGCGACTGTGGCCTTGAAACTAGCGCCCGAGGCCGAGTGGCGCGAGACAGACAAATGCAACACGCGCCAAGTGGCGCGACTGTCAGGTAAAAACCCGCGCCAGTCGAGTTCTTCAATGAAAATTAAAAAACAAGCTAATCTGAAAAGAGACCAACACAAGCTAAGCAAACCAAGAGGCTAAAATAATGAAAGAATGCAACCCAGAAGGTTCATCAAGCAAGGAGAAACAATCAAAGCGAACCAATCATAAATGGGACAAGGAAAACCGGACGATCCCCAGTGGAGTCGCCAATTTGTTGAGGAGGTAAATCCCCTCTGCGGACAGAGGCGATCCCTACTAGCCCAGCAGGAGTCTAGCAACAAACAAACAATGCTATGACGCAAGCTCCTAGTTACGAAATGAAAGACTTGGGATAAGAGCCTACCTGGATTCCAACGCTAGATCTGAAGAAGAGATGTCCCCGTCCTTCAGCCCTGGCAGATCAAAATCCTTCCACGATCTCCGTGGATGAACACCTGCACACAGAAGAAACGAACAGATACATGCATAGGAACCAGCATACGTAACTAAACATCGGTCAGAAAAGATATTACTCGCATTAACATGATAGAAAAAGGAGTGGAACCATAATCATAGTCATCTATTAAAGTGATAAACGGATAGAAGTTACAACCAAGTTCTGACGTCGCAGCTTCCTTCGAACGGGTCTCCGGTTGTCCACGTCTCGCAAAGCTCGCCAAGGAAAGGGAAACCTCTCCAGAGTCTTGTAACAATGGTCTCCTTGCTTAATGGGCCTTAAGGGAAAGAAGGGATTCTTTACAGCACAAAGGCACTTGGGAATAGGGAGATGCAAAGCTTCAGCACTTCCAGACTAGCTTGCCATGGATCTGAGCAAGCTTTTATAGATGGGGAAGGAGGGAGTTGGGATCCCTATTATTATGGGATTGGCCCTATCAACAAGGAAGGTTCCATAGAAGGTGGCAAAACTACTTCCTTTCCATAGAACTCCCGTAGCCCCAAACCTCCCAACTCAAGATAGGCAGTGGTTGTGAGTTTGTTTGAACTCAACTTCCGCCATCCATATATAAAAACAGTCCCTAAAATGGGTGGCGCGATTGCTGCTCTATGACAGAGCGCCAAGTGGCGCGACCTCTTTACAGGATTTCCCTGAGTGGCGCGAGTACTGAACTGTCTACCCGCGCCAATGCAAAAAGAGATGTTTTTCATGGATTTGCAAGGAGATGTCTCAAGGGGAAATGAAGCTCATACTCAGAGGGATGCAATGATGATGTTTTCAGTGCATGACAGTGTTCACAGGTCACATTATGGGTCCTCCATTGTGCGGGACGGGGAATGGTAGGGACGGTGACAAATTGCTGTGTAACAACTGCACAGTAATTTTGCACTCTAGTTGAGGAGAAGAGTCGAAGGAAGGAAGCTGAGGGGAAGAGTTGCCAAAGGAGTTGGAGGGGAGGCTAGCCACCTCCTACTAGGGATTTTGGTGACATTTCAAATTCTTTTTCCAACAGTTTCATCCAGGAAACCGAGTCACCCATCAGACTAGTGTGCCAAGCCCAAGGGGGCAATTTTCCGGGGTCAAGCTTTCTGGAAACCCTTCACAAGTTTTTGTGGGTTTAGTAAGAGGAGTCTGGAGAACCATTCTTGAAATGTTCTGAGCACCGGAGCTAGGCCTAGCAACAGTCCAAAGTCAGCGAACAACAATAGTTCGAGGACTGGTAGTGCATAGGAGGAGCCACGCAGAGCATCATTTCAAGAGTATTTTGTTTGGATTTAGAGCAGATCTTCAGCCTGTCTTGAGCAAGCCTAGGTGTTATTCTTCCAAGCACCTTCATTGTACTCTTCCAAAAAAAAATAATAAAATGGCTCAGCTGGTTTTGGCTTCATTTATTGTGTCTTGATGATGTTTTCTATTTTGTTGTAATTTTTATTCTATTGTGCTTTATATTACTATTTGTTCCCAATGTGGGATATTACAGAAAATATGTCTTTCCAATGCAGAATTTGTCAACAACTTGGTCTTCTTCAGAATGTTTGCCCCTCTTCTCAAGGATGCTATCTTCTTCCAGATGCCAAGAATAAGACCCAAGGATTGAAAGGCCCAAAATTTTTAGTGGAATTTAAGAAATATATGGTGAACTATTCTCCAGATAAATTGAGTCATTCAGCCTCAACTCAACCACATGTAATGCTGTCATATTCTTCAGACGCTGGGGTCCACCTCTCGAATGGACCCACAAGAGACACAACTATGGTCATAGCTTTGTCAATGAGTGGGCACAAACTTTTCCATGAATCAGATCACTTAGATAGTGATAAGAAAGAAACTACAATTGCATAACCCCTTGAATTGCAATTGATTGAAGGAAACACAATCATTGTACCCTCTTCAAATGTTCCTAACAACTCCTCATGGTGGATAGATGCCCGCAAGAAAAAAGGAAAAAAATATCTTCCAAAAGATCCATGATCAATTCCAAGGTTCAATACAGAGGATAGAAGTAAATGCATGGGTTATATTAATTTTTAGGGTTCAATTCTTCGAGGTTGGTTTTGATTGGTTTCCTTAGGGACTAATCAATCCAATTCCATTAGTTTTCATATAATATTAGGCTAGTTTGTTTCTTTATTCTCGATGTAGTGAGTACCCTCGGAACTGACCAGTGGGCATGTACATGATTCATGAGAAGGTAATATAAATTTCAACTTAAACACACACACACACACACACACATTCTATAATTTTAATTTTATAATTAATTTCCTATTATTAAACTTAATGATAATTTTTTTTAGTAAAATTATAAATTTAAATTATTAATATTAACATTAAAAATTAACACTTTTAAAATTTAATTTTATAATATCAATGAAATTCAAAAAAATTTACTTATCAATCTAAACTAATTTTAAAATCAAATTTATGAAACCTTAAAGAAAGTAAATACAATTTTATCAATCATTTAATAACCTATCACATATTCATTCTATTATTATGTAAAGTGTTTTAAGTTTATTCTTTATCAATTATTTTTTCGTAAGCTTGGTAGGACTACAACTTTAATATGTCCAATATATCACTTTGATGGAGGAGGGGAATTGAATGAGTGACTTCACATCAAGGAGTGCCTTAATATAGCACCGTCTATCCAAAACACAATGGACTATTCTTTATCATTTTACATTTTCAAATTACAAATATTTTTTTTTATAAAACTTAAACATTTAAACTTATTAATCATTAAATATATTTTTCCGTTCATAAACATAATATTGTGAAATAATATTTTTCTTATACAATGTTGTAAGGCACTTTTCTATTATAACATTCAATACAATAATGTAACATCTACTTGGTTACCCAATGGCTAATCAAGAGTTGAGACACTTTGGTCAAAACTCTTTAAGGCTGTCTACTCCTTGAGTCTATTAATAGAGGTTAACGCGTGTTTCTAGAAATATGAATCTCTTAGTGAAAGAGGTGGCAAGGCCAGTCTATTCCTTGAACCTAATCAATATTGGCTAAAGCATGTTTCTGGAGACATAAACCTAGGTGAACATGATTTCCACTATTGTCCTGCTATGATTTCTGCTCCCCTACTCTTGCTAAATATAATTTCTGACTTCCAGATTGATCATAGGACCTCCCTTATTCACCATGGTAAAAAAAAGAATAGCACAACACAATCCCAATCACTCAAAACTAAAAAAACCATTGGGGACAAAATAATTTTTCTTAACTGGCAAATCCAAACTGTCAATATCCCTTCCGTTATAATTGAACGATCAGCTCTAAAAACAGACATCCCAGAAGTTCAAATTCAATCTGCTGGCAGAACCAGCTGTAAAACATTTAAACGAAAAGTTCAAATTTAATCAGCTCGCAAGCCAGACTTGGTGCAATGGCCGAGGAGTGGACTAGCGAGCGAGGGGAGTGGGTACTGGGTATAAGAGGAGTGGCAGCAGTGGCAGCAAGTCGGTCGGAAGCGGTTAGAATGAGAAGTTAGTGAAATGGGGGGTTTGACAGCGCCACTTTCTGCTACGGATCGTTACCGTTTTCCGAGGTAGAGGCAGGTGGGTAGGGTTAGGGTAAGGGTAAGGGTAGGGTAGGGTAGGTTAGGGTTAGGGCAGTGACCCCAATGGGCATTGACTGTAGGTGGAAGTGGAGATGCAAGAGAAGGCCAACCGTCCTTTCTTGTTTTGTGTATGCATGCATGCGCACATCATATCATAATTCCCATAATGGCCATCACTCATGCGATCTCTCCGACCTATTAATAATACTTTAATAATAATAGGAGGTAGGAGGTGGAAGAGGAAGACAAATAGAATAGCGGGGGCACCTGTTTCATTCCATTCCTTATATTTATATAACCATATCTGAATTGGGCCTGAACCTAAGGGAGATGCAATATCATTATCACTTTGGAGGAGGAATGTCGGGGAGAAGAACATCGCTGGAGTTGTCATCAGCTGATGCATCCTCTGTTGCAGGTGGTGGAGGTGGCCTGGTATCCCCCATGGAGAGAGTGGAGAGGCTGGCATCTGAGAATGCTGTGGTGGTCTTCAGCATAAGTTCTTGCTGCATGTGCCATGTGGTCAAGAGTCTGTTCTGCAGCTTGGGAGTGAACCCCACAGTGTATGAACTTGATGAGGAGCATGGTGGTAAGGAAATGGAGAGGGTTATCAGAAAACTTGTTGGGGGTCAGCCAGTTCCCGCTGTTTTCATTGGAGGGAAGCTAATTGGGGGCCTTGATCGAGTTATGGCCTCCCATATCAATGGAACCTTAGTTCCTTTATTGAAAGAAGCTGGTGCTCTTTGGCTGTAAATAAAATATATATCTCCTAGTCTTTTCTTTTTCTTTTTTTCTACATTTTCCTTTTCATGTCTGCTTATTCCTAGGCGTTTTGGCAAGTACTGCAAATCATTACATGTCCATGCAGGCATTGCTATTCAATTTTGCTTTATGGTCTCCGTTTTGAATGCTCGGGCATAAGTTTTGTCTGACTGGAGACATCGGTATAAGCATAATATATATATATAATCTTCGTTCTATTTCTGGTGGCATGATTTTTGACCCCTATAAAAATTCTCCATGTTTTCTTTTCTGTTGATTTTTTGACCTGCCAGATTGGATCACGACATACTTATAATATAAATACAACTTGAACAGTTACCTTGTATTCATTTTGTTTTGAACTTTTCTATTTATACTGTCAAGACTTTAATGGAACATATTGTTTCTGGATATTTATGTCTTGTTATTTCCATTCAATTTGGTTTGGACAGTTTTTCACTTAAGTTTCAATGTTACTGTTGTTCTTTCCATTCAATTCTGTTTGGACAGATTTGGCACTTAGATATCAAAATTTTCAGATAATTCTGTTTTTCCAAAATCCCTGGATTCAGCTAAAGGACTTATAGAGACATTAACTTGTAATCTCTCTTAACACATGAAATTGTGAGTGCTGACCTTCTTCAACGTCAACTTGAAACACTGAGTGGCCAAAACTCCAGGGAGATATTACCTCCTCAGACATTCTATTTACATTCTGCTATTTGATGATAACATAGAGGATAAAGTACAGTAAGCAGTTCACAGAGATTTTAAAATTTCTAATCAAAATTTTGGTTTATTTCACTTGAGATCTTTCCTGCCTGCTCTCATCTATATAGTTATATTCTAGTTTTCCAGCCCAATGTGTATAAATTGATCGATTTGCTTTATGGCTTCTCCATTTCCATAAAAAAAAAAATTTATGGGGTACCAAATTTTATTCACAGTACGATGTTTGATTTGATTTGCTGTGTTTCTTCTCAGTGGATTAACTTGCCAGATACTCCAAAGAAAGATTGCAGCCATAGGTGCAGTATATGTTTGTATATGTGCTTTTAAATGTTGTTTTGCATTTATATTCCAAATATTCAGTGGAAATATTTATGATCAATGGAATTAAGAATTATAAAAAAATTATGTGGAGTATGTTGGCCTATGTTACAGTGTTTTGATTTAAGTTATATTTATTTATAATTATTACAAAAAATTATTTTAATAGTGTATCCATTCACTAATTGTATTGCAGGTAAGAAAATTTTTATTTATGAATTTAACAATATACTTATTTACCATATATTTAAGAATTTCTTACTCACCAGCTGTTTTACATTGTGAGCTAAATAAATATAAAATCTTACCAACACAGTCATTCACATTCACTAGTTGTTTTACAAAGCTAATCAAATGAATATAAAATCTTAAGAGTACACTCAGTACACCACATTCACAGATTGTTTTATACTATCTAAACCAAATAGATATAAATAAATATAATGTTGAGTGTTTCATGAGTTGATCAATATTTTAGACATTATAAACCATAAAGAGAAGATATTTGATAAAATTGGAACAATAAAGAGAAGATTAGCATGGGCCTTGGGCAAAAATGACATGCACAACCAATATTTGAAGCATGTTCGAAACATTCAAATGGACAATATTGCACAAATATAGAAGCATGTTGCAGTTAAATCTCAATAGCATCAATTTTATGCAAATTCTTCTGCGTTAAAACTTCAATAAAAGTTGTTGTTACTACTATTATTATGATCAGAAAACCACTGTCCTCCTGGAGCTGGGAATGGATCCTAAAATGGATAATATTGCACAAATATAGAAGCATGTTCTAACATTAAAATGGATAATATGGCAGCTAAATCTCAGTAGCATCAATTTTATGCAAATTCTACTGCGTTAAAACTTGAATAAAAGTTATTGTTACTACTATTATTATGATTAGAAAACCACTGTCCTCCTGGAGCTGAGAATGGATCTCTCCATAGCCCATAGATTTTGTTGGTCTGCTAATTTTTCTAATCCCCACGTTTCAAAGATTGTGAGCGATCTGAACTCATTCCTGAAAGAACTCAACTGTTGTCTGCAATTTTTTTTGGGTTCTGTAAATACAATTTATGATCCTGAAAATACATGACAGTGCGCTTATAACGATTCTCAGTACCGGTCCCTGCTTTAACTGTATTTGGCTGAAGAATTCAATGGGTAATGCTATATCCACTAACGATTTAAGAGAGGAAAGCGACATGGCGAGAAATGCCGTTATAACTATCTTCAAAATGACATGTTGCAGCGCAGAAACAGAGCTTCAAAATCCGTACGTTATCCTCAACTGTATTTACTGTCCCTGCTCTTTTGCAGCTTCTTCTTCGTCTGTTGCACGCGCATCATAATCATGAAGTCATTTTTTGACGCGGGAATCTGAATTTACACACGAACGAGCTGAATATTCCCTCCTGCTTTTGTTTATTCAACTTAATCACTCTCATCACGAGGGCATACAAAGTTCCAGCCAGATGGAAACCCACCATAATGATTGGCATATGGAGGTCAATTGGCGAAGATTTTGTTGCTATTTTATAAGAATTTCTTAACAATTCGGAGTTTAGTTTATGAAGAAAATCACAGCATATGAAGTCTTCAGATTGCACCATTATGATATACATTGAATTAATTTTTAATTCTTATCACTTGAGAACTTCTCTGGCATAGCATTCAATTGGTGATGATTAGTGATTGAATAAGATCAATCAGCTTGATTTTCCTTCCCTGTATTGATCCAAACTAATTTAGTGCCACCGACATTATAAAGCTTGTAGCCTTTTTTCATTGTTAAATTGAATGGTATATTCTTTTATAAAGAGAATTACACTTTATTAAGTTCCAGTAATGAAATTTACATGTAACTGCTGTTATTTAATTATAAGTGGAATGATTTCATATATTAATTTGGTGTCTTGTTTAAAGTGATTTTAAAGTTAGATTATTATTACAACTTAAGTGAATCTAATGGTTGATAACATGTGTTTCATCTTAAGAGATTATAGGTTTAAATCCATATTGGGTAGAGTATGCACACATCCATAGTCTTAGTAGTCAAATTGTTGTGAGGAGGGGGTTCCTTGTCCTACAAACAAATGGGTCTCAAACACCAATTTGATGCTTAGCTTTGAGATGATCTTAAAATTAGATTTTACCATTTGTTATTATTTTCTTAAACTAAAAGGAGTATACTAATTTATATTATATACAAAAGCAAAGTACATATGTTACTAGTGGAGGATTTCCACCACAAAACCAACACCTCAATTGGCATGATATCTATATGATTATAATAAGTTGCTATCGTGTTATCTAAATATGAATGCATGAAAAGGATTACCACTACTGGCCTAAGACAACTTGACATGATTAGCAATAAATTAAAACTAAAAACACACATCAACCAACAAGGGACGATGGACTTTCCTCCACCACAAATTCCAAGAGCACATTGTTAGAATCTAGAGTAGCTTAAGCCTAAGTAGATGGTCGAGTATCCTCAATGAGATCAATTGGATTGAATGTTGTATTCATAGGGTCATGGCGGTTATCCTCACCCTTGCTTATGCCAACATGCTTCACCAATATGTTGACCCCAAAGAACCCTTTGTAGAATGCTTTGAAATTTCCATCAAAGACATGGATTAGTTTCTTGATGTCTTGTTGCTCCTTCCTTCTTGATTCTAAGGCCTGAGCAATCATGACCTTCAGTAACAAATAATTTCCACTAGCCTATAATACTAGGTGTCTCATGCACATGTGAGTGGATATAATCATTTGCCTAGCGTTCAACCTCCCTCAGAATATGTGCATCTCTTATATATATCCTTTTTCGTTTCACTACAACTAGAATTCTCTCAATTTCCCTTTTGGATACTCTAGAACATTGCTGCTTTTAACCTCAGTTTCCATTGCCATGTCCACCCATGTGACATGTTGAGAGCTTGAGGGCCTTGTTATGGGGCAAACCCAACTTCTCACCACCAAAATGTTGACAAAAAATACAACCCCTATCCGAGGACTAGAAATACTCTAGCCACCAAAATACTCCTCCTACCATCGAGAGACCACCACTGTGCTAGACTCAATTAATTGAAATGGGGGATAAGGATGCCTTTACAAAGTTGATCATATAAAATTCCCTTCTTAGCTACAAGCTCGATGAGGAGTGGAAAGTCATCATCTCCTCCTCATGACATGAGAGAATGTGCATTCCTATGGCTTGGGTTAAAACTCTCTCCCTATCATCAACACTCATTATTCCATCATCGACATTTCCCCTTGCATTCCATGGATTATGACAACCCTGCATTGGGTCTATACCATGCTTGTGTTGGAGTCGATTTTTCACATAGTGCCCCCTTCACCATGATCATTTCCATCCCCCACATTGATGAACCTTCATGGTTAGTTGTATATTTTCCCATGTGTGAATCTATTGAAGTTTCTGATCTCCTAGTCCCCCTCGTTGGAGCATTAAATAATTAATCACCCCCTCGCATTTCTTGCCAAATGAATAAGCACATGGTGGCTAACACAGGAAATGGATCAACCTAAAGGTGTATCATCCCTATGCCCTCCCTCTTGTGACCAAACACCCCATCTGAGTATATTATTATTATTATTATAGTATATTGATTGATTTATTTTAATTTGTTTTATAATTTTTCTTCTAACAAAAGGATTATATTATAATGATTGATTTTCATCTAAAAATAATATATTAATTTATGTTTATAATTTCTAGAGATATATATTTATAGTGGGTTTCCTCTATAAAAGTCATTGGTTCCAATTTGCATGGATAAGGCATCTATAACTCCATCAAGTAAGGAGTCAAATCATCATTACATATAGGAGGGTCCCTCAAGGCGATGTCTTACAAATGCATGAAGTCACTATTTTTTTTCCCTTTTTTAATCTAAGGATAAGGTGTGTATATTTCATAGGATAAGTAATCAAATCATTATGTAAAGTGGGATAAAGTGGGCTCCCTTATCCCATAGACAAGGGTTTTTGTACAAATGGATGGAGACATTAGTCATTATGTAAAGTGGGGTCCCATGGATGGTGACATTTTATGTTTTGCGGATCTAAGGATAAGGTATATACATCTCCATAAACTAAGCAATTGAATCATTATATAGAGGGGTCCCTTATCCACAAACAAAAGTGTGTCATACAAAAGAATAAATCTATACACTTTTATAAACTAAGAAATGCAATGCTTAAATTAAATATTTCAATAAAAATATTTATTTTGCATCTCATCTTCATGGGGTCCCATGAATGATGACATTTTATGTTTTGCGAATCTAAGGATAAAGTATATACATCTCCATAAACTAAGCAATTGAATCATTATATAGAGAGGTCCCTTATCTACAAACAAAAATGTATAATTCAAATGAATAAATCTATACACTTTTATAAACTAAGAAATACAATGCTTAAATTAAATATTTTAATAAAAATACTTATTTTCCATCTCATCTTCATTATTGATTTAATATCAATAATACTTATTTATCTAAATTATTATGTTTTGAAATTTTAAAATAAATTAACCTATATTAATAATTTAGTAAAAAGATATATATTAAATTAATAAATAACCATTAATTTTTATCATAACATTATATTAGTCAATCAATTGTATAGTATATGATAGAGTAAGTCAAGAATTAGGTCATATGTATTTGCTTATATAACATGCAGCTATACTTGCAATTCTAATGCTTGTTAAAGAAGCAAGCATGCAATGGAGGATATTTTTAAAATATAATTAAAAATTATATATTGTTGAATAATAAAATATAATAAAAAATAGATAATTCTAAGCTCAAAGTTTCTAGGCTTTACATTTTGGCTTGTGACTGTTTGGTCAATGGATCATTGTGTTCTAGATAGTGGGTTTAGAATTTGTTTTTTTTTTAATAAATCTTATGTGGTTGACATCCAGTCCCCCAAATAATATATTTTAGAGTCAAATTTAGGTTCACATTTCTTTCTATAAATGATATGTCATAGATCCTTTATTTTTACTGTTAGTTGCCTCTACTTCAACTTGGCAAAGAGTCCGACCTTGATAATAACCACATTGATCAATATACATCTAAAATATTTAGAAATTATCGATTAACTGATTAACTAAGTGGGGAAAATTAATAACTTAACATAATTATATTTATTTTTTTATTCTATTCCATACAAATTTGACGGACATATTGGTCACTAGTGAAAATGCAATAATGACTTCAATTGTTTCATAGTGTTTTATTTTGTACTTAAGGTTGCATATACTTTTTGTGCAATTGGTTTGCACCTTTTTAAATAACATCCAAAGATTATTTAACATAAATTTAAAAATGTTTTGTTTTTAATAATTTAAAAATATTAATCATCACATCAAAATATAATATATAAAGTTTATCTAAACACATAAATAAAATCATAATGTGTCATATTTGTAAGTGGTGGTCAAAATATATTTTCTCACTTTTCATGTTTCAATGTTAAGCCACAAACATTGAACTCTGATGAAAGATGTCAGTTTTCGGTGTTACTGTGTCACCTTGGCCATTTCCACTTAGATATTAGGTTATTCCATTTTGAGATATGTGATAATAATATGATTTATTGGACTTATACATTTATCGCCCAAAATATACCATACCATGGTTGATGAAATTTTCCTCAAGATTATGAGGATTTGCAATGTGAAGGGTTGTAATCATTGGTTTGAATAGATTTGGAGTATAGAATTTTGTTTTGGAGTTGTATGCCTTTTATTTCATCATATTTTTTTTTGAAAGGATAGATTGGTTAAAGTTAGAGCAATGTGATCTAAAAAGGGTTAATGTGGAAAATTGGGAGGTTTGTTTTGTAGTTTTGTGTCGTCTTGTGCATTTTTAGCGGAATTATGAGGTTAAGGCGAGGGAGGAGATCAATATTATGGTAGCATAGAAAGCATCATTTGAGACCATGAGGCTGATTTTTTACAATTTGGAAGCTAAAGCTAGTTGTTACTCAAGTATGAAATTGCACTACCCATTCACTACTTTTACTTATTTTTCTCAATATTTGCAGTCTCAATAGTAAGTGTTTCAACAAATTGTAGTATGTAAGGTGTTTAAAAATATAATGTGGGTTTTTAAGTGTAATTTTGTAAAATTCCAATTTCCTATATTTTTCATGCATGAATGCCACCAGTGGGTATCTGGATGTTGGATTCAATGAGCAACATTATTATTATTGATTTTCTTGGAATCAGAACTTGTTGTTGTGTTTGTAAGCAACTCGTCCAAAGGTCTTTTAGTTTCACTTTAATTGGATTAATAGGTAAGCCATGGGCAGTTATCAATTACAAGTTGCACAAGCAGGGTCATTGTACGAACATAGAAAGAGGCAGTTATAAGTTATAGGTTACATAAAGCTCATTGTATGAATCTCATGTTTTCTCAAAACATGGCCAAACACATTATCTATGTGCCCTTTCTCATAAAAGGAGATTACATTCTTTCTCAATAAAGGAGACTTCATTTTCCCACATGTAAGTTCAAGATGCCTTGCCTCACATTGTTTAAGTAGTAGACCTTATGTTTTTTTAATATAAAGCATGTTGTTACGCTCTATTTTATATATGTTTTTGGCTTGATGGGGTCTAGACCCAAGTTCAAATTGATTGCGCAGTCCAACAAAACCAGCTATTACCGGCCCTTTCGGAAATGACTTGCTTGCACAGATCAAAGTCTCACCCGAGGCAATATAGGGGGATGCTAGAACAAGGTTTCTACATCTATAGGGATAAACGATTGTGGCTTTAGGTCTTTTCCTTATTTATAGAGCTTCAAATGTCAGATCTATCAATAATAAAAGCGTTGTTCAACACATCTGTTGAACTTACTAACAAAATGCACGATCTTACTTATTCATGCATCAAACAAAGCAAACAACCATAAACAAGACTGCACTATTCAATTACAGATCAAAACCCTTATTCAACATAGATATTCATAAAAATTAAGTAAAATAAAAAAACATCAATGTAACTTAGATCTATCCAACAGTTCTTTCATTAATATCTAGATCATTCTCATGCATTCATTTCCACCCTGCTTAGACAACTGCAGGGCCCTCGTACATAACTGCAAGGGTCTGCGCACACAGCTACAAAATTACCAAGGCTCCGTGCACTCAGCTGCAAGAGCCTTTCCTCTAACCCAAAATATAGACTCCGACTTAAAATAATATTACATCCAAATGTATATCATTAGATCTATCATTTAAGCTTATTACCTCCTATTAATTCTATCTAGACTCCTTATATAGATTCTGCATTTACAATACCATGGTCCAAAACCATGGGCATAGTCCAACGTTCAAAAAATAATCCCATCCCATTACATAATAAGGGGATTTGACCCACCCCAAAGCCCCTATGACTCAAAATAAACTCCGCACTATGTGCTCCTCTCCTTGATCTGTGAAGTCTTTCTTTGTTGCTTACTTCGCAAGGATCCCATCTCCAACAGGCCCCCAACACAAAAATTTGACTCATCTCGAGTCACAAAGCTGATGTGCCTCTGATCTTCGCTTGCTTGAGCCATGCTCTCCTGAAGGCTGCTTGTTTGTATCTGCAACCTAGTTATAGTCCCATGCCCCTGACCAACTGCGCGGAGCATCAAGATGCTACACTGACCATATAGTCATTGCGAACTGCCAGGGACAGAGTCGTGTTTGAATAACTTTAATCTTCTACCATTAATATGACCAGGAAATAATTCCCCATTCAACTTGGCGAGATGGACTGCGCCTCCTTCTGCCACATGCCGAACAATATATGGGCCTAACCAGTGCACTTGTAGCTTTCTGGAGAACTTTGCAAACTTGCTGTCATACAACACGGCTAGGTCCCCATATTTGAACTTCTTTTTCTTAATATGTCGATCATGCCATGCCTTCTCTCTTTCCTTCTGAACTTGATGATGAAATCCAACTATGAATCGATCTTCTTCCAACTCGAGCAGTTGCGCCAATCTCTGCTCCATAATGTCGATGTCCGCCATATTCATCATTGCTACGATGTGAAGACTAAGTACAATATTCTCCATCGACATCACTGTTTCCTGGCCATACACTAGTCAAAAGAGGGTTTGACCTGTCAGCTTCTTACAGGTAGTTTTGTAGGCCCATAAAACAACAGGAATGCACGGATCCCAGTAATTTATGTTAACGTTGCATAGTTTTGTTAGTGCATTCTCCAATATTTTGTTGAAAATTTCGACCGTTCAATTCTCCTGGGGGTGATATGGCGTACTTTTTTTGTGGCCCACTTGGAACTCTTTGGCCAAGACTTCGATAATGTTATTTAGGAAATGCGTACCCCTATCGCTCATCAAAATTTTATGACAACCGACTACAAGGAAAAGACCCTCTAGTGGATGTTCTTGAGGAAGCCCTTATAAAAATAACCCAAATATCTGTTTGTAGCGGAGGTCACTGGAGGAGGTTGGTGGGTGGATTTTTTTGCGGATGTTTTTTTTTTCAGTGTGTTTATAATCCTAATATGATCCATTGCGCTTAATATATATGTGACACATCGGTGCATAGTAGAGGCTAAAGAAGAAATGTAGAGTTATTTTTAAGTATTACAAAAACAATGGTGCAGTTCGTACAAACAATGCATTGGTGCGTACTATCAAATGGCACATCGAAAAACTCAGCATTTCGATACTATTTACTAACGACGATAGCCTGATGTTGTTTATGTACAATGACGCACCGACATATGGTTTTCATTCAAAGGAAGCACTGTGCGCTCCATACAAACCAGCCTAGTGCATCTAATTAAACCAACGCACCGTAAAGAAGTTCGGTGCGCCATTGATACAACTGCTTGATGTGTCTCATAATTGAGCACACCAAAAAAGGGTTAATTTTTTAAAAAATTACTTGCCGTAAAAATTTCATTTTTACTTGTTACATTGCTATAGAGCTCTCAAGCACTAGTGTGAATTTTCCTTCTGTGAGGCGCCCTACCATCGGTGCTCCCATTGCCCGCATTGCTTTCGTCCATTGCTCACTATGTGGAGTTAGAATTTTGCAAAAAAGTGGGCAAATTGGTTTCGAGGATTTCATTGCAAAGATGCCTCCTCAATGCGCAAATGTGTAGGTAATCTACTTATTTCTCACCAAATTAATATTTTAGCGGATTAATTTTTAAAATGGAGCTAAAATTCATCATTTTTTTGAAAAAAAAATCTTGCGCAGTGTGTTTGAGATGTTCGGCTCGCACAGTTCCCGGTGCTCCCTGTAAATTTACAGGCTGCACCATGAACGATGTTAACAGAAACCACATCAAGCGGTTAATGTGACAACCTAGTGAGGTACCAAGAAAAATTGCACTGCAATAACAATAAAATACTACGGTGTGTGTCGGTTTTCGGTTGCACTGACATTTTTTTTTTTTTTTTTTAAATTAACAATTTATTTATGGAAGTGCATTAGTATTCTAGGACGCACCGGTGTACATAAGTAGTACTTTATGTATGGCGGTGCATCGGTCAAACATACCACGCCAGGGCAGTGTGTGTTTGGTACTGCACTGCCAGTGGTAAAATGTTGCAAACTGGCGGTGTGTTACGTTATAACCAACGCCCCATGGCATATATGTTTTGTTAACACACCACTAAGTAATAGTTTTTTATTTTAGCGGTGCATGAGGGTTTTTACTATGCACCATGAACGGTGCGTGATATAAATGTATGCACCATTGGCAGGGTGCGACTTTTTTTGTGGCATCGAATGCTTTTTTTTTTCGATAAAAGTTATATTTATATAATTGCAAATAAATTTGTTATTTAATAAAAAAATTTAGGTTTTATGTATGAGGGAGGATGATGTATTCAATATGTGAATCATTTAGCGATGTCAACAGAGAGAGGAAAGACAACAACAAGAGAAGAGGGATGACAATTATAACATGATATAACAGTGGGAGACAAGGGAGAGGGAGATACTTTTGTACCCTCGCCCTATTACGCCACTCACCCAGATTCTTTTAAGGGAGGTAGGTATTCTTAATTTCTACGAGGAGGCTACATTCCTGAAGGGGCACAATGGGTTATTAGGACAGTTGATCTACAGGTGGGATGCCCACCGACAGGAATTCTGTGTTGGTCCTGACCAGTGGTACCAGCCCATTGAGGAGGACATTTATTTTGTTACTGACCTATCTAGGAGAGGGAAGGATTTTCCCCAATTCCTTGATGTCCCCATCGGTTATGCAGCAGGGAGTCAGTTAGTGTACTCCCATAAATACATTAGATATGATATATTTTCTCGTGCATATTTTTAGGTGTCTGGTGGACAGCTACGCATTGCTTCTTTTGGTCTAGAGGAGGTTAGGTGCCTCTCACTATTACTGATGACCGTTGCACATTATACTAGTGACAGGAAACACATTAGTTTCCCTATTTTATTTTATGTTGATTCTTTATTCCAGATGCCACAACTTGTTGGATGGTATGCCATTTTTTTGCAACAGTTTTGTATAGCCTTAGATAAATGTCGTTCTCAGGCACGTGGGAGGTTGACCTTCCATTTTTCTTTAGAGATATTTTGTTTATATTTCGAGAGGATTTCAGAGACGAGGCCTACTTTTGTGTGTCAACCTCGTAGGTCGATGATACAAGTATGAATGCACATCTGGGGCGGGGTGATGCCTAAGAGGGGCTTGTCCGAGTATCCGGCAAGGATTTTTAGTGATACACTAGAGCTGCTAGCCAGTGTTGATGATCACATGTTCGTGATGGTTCCATGTCCTTACATGCGTTTGTATTGGTGAGGGTGTACCAACATCCTCTTCACACAGGATGATCCACCTGATGCTAGAGGTAATATTAGTGTTTTCTTTAAATTAATATGGTTTCATTTTTTTGTCTTAATTAATTAGAATAAGATTTATTCTAACACATTCTTTAACTTGTTTTATTAAATTGTTTAATGAAGTTGTCTAGTTATTATTAGGTACATGATTCCACCCCCACGGGATGATCCTGTAGATGACGAAGAGATGGCAGAGGCCGTAGATTAGGGTGACAGACCTCCTCGGGTGTAGATACCCATGGAAATACGATGTAGGGTGGACATTCGATTCAGGATGGACTTGGGTGACCAACTATGTAGAATCCTGGTTGATGAGGGAGTCTGCCCTGCAACGATCATAGAGATCCAGGCTGATCGTACACTCCCAAAGCTCTGGAGGGACATGCCCCATGATATGATGAGCCTTATGCGTCATATAGTCAGAGCTTCCAGGATACTGGCGGCTATGAGGGATAGGTGCCATGGAGATGCGTGAAATAATAGCTCATAAGATGATCATGATCATGAGGGGAGTGATCATTCTAGTACTCCACCTCCTCCTCCTTCACCTATCACCGAAGATGAGTAGCCAACATCTAGTCCTGAGAAGGCACCATCTCAGCAAACACCTCCTGAGTAGACACCATCTGAGCTGACACCATCTAAGCAAGCACTTCCATCTGAGCAGGCACTTCCATCTGAGCAGGTGCCATCCACTAAGCAGGCACCATCTCAATAGCCACCTCTTGAGCAAACACCATCTGAGTAGGCACCTCCTGAGCAGGCCTTCACTAGTTATAGTCTTAATGTACCACAAGATATTTGACATTTATATGCAGTTCTATTATAGTTGTATATTTTTGACATTATATATATATATATATATATATAGTGCATGTATTCTATGTTCATGTTGATTTACTTAATTTACATGTTGGTTTTCATCATGATGTGTATATTGTTAGGTCATGTTAGATATGTTCATTTAATGTGCTTGCAGATATATGTGTATGTTATAGCAGTTATTTGACATGGGATGTATATTTGATTTTTGTGTTGTGATGATGCTATACAATGCTTGTGTTTTGTTAGATGATCATGATCATGATGATTAGATGATGTTAGCGAATTTGAATGTGTATTTTAGCATATGATATTTGTACGATGATTATCATGATTGTGATGTTTATTTTTAATATTAAATCATGATATTTATTAAAACTGTAATTGTAATTGTATGTATTATCATGATTCAATTTTATTAAAATTGTAAAATTTGTAAATTTGTAATGGTAATTGTATTTGTATGTATCGTGATTGTAATTGTATGTAACATTGTAAAATTGTAATTGTAATTGTAATTGTATTATGAAATTGTAAAATTGTAATTGTAATTGTATGTATTGTCATGATTCAATTTTATTAAAATTGTAAAATTTGTAAGTTTGTAAATTTGTAAAATTGTAAATTAATTGTCAAACCGTATGCAGTAAAATTGCAAAATTCTAATTGTAATTGTATGTAAAATTGTAAAATTGTAATTGTAATTGTAATTGTATGTATTGTCATGATTCAATTTTATTAAAATTGTAAAATTGTAAAATTGTAAATTAATTTTCAAATTTGAACCATAACTACCATATGAAGTAAAATTGTAAAATTGTAATTGTAATTGTATGTAAAATTGTAAAATTGTAATTGTAATTGTATTGTGAAATTGTAAAATTGTAATTGTATGTATTGTCATGATTAATACAATTGTAAAATTTGTAAAATTGTAAATTAATTGTCAAATTTGAACCATAACTACCTTAAAATTGAATCATCGTAAAATTGTAAAATGTATACCATACATATTGTTAAACTACCATAATTGTAAAATTGTAAAATTGTAAATTTGTAAGAATATAAATAATTGTAAAATAATAAATCTAGAATAATATGAACTTTTGTAACGTAATAAAGTATAGAAAATAATGCAAATAAATTCATGTTTAGAATTATCGTTATTTTATTATGATCTTACATACCAAAAACAACAGTATACATTAATACATTTTTAAATTTTTTGAAGATATATCTATATATATATATATATATATATATATATATATATATATATATATATAGGGTGCATTTATTTAAGTAATGATATAGTGAAAAACCATTTAAAGCAATAAAGTAGTTGTATTATTTTAGGAATTGATATATAAAAAAAGAACTTGATACAATGCATTGCTTTCGAGATCAACATAATTGTAAATTATCAAGTGAAATGATTTTAACATTAACACAATGCAAACCAATTAATTCAAAATAGATATTATAATTTTTGGAAAAAAAGAGTCTTAGTTATAAGGTTAAGTCATTTTCTTTATAAAAACTCATCTTAAATAGTATAAATGTTGAAATAACACTTGTACCATATCATCATGTTCTCATCACCCTCATTATCTTCCAGCTCGCTTGGCATGATAACACTATTGTTATCGAAAATATGTTTTAATCTAGGGTCATGTCTCAATACAAACCACCAATTCCTATCCAACACATCTGGGTAAAAAAACACCCGGTTGCAGTGTTCGGGGAAAACATTAGGCTCCTTAGCTTCATCCCACATCTTTCTAGAGTTTATACATATCAGTCTACTATCGCGATCTTTCTTTAAATTGTTACGATCAAAGGTTTCCCACCACTTGCACCTAAAAATAACACATTGGAAAGAAGAGAAGTTCACTTAAATGATCTCTTGTATCTTTTTGATGTAACCTAACGTCCCTCATACTAGGTTTTGATCCTGGTGGTTAGCTCGACTAGATTGATTGAACTTGAATTCCACTCCACAGTCTTGTGTCATGTGTTCATCATCGACATTTTCTATACGAAAAGGTGTCCATATGCCCACATAGATGGGAATAAATGCACCCATAAAAAAGTTAAAAAATCATAGTTTCATGTGTCTAATAACCCAACTGTTAAAATATATAAAATATATATGTTACATTTAAAAGGTGCATTATTAGGTTTAAAATTTACATAAATAGATTATTACTGAGTTGTTGCACCCAAACCCTACATTTAGCGCATCCTCTTCAACACGCAAGTAATGGCCGGTTGCACTGTATTTCTCTCTGACTTGGTCAGCAACTCAACTATTGGGGCATATAATTGGCATATTTTCTTTTAAATGATCAGGATAAGACACACTTATACCAGTAAACCATTTGAATTCTTTCATGTCACTATCCCATTTCATCCTCTTTTGTTCGTACAATGCGACCCATGGTTGTGTCACTTTAGAATTGTAAAGAACAGATTTATTGATTGCTTCAATTTATGCATTCTCTCATGAAATCAAACCGACATATAGTACATATGAGATCAAAATATAAATTATATATAAGTTCAACGTGAATATTTACTTTGTGTAAATTTGACAAATTATAGGTCACTTACTCTTTATCAAGCGTCTTTTTCCATTTGTGTGGAGAAACTCCCCTTCTCTTTTATCTTCATCCTTTCATCATCCCAAATCACCGCACTTGGCGTGTTGTCTATCTTCTTGATGTACTCACTAGCATAATAGAAGTTCTCATAAGATATGTACCCCTCTGCCATAGACACCTCGGGTTTTTCATTTTGTCAAAAAAAAACCTTTCAATTTCTTCATGTACCTCTCTAAGAAGAGCATACAATGACAAGAAACCACCCCAACTATTTCAACCTCATCTACCAGGTGGATTAGAAGATGAACCTGAAAGTCCATGAAACTCGTCGGCAATTCCTTCTCAAACATACAAATAATCTCAACTATCTCTTGACGCCACCATGGAATGCTAGCCACATGAATCTCCTTTGACGTGATCCAACGTACAAATGAAAATAATTTAGATATGGCACGTCCCAGGTCTTGGGGGAAGTCATGTTTCACGCACCCATGCAAGAACAAAGGATAATGACACTACAAAGTTATAAAAACATGCAATATACAAAATTAGTTATGTTTTATTATCCTATGTGATAAAAAATATTAATATAACAAGAAATAAAATCATGCTTTTGAAATTATACATACTCTTAGAAGATTGAAATGGTCATGCGATTTCAACCCCAACAAATGGTCTTCCATAGTGAAGAAATGTCGTAGTGAATACCCATATGATGATGGCACCCTCACACCCATTATAACTTCCTTTCCCAAAGAAAGATCATCTTTTTTTAAAATCCATGGGACATCACCTTCTTTGAAATACCAATTAGAGGGACCAGCCTTTGATCTTGTACTTTCTAATGGTCTTGGCTAATGTTTCTTTTTATTTTTTGAAGTAATAAGATCTTTCCTAACAACTAATGTGTCACATTGTTTCGTGGATATGTGCCTACATAAAGAATATGAAACATTTTTAAATATATGCATGGGATTTAATACGTGGGTAATCTTAATATGCTCCCAATATGGGAGGTTATAAAAGATAGATTTCCTTTTCATCCCAATGGGAAATTTCTCAACATTGGTGTCGAAGAATTCTGGATCATCGAACATAGGCTCCCCATTTGAAGTGAAAATTTCTATGAAATCCTTCTCCTTCTCTCTCTCATATTCTCTAAGCCATTCTGGTGTCATTATTGCAAGCCTTTGGGCTCTCTCTCATTTACCATTGAAAGTGGATGTTGCTCTTCTGTAAGGGTGTTCTTCTGGGAGGAATACCTTGGAGAAATCATACACTAGCTTGCGTAGGTCGTTGGACCATATAACTTTCATAGAAGGTCCACAACATTTATATCCATAATACCCTTTTGTTACAAGACCTATGAAATTATTGTATACAATATGCATGGCATTTTAAAAAATATCATGAAGATCAGAACAATTACAACGAATTATATTAATATGCGAAATAATATTATTACATATATAAGCAAATCAATAAACATGTAATTTACCAAAGCAAACTCCTAAGCCTGTATAATCATGTGTCGTGTAAGAACATATGCCATACAATGTAAAAATCCTCTCTACTAAGATGTGTCTTGATACATCATATACATTTATCCCATCCCATAATTCATTCAATTCATCTACTATTGGTTGTAAGTAGACATCCATATTATTCACTTTTCTTCTACTAGGGACTATGAGAGCCAACATAAGATGTTCATTTTTCATAGAAAACCATGGGGGGATATTTTTATTGATCACTACTACAGGCCAAACATAATAATTGGTGTTCTATATGGAATATGTGTTGACGCCATCCATGGCTATGCTGAGTTGTAGCCTCCATACTTCATCCTTGAATTTTTCGGTCCATGTATCCTCTATATGCTTCATGGATATTGAATCTGTTGGGATTCACATAACTCCCAATTCACTTCTGCGTGAGGCATGCCATCCCTGCAACATAGCTAATTCTTTGCAACGAAAGAGCCTTGAATCCTTGGGATCATAGGCATGTGCCTCAATATCTTAAAAGGAGGACCACATGATTTACCCTTCTTTTTTTATTTATCATACCTATCATGCCCACATTTCAGAAATATCTCTTTGTTTGCATATTCTCCTCTATATGGAATGCAATCATTTGGACATGCATGATATGATATGTACTCAACACCCAACATAACAATTTCTTTATCTCTTCACAACCACCGGGCAAGACGTTATCACTCAAAAGAGCATTATCTTTGAATAACCTGTATTTGTGGATAATATTAAATGTATAATGCCAATAATTATTAACGTTCATAAAATCGACCATTTGTAATGTTGATTTTGTGACAAGATTTCTCAAAATATAAGGGAATTGATGGTGAATTACCTCAAAATTTCTGAGAAACATGCATTTGACAAGCCAAAATTTGCTTTCAAGTTTTATAGTAACACATTAGGGAAATTTTGAGGTCTAAAATGGGCCTCCTAAGGAAATAATAAAATAATAGCTAAACCAATAAAATAGCATTTATGAATTTGCAATTCACTTTTTGCATCAAAATCCATGTAACCATAGTTAAATTCAATTCAAAAGTTGTACCAAAATAAAATTAATAAAAAAATTGTATTGATGTGACTATAAATAAGAATGAGTTTCTCCAAAAAAATTCATTATCGTTGAACAACTAATGCATTTGTCCTTTGTACTTAAATAACTTAAAATAAAATATAAATATAAATTTATAAATTCTTAATTATATTATATGCTATTAATTAATATATATATATATATATATATATATATATATATATATATATATATATATATATGTATGTATGTATGTATATATTCTAAGTAAATCTATTTCTATTTATATACTGTAAAAATACAACGAGGCACAAGCCTCAACAGTGCAATCCCAAGTACTAGGCATTAATCCTCAAAAAAGCATAATACCAGACTGCCCATATGCAGGAAACCAGTCCTAGAGAGAAGTTTTTTGCTGCCCACGCAGGGGAAACCAACACGTTGAGCAAAGGACATATATTGGTTTTCATAATCAAAATAACACTACTGTTCAGGAAGGCAAAAATGGACCCAAACAAAATATGATCCAAAACCAAAAACCAGCTAAGACTATAGTGTTTACTTGTCATTGGATGGAGAGGGAGGCTCCTCCACAATTAAACACCTGTATGCATCACTGCTATCAGCTGCTTCTGCGGGATTCACACAGGTGGAGTCGTCCTTAGAAATAGTTGAGACGCGAGCCATGGGATCTTTTCCTTCCCAATTTTTGTTGATGTCCTCCTTGTGAGTTCCTTTGCTACTGGAGGCCCCATTCTATGAGACAATAGGAGCTCCATATCATTGATCAGAATTCTGCATACTGGGATTTTCAGGGGTCTCGAGGCGAGCTGCTTCCTCCTTGAGAGTAACTGTGATGAAGGCAGTAATGTTGGGCTGATTCATTTTACAGGCATAATGAGACTCAGCGGTATGAGTGGTTTGGCACAGGGTGACCTGCGAGGGGGGGATGGAAGTGGCAGTGGCTGTGGCAGTGGTATCTGGTCTCGAGGGGGAAGCAGTAGGAGGAAAAAGAGAGCTAGACTGCGGGTGAATTTGACCAGTAGGCCGGACTCTACCTCGTTCGCTACGAGTGGTAGGATATCTACCATGGTCAAATTCTTGAGAGGAGGATGAGGTATCAGAAATGGAAGAGGGTGGCGTATGAGTGGCTCTGCCACGACTGCTACCCCGATGACAGTGAATTCACTGCCTTAAGCAAGGCATGAGGGCGCTGGAACTTGGATAATGACACATAGGCATAGGTGAAGAAAGAGCTTCAAAGAACGAAGGAGCCGAGGTCAAATGTAGGCAGCAATGCAGGCTTTGAGAGAAGTGAGCACCTGGAGTAAACTCAATGCAGCAAAGGAGGGAGTAGCACCTCCCAGTATTCGTGCGAGAGCTTGGCTCCGCGATACCAGAGGGGCATCTGCAAGCCATCAGAATAGGGGAGGGGCAATTAAGGAGCGGATAACCAGACGGAGAAGAAAGCCTGCCCATCGTTTGCAACTTGTAGCTATGAGTTTATCCTCGACGAGAGTGCGAAGTAAATGAGCATTTACAATCTGCTCTGGAAGCAATTAAATCCATACGAGTGAGCTCGTATGTGACCATGTGGCCAGGCCACGCGTGAAAATCTAGTCGCTGCCAAGAGTTGTCCTCCCAGATCACCTTAATATGCACCCGCATCTGGGAAAAATTTATATTATTTAAATTATATAATAACATGTAATTAATATACTATATAAAAATAATATAATATAATATAATAAATGTATAGGGATATGCATTGTTTATTTCAAGAAATATGAAATGACAATAATATTATTTTATTCAAAAAGTGTGAAATGACATTTATTATGAGTACTTTACTTTGACTTTAAAATTACTTAGAGAACTACCATGGTTAACCATGAGTTTTTATCCACCATTGAGAATGTGACAAATAAGTACCTTTAACTCAAGAAATGCCACCTCAACCATTAGGGATGATGTCATCCCCTAAAATGTGATTGGTTCTCATAAAGTGAATTTTGATTGTATATTTTCCTTAGGAGGCCTATTTTAGACCTCAAAATTCCCTTAATGATCAGTGTCCCCAACTGGGTAGACTTTAACTAATCACCAGGTCCAAAGAGAGGGGTTGTGGAAGTAAATTTAAGGCTTTCCAAAAAGGTATTAGTGATATGAGAATTATCCCCTAGTTGATCATCGTTCTAGAATGAAAATAACAACATTGTCTCCATGGAATTTGTATCCCTTAATTTATCATCCATACCAACCTCTATTTGATTACCTCCATTTCCAGCTTGTGAAGAACTAATATTGCTGTAGTCATTCCTAATTGGTGAATATGGAAATAGTGGGAATTGAATAGGTGGTTGATTCAACCATTATTGGTATCGTTCCTCTCCAAGTTTTTCTCTTAATTCAGCCTTCTCCCAATTTTACATTGTCGTGGGGTGCACCAAAAGATGGTAGGTAGGTCTCTCATCATCACTATAATCCTAATAATTTCAAAAAATATATTTGAACATGATTAGTAAAAAATCGATGATATCAATTAGTAAGCATGTCAATGCATTATTAATTGGGTTGACATTGAAATAATGACATTATACCAAACAATTATTACCATAATTGTCCCAGGATTGTGGCTAGAAGATGGCATGTTACAATTGGCAGGGTGAAGCGGCTGTCCATTTTAATCTACCAACCGCGCCTTGCGGTATGCTGCTCCTGATAAGAGCTTCCGACGTTTTGGAACTGTTTTAATATTTTGTGCATCTGAACTTAATTCTAAATATGCATGAACATGAACATTTTTATACATTAATTTTATTCAGCTGATTGACATGGATCAAAAAAATAAATTCAATTAGATAATAAAATATAAATAAAATTTGAAGTAATTACATTTGGAGATGGATAGGGAGAATTCTCTGATGGACTTTGAGAAATATTATGGAACGACATTTTGAAGAATTGTCCATTTGATATAATTATGATATTTTCTCCCCGCATTTTGAGAAAAATCAACAATAAATTTTGGTGTACATACCTAAAAGTAATTTCGGTGCCTTAAAAAAGGAGTTATTGTTATCGATGCTAATGTATTATTAACCGCAATGGTGTGGTTTTATTACCAGACACACTGGTGTTGTTAGTTAAGATACACACTGAATATCAGGAAAAAAAAGGACAAATTTATTTTTTTCAACTAAAAAAAAGCGACAAATGAAAAATGAGCAGCAAATGATTTTCGAAAATATAATTTCATAAAAGTTTCTTTAAATACTAAAAGTTATTAATTATTTCATTATTTTTATAAGGGAGGGATTTGCACAAGAGACATACCTGGAGAAAGAGAGCATTGTGGAGAAGAAAAATACTTTTGAACAACAACACTATTTAGAGAATCATAATTTGAAACATCTGGTGATTCACACAAAAACCTTGTAGTATAGTAAAAATGTTAAATTATACTGTAATAATTAAAAATTTTACAGTTTTTGTTAGATTTAATACATGCATAGTAATTTTTTTTAATTTTACTGTGCATTTTACTAATAAAATCATTTACAATCTCTCCATGGGCGCAGTAATTTGCGTGTACACCTTAATGAACTTCCCATAATAGCTTGCATGTTCGAGGGTCGTGCGTAGCTTTTTTACGCTTGCTCAGGGTTCCAAATTGATAATCACAACAATATTTGTAGGGTCTACCATAAATCCCTATTTACACACAATATTTCCCAACAAAATACCATATGGTATGAAGAAAATGCACTTCTTCATATTTAAGGAGAACTACTACTTCCTGCAGGTATCCAACATCAAGCGCAAACTAGAGAAATGCTTATTTAACAGGCCAAAGACTGTAAAGTAATCGAAATATACTTCTAGGAACTTGTGGATATATTATTTGAAAGCTGCAAAAACAATCATGGAAAATATAGGTGTCACATTCTTCAAACCAAATGGCATGAAAGTGTACTGAAAGGACCCCCACACAGTAGCAAATATGGTCTTTATCTTATCTTCTAGCGCAATCCTGATTTGATGATAACCCGAGAATCCATCCGTAAATGAATAGGCTTCCTTCCCACCAATTTTCTCCAATAATTCATTTGTGAATGGTGTCAGAAACGGACAATGGACACATGCATCATTCATCTTGTGGAGATCAACACAAATCTGTATCTCACCCTTATTCTTATTTTCTTGGACCACCATAGGGCTAACCCACTTAGAATCCTCGAATGGTTCAATGATGCTAGCGTTAAGCATCTTGTTGAGTTCTTCTCTCTACTTCTCCTTGTAATTTAGATTCAACCGATATGGGTGTTGCTTGACTGGCTTCACATCAGGCTTCAAAGTGATGTGCATCAATCCTAGATCACCCACAATGCCTTTTAATTCTGAGAATTTTGTAGGGAACAGGTCTTAGCATTTTATGCAGCAGATCAGTGACCTTGTTGATTGTGTCATCAACCCAATAGTCCCCTATCTTGGAAAATTTGGGCTCTGCCTCTGAGCCTATGTTGAATTTTTGAGTCCTGACTAGTTGTGCTACATCTGACATTTCTATCTCGGGCCCCGAAACCTTATGGTGTCCATCTGAATCAAGAATATTAACGTCTCGCAAATCCTCCTCACCTTCCTCTATGATCAAATTGTAACATTCATGGGCTTGTTCCAACTGCACAGCCCAGTCAGGCTGTACCAGATTCCTTGAGTCCTTAGTAATGTGAAATAATCCTGCCTTAACTTCTTGAACGGCCTAATTAATACACTCCTAGCCATTAGCGAAACTATACGTTAACAAGAATCCTTCTATCATCTCGTCCCAATCCGTAGTTCTATTGCAAAAATATGTTTCGAGATACCATTACTGAGTTATCGTCACCAAGGACTGAAAGCACATGTGCCCCCATTTTGGTTGAGGTTCGACGCTCCAAGATATGGTACAACGAGCCAAATATGCTCACGAGGATCCTTCTAACCATCATAATTCTCCACGATATTTGTATCAACATGAACAAACCTCAAACTTATCAAGTTGAAAAACTCCTTCCATCCTACAAAAATTTCTTTGTGCGCGCCCCACCATCAGTCTAGAGTAGACCTCAATGCGAAGTCCAAAGCTTCATATCTCTGGTCCTTAGGCAAATTTTGCTAAAATTCTTCCAAAAACAAGACAACATTCTCTATTCCATCATAAAAAGTCAAGTCGCACACTTCTAAGTGGACACATCACAAATATTTGGTGACTCTGGTACAACGCTTAGTAGTGACTTCATGCAAGAGATTCTTCCAATGCTCTAGCTCTTCAATAGAATTTAAAACACATGAACTATTGCACTCCCAACATATTCTACCATCCGTGGTGGGATTGATCCAGTATACATCCTGCATAGTAAGCTTTTATATCTAATCAATATTAGCATCCCCATACTCATGCTAGATAGAATTTGTATAGCGTGCACCTTTGAAAGGATCTAATGGCACAAAAAATCGGGTACCATTCTTTTCAAAGATCATCTACCTCTTATTTAGGTTGATTATAGCATCCATGTCGTAAGCCTAGCCAAATCCCAACCTAACAGGATATATATTACTATCATCAATGATATTAATAACTTTGAAGTCGAACAATATGCTAGCTCCATCAATATCTATGTTGATCCCCTTTTTCCCCATAGCAATGATCTTTTGCTGATTTTCCATCCTCAGTTGAATTGGTGACCATTACAACTTAGGCCTTCCCATATGCTCCCATGTCTATTTTGGCAGAACCTTGGCATGTGATCCTAGATCTAGAATGACTTGATCTGTCTCATAACCTCTGATCTGCGTAGTCAAACTCATCTCTCTTCCAATTATTTTCTTGTTCTTGTACAACTTATTTACTGTGCGTTGTTCTAGTTGCAGCTTTTCCATTCCAACGTAGTTATCTATTAGTTCCTGTAATCCTTCTACAACCTTGTGGTCCCTCAAATATTTCATACACATCTGCATAAAAAGGATTCCAAATAGTTGTCACTGTGCGGTGTATATCTAAGCTTTACGATTCATAAATGTCTTCTTTTCTTACATGAATGTCTCTTTCTCATGCTATACATTAAACCCAACATTCGTATCTCCAACTTTCCTTACCCATTTTTTCGTCACCGTCTTTTTCCCTTTTGCACGGTCTCCTACGGTACTCACACCACTATGTGTTACTATGTGAACACTTAGATCTTCCTATCACAGTTCAACCCTCATGATTTGAATATTCTGATCTGACTACTGGTTGCTCTTCTCTTGCATTTTAGCTAACAAAATGGGACATTCTTTGATTTCATGACCAAATTCTTGATAATACTTACAAGATGCTAAATACGATTCTAACAATATTTTGAAAATTTCAAGCCTGTCTGCATTTGTAACATATCATTTGTCCTTTTCCATGACCAATGCCTCCTCCTCGGCCATGCCCTTGGCCTAGGAAAACTCCTCGCGCAATTGGTGAACCCAAAGCTTCGTGCCCTTCTACCTGCATTTGATATGCACCAGGATTATTCTACATCATAAGATCATAGCTCTTACAATGTTTCTCATCACGCCCCACCAAACTATAGAAATTGCAGAACAATTGATTCAAAAATATCACAAAATTTTGCAGTAGGTGACAATAATCTGTAGAACGCTGGCCTACAAATTCGCATAACCTACACCATACATGGGGCCCTACTCCTGGCCCAACGCTCGATTAAGGTTTTAATGTACTCGGTATCCAAGCACCCAAATAGTATCTATACATAGGGAACTTCGCTTTATAGTGACCCTTTTATTTGCACTTGATGCACCAGACTTTCAGCCTTATATAAGATTGAGCCTCCTTTCCCTTCTTTAAATCCTGGAGCTCCACATGAAAGCTTTCCAAATGAGTCTGAATATGTTGCACTCCTATGCTTGTATCAACTACTAGCGAAGCTTCAAGCTTCATTGCGATCTCTAGCGCTTAAGCCTGAGTAGCAATCTTCTGTTGTGACAATGGAAATATGAGACGAGGAAACAACACAATAATGAACTATTCTCTATGTTGTTCATTTGGGATCATGAAACTAATCTGTCTCAATAGTGTATTAAACCTCCGATCTACCTCCCATATAGTCTCAGTAGCTAGCTGCTTAATTTATTTGATCTCTGTGATACACTGTGATTGCAAATTTGGTTTCTTGAATTCAACGTTCAACGTAGTCTTTGTCTCAACCAAAGAAAAATTTGCATTCATCATAATATATTTCATGTACCAAGACAATTCTCTATCTTGTAGTGTGGTAACCAACTACACGTTCTTCATGTTTTCATCTGTAACTTTCTGCAAACTCCATATCGCTTCTACCACAAACCAAAACTATTTAGGATCATCTGTTCCTTTGAACACATGCATATTTGGTGGTTAGGCCATGGAAAAAGGGGAAGGTGGAGGTGGAGGTGGAGGAATCAAATGGAATGGAATGATGATGGGGTTGTAAGGCCAGGGAATATCCACAGTGCTTTGCTTACTTTCAGATCTCAGACTCCTCGAGGTAGCGGGGTTGCTTTGTATTTCTTCAGACCCAAACAAATGGACCATATTTAGTTTCAATATAAGTACCCCAATCTATTCTGAATATTTTATCGCTCCGTGTAGCACTAGGTTCTCTTTATTCGAACATCTATTTGAGCGCATCCGTAATATACCCTTTTCACATAATAGCATTCAAATCTAGAACTTCAATGAATTCATTTATTTACCTCTAGGGCCTTTAAAGAACTTGCGTTCGACTTCACTATAAGACACAGAAGTGTCGTTCATGAAATTAGTGATAAAGCCTCCAAGGATATTGTCTATCCAATAATCAACAACCCTCATGATCTCGTTATAAATCTTTTTTAGCTTCTCAATTAGATATGGGGTCCACACAATTATCTTATTATTTAACTGACTCATCTGTGCAGCTAGTCTTGATATCCACTCATACAACTCACTAACAAACAACGCAAAAAATATGTCGTACTGATCTATATAGATATACTTCTATAACCAATGTTCAGTAGAGATGCATGGGTTTCTGTTTTCTTGCACAACAAACTCACTTTCTTTTAAACTTACCCAATCTTCAATCTCTTGCTTCTACGGATTCCACATCCAACTATCCCTCAATCGGAAGCCGTTCATGGAAAAAAACCCATTTGTTGGCTTGATGGGGCCTAGAAACTGGTTTAAAGTGACTATGTAGTCCAAGAAAACCCACTATTACCGGCCCTTTCAGCAACGACTTGCTTGGGTAGCTCAAAATCTCACCTGAGGAAATATAGGGGGATGCTAGAACCAAGTTTCTGCATTTAGAGGGATAAAAGACTATGAATTTAGGTATTTTCCTTCTTAACAGATCTATGCAGGTCAGATCTATCAATAATACAAGCGATGTTCAATAGATATATTGAAATTACTAACAAACTGCATGATCTTACTTATTCATGCATTAAACAAAGTAAACAACCATAAACAAGGTTGTGTTGTTCAATTATAGATCAAAACCATTAGTCAACGTAGCTTTTCATAAACAATAAGTAAAATAAAAGAACATCAATGTAACTCAAATCTATCCAACATTTCTTTCATTAATAGCTAGATCCTTCTCATACTTTTAGTTCCACCCTGCATAAATAGTTGCAGGGCCCTGCACACATAGCTGTAGGGATCTGCACACATAGATGCAAAATTCCTAAGGTATCTGCGTACTCATTTACAGTAGCCTTTTCTCTAACCCAAAACACAAACTCTGACTTAAAACGGTATTACATCCAAATGCATCTCATTAGACCTATCATTTAAGCTTCTTCCCTGCTATGAATTCTATTTAGGGTCCTTATATAGACTTTGCATTTAAAATACCATGGTCTAAAACCATGGGCAGAGTCCAACATTCACAAAATAATCCCATCACATTACATAATAAGGGGATTTGACCCACCCCAAAGCCCCTATGACTCAAAATAGACTCCGTGCTACGCGCTCCACTCCTTGATCTGTAGAGTCTTTCTTTGCTGCTTACTTTGCGGGGATCCCATCTACAACATTTGTTCTATCTAGTTTATTTTTGAGATATGTAATTTTATTTTACCAAAAATGAAAAAAGTGAGATGACCAAACTTCATTTAATAATCGTGGTTAGTTTGTTGTCCCGAACTTAAGGGTTTCTGCTATATTGTTTTTGAAGTGATTCTTCACATTCTTTCCTTATATCTCTAGGTTTTGAAGTTTGTTGTAATTATTATTGGCTTTTTCCACTTATGGGTTTAAAGCATGCTAGCTACAAGAAGATTGGGTTCGAAGCCTAGTAACTTACACTTAGCCTGGAGATAACGAACAATATTATTTCATTTTTGGTGAGGTTTTCCCATTGATATAGGTCTTGTGAAAGGTCAAATTCCTCCACTAAAAAAAAATTGATTCTAGACTAAGTAAATAGAAATTTTCCTCCTCATTCCTTGATTATTATATAAATAAGGGCCTATTGCTTATGAAAATACAGACTCAGAAATCAATAAATTAATTTGATATAGGTTTTTCTATGAGAATGAGTTCTCTGTCTTGGTTAGTGGGTTTGGGATTTATTAACCTTATATTTGCTTGGCTCTATTCAATCATAGATTCCTAAGTTCTATTCAAACCCTACTCTTTTGGATTTCTTCCTTAGATCTGGTTCATGGCCTCTATTTGATTCATGAAGTATTTTGGGGTTGCCATGTAGCAAGGAGTGAGGGTAAATATTTTCCATCTCTTGTCATAACCCTTCAAATTCATTCATTTACCTTCATTGACCCCTTTCTTTATGTCATTCTATCCCTTTCATACCTATAATTGGTCCCATACATATTACCACACCTCGTGCTTGAAACCATAATAATGACATATACATCTTAGTAGTAGAGAGGGAATTTGATAAATGAAGCCTGGGATATTTTCATTGAGCACCATTTAGGCATCACCATCTCACTTCAACCAAAAACAATAGGTCTAATAAATCTATCTACATTCCTTGTCCTAGAATTTTTACTTCCCTCTTCCCAATATTGCAAGAAGAATTAGAAGACTGGTTATAGAAGTAGAGAAATGGCACATGAAAATAGAAATTAGGCTAGAGAAGTAAAGAAATGGCACATGATGGGAGATCAGGTAATATAAATGACAATTTGTGGATTGAAATCTACAAGAGACGATTGTGATTGTTTTGTGACATTCACATGAAGTACATTGAAATCTATGGGAAATGAAGGTAAAACTGATGAAATTATGATCAAATGTATATCTTATTGGTTTCAGGCATTAAAATATATTATCAGTTTCAAGTATGTATCACTAGATATGATCTAAAATGTGAAAAAACATGAGGGAAGATAGAAAATGTGCAAACAACTGCATGGAAACATGCCCATAGACACATATCGACATGCATACAACCACGGGGAAAATGAAAAACATAGCATGGAAAAAGTCTCAGCAATATAAGATCGAAAGACTTTGGCTAAATTGTAATCATGCAAAAAATTTTAGCAATAAGAGATGAAAAAAAAATTGGTTAAATTGTAAACATGGGAAAAGTCTCAGCGATAAGAGATCAAAAAACCTTGGCTAAATTGTAAACATGGAAAAGGTTTTGAAAATAATAGATTGAAAAAAATTTGGCTAAATTGTAAACATGGGAAATGTGTTGGTAATAAGAGATCGATTCTTCTATGCAATCAAACATGAGAAAAGGGAATTTTAAATAATTTGAAATATAATTTTGTTTTAAAAATTTGGTTAAATCCTAAAAAAAGGAAAATTTCAATGAGAACTAATAGGAAATCAATGAATATTGATTTCTATTTACACCGCCTTTTGCAAGTATAATAAAGAATCAAAACAGAAGGATTCATGAAATGAATCACGTTTTAAAAAAGATAACTATAATATAGGTTTATATTGTTATGATATTTACTAAATGTTTGAAAAACAATTAATAAATTCTTTGCTAATGATTATGAAAGTGTGTGTGAAGATAATTTGTAATTAAAATTATTGGTGTTGGATAATTAGAGAAATAGTCAATCAAGAAGCTATATATTTACAAAAAGGTGGAGTTTAAATATATAATCATAGCACTTAAGAAAAAATGAACATATCTCATCATAGAATAAGGAATATAAATAACCAAAATACTTCCATGATTGACCAATCCATAAGACCACACACACACATACAAAAAAGTGTAACTAACTCCCTTAAAGCAAGGATGACATTTCATTTAGTTGAGTCACATAATAAGCTCCTTGAATTTTTCTTCAACCTATGCACCGAAGAACTACCATGGTTGGAAAAACTAGTTAAATTCTTAGTGGACAACTCTATTTACTCTCCTAATCGACTACACATCATTGATTGACTATCTCTAGAAGATCTAGAGAAGTGATGAATATTATTACCTTGTTATTCCAACATCTCCCCATCAACACATTTCACTTGAGATTCAGGAGGTAAAACTATTATTATTGTACCCCTCCCCCCATAATTGTAGCTTCTAGATCTCAAGCAGAGCCCAAATTTTCAAAAAATTAATTTTTGTGAGAGGCTTCATAAATATATAAAAAATGTGAGTATTTTTCTTGTAATACATAACATATCAATTGATCAAATAATGAGCATGGAACTACACATGCTTCATCCTATTATGAGAAACTAGTGTAACATCCCCCTGTTCTACCCTTATTACTTGTAATAATAATTGTGATTGTAACACCAATGTGGAGAAGCATGATTTGTTGAACCTCAATTAAACATAGGAAAATTGATATTTAAAATTAAATAATTAACACAACTAAGGAAGGAATAACCTTATGAATATTTGTTCCAAGGGGAGCTTGCTTGCTCACATGTTTTTAAAATCCATAATCCATGCCCTATAAAAATTAATGTTGCAGTTACTTGCAAACTCGTGAAGTCATTACCTGACATAATTTTAGTGTGATACAATTGGAGAAGAAATAGGTTGTTTTCAGTCATTAAGAGATTATACTAGGGTGGTGGAAGCAGAGGGAGGTTTCCATTCCTATTCCCGCTCTCACAGATAGATGAGAAAACTGAGAGGGATGACCCTTCAAGAAAGCCAAGTATGAGCCAAGCGATGCCTAGACAAAAACACACCAAATAGCCAAATATGGCTCTCCCAACTACACAAAGGGGTGTATATAACCTATTTATACACATAACAAAGGGACACTCGAGGATGGACGGATAGAATCATTCAAAATTTCGCTCTCAATCTCACTTTTTCATGCTCATACTCTCTCCCTATTTCAGATATATATTTTTGGGACCGACTACGAGTCATGCATGTGAAGTGTTTTTCTTCTCTTTCTATGTTTTGGTATGGGGAAATTTATATCTATTAGATAATTGAAGACTCTAAGGCTAGTTCAAGACAATGTGGAGCTGTGAAATGTGACCTTGATGGCCTAAAAATACTAGGGATGACATAGAGTCTAATTCTCTGTGACTTTGAGCCTATACCTTGTGAATCTTGAGTATTAACCGACTGGATTGTTTTTTAGAACACTGAAATCCATGCATGAGATTATTCCTATCTGTAGCTTAGTGATTGAATTAAAAACCACTAGGTGCTTGCAGTTATACTAATGAAACACTTAGTTCCTACTAAGTTCTTAATAACTACCTAACGAACCACCTTCATAATGGAATCAATCCATGGGTTAAAACCACTAGGTGCTTGAAGTTAGATTGAGGAACCACTTAGTGCTTTCTAACTAACATAGATATCACCTTCATATTGGAATCAATCCTTGGGTAAAACCACTAGATGTTTGTAGTTATACTGAAAAACCACTTAATTCTTGCTAACTAGTTAACGAACCATCTTCACATTGGAATCAATCCCTAGATTAAAACCACTAGGTACTTACAATTAGACTGATGAACAACTTAGTGCTATGGAATATTTATCCTTTCGATTATTATAATATTTAGGTTCATCATCATGACAATTATGAACCTCATGAGCAATTTTGAAATGTCGATAACTCCAAAATCCCATGCAATATCGCTTCCATTCGCCTCAATATTGTGTCAAGTGTTAGAAAATGTGATCAAGTGCTTTTTTTCTATGATAGTACCATTCATCAAGAACTTGAGAAAATTATTCTTGAACTTGGGTAAAGGAGTAGTAGATGAGGTTAGATTTAATGGAGAAGACTCATGTGAAGGTTAGTGTTGGCATCTTCTTCAAATTGAAAAAACCCATACTTCCTTATAACTTTTGTGAGGTTTGTGGTATACTGAAATAGACTGGAAAAATAATAGAAACTAACAATTTGAGTGATGATGATGATGCTTGGGTAGAAGAAAAAATTGTAGTGTAAATGGTTTATTGCATTCTAGGCATGATTCTCTGGGAAGGAGAAGTTGTTATGAATGAGCAAAGAACGTTGGAAAAAATGTGTTGTCATTGGTTTCAATTGATAACCAATGACAAAATAATAATTGTTGATGTCAGGGGGATTTGGATGGTAGTTTATGCCTTTAAGTGAGGACCATCACAATAACACGAGAAAATATGAATCCTTAGAAAAATATGACTATGAATGATGGACGTATGGCTCAATGGTTGGTATTAGAAGGTATTTTGTGTCCTTGAGTTGTGGAAGTGACAATAGAATGTTGGGAAAAAATACTGAGAGGGGGGGGGGGTGAATCAGTATTTACTGCATATTCAAAACTTTCACTTTTTTTCTGCTTCTAAAATGCATACGCTACTTTCCTGAACCAGACTTGCGTATATACGCGGATACCCTTTACTAAACTCGCGTATACACAGATATCTATTTATGTCATTAATTCTTCACTTAAATCATTCCTTCATTTATTCATCAGATATTCAATAAGCAGTAAACATGTGCAGTAAGAACAGAATAAATCATGACACAAAGCATCACACATGAACACCAGAATTTTAGGTGGAAACCCAAGTCGGGAGAAAACCACCGCTGCAGTTGCTCAGCCTTCAATATTTTATTATAGAGAAAACATCTTACAACATATGTGCCGGCGCAGACTTGACCAGCACACAGGCACCCACCTGCGCTCATTTACCAGCCTCTCCTGGAAGGGAGCTCCAACCCCCTGACTCGTTTACCAGCCTCTCCTGGAAGGGAGCTACGACCCCCGATCTCGTTTACCAGCCTCACCTGGAAGGGAGCTACGACCCCCCGATCTCGTTTACCAGCCTCACCTGGAAGGGAGCTACAACCCCCTGACTGAAGGCTACAACCCTCAGCACCACCTTGGACCACGTTTCATCAATTTTCACACCGGATCCAACAACTTCAATAGAACACCACTTGCAGGCCACATTTCATCATATTTTCAAACTGGACCCTTTCCATACTTTTAAGCACAAACATACATCACCAACAGATACTTATCAACACAGATCAGATAGCAGAAACACAGCAGAACAGATCAGATATTTCATACCCCTTGCTTTAGCAAACCCTAGTTTGCATACGCGCTTTCCCTTTACTGATGTCGCGTATATACGCTCTTCCGTCCACACAAACCAGCGTATACCTCAGTGTATATTTTATTGCGCATACGCGCTTTCTCTTCGCTGAAGCCGCGTATATACGCGCTTCCTCCGCGGCGAAGTAGCGTATAGATCTTCAATCATTGCAGAGCAGCATACTTCATCAGATCAGATATTCAGTTCAGATCTACCCTTTTGCTTCAGACAGATGTTCGCCTAGATGCTCGCCTCATCACAGATCTAAGCCTTCCATAATCAGATCTAGCAAATACAAGAGCAATTCACATCTAGATCCCCTTCTTCATCATTGGTGCATCATACATTCAGATTTATCATTCAAGTGTAACCCTTTCCATTCAGATATACTTCAGAGAGAAGTATTCATTCAAGCTCAGACATCTTGCTCTCACACTCATGATTTGCACAATGAATTTCTTCTCCTTATATAGGTTTTCCTTTTTCAATACCATGAGCCCCTTTTTCAATACCATGGGCCAAAACAATACCATGAGCCCAAAACTACCTGGACGGGGTCAATTAGGTGGATCATTACCCAATACAATGGGTCAATACCATGGTGGTTACCCTTGGTTTTGCACTTTTTGAGCGCTTTTGCCCATACGCGACTTGGCACGTTATTTTCCGCGTGCATACGCGACTTCCCTTAGGCAAATCCGCGTATACAAAGAGACATACTCTTTTCATCATATTTTGAGCACATTCTGAATTCATTGCCTTCTGTACACCTTGCCTTAGAAACATCATATTTTGACTTCATCGGGTGGATTGCCATCGGACAACACTCTGCATCATATTTCCAACAATCTCCCCCTTTGGACTTGATGGCAACCACGATGGTGTTTGGTTACCACAGCAAATAGATACCATGTCACTCTCCCAAAAATGTCACTCTCCCAAATATTTGACATCATTATCTTCTCTTCATTCAAACACATCTTCTCTTCATTCAAACACCATGTCACTCTCCCCCTTTGACATCAAGGGCAAAGGGCGGATCAAAAACCAACACTCTCCTCCTTATGTGGAAGAAACATTCTGCATATCTGATATGTGCTGAAGTGGCCAAGCTCCCCCTGAGTTCATGCTGAATCTTCAAACAGATTTGTCAATGAAGTACATGACTCTATGAACTTCCTATCACCAAAGACTCATACTTACATCCAATATCCAGCCAAGTGTTTACATATGAGACTCTCGTACCCAACCAAGTGGGTTTACAAAATTGACAAGTCCTTACATGGTGAATATTACAATTTTTACATCATGGGTCTCAACAAGACCTTTTCACCAAAATATAAATATGACCATTTATGACCAGCACCAGAAAGTCCTCAAGAAAGAGAACATATTTCAGAACCATAATAATGCCAACACTACATTATACTGAGCAAAGCTAATGCTCCCCCTGAATCGGTGCATCTTTCAGTAGCACTACATATGACTAAGAATCCCCCTTGGTTGGCCATCTGAAAACATTTTCTAAAAATTCATCAGAGCATCTTTATCAAAACATTAGAAACGGAAATTGAAATTTGGAGACACCACCGGAGAGATACCAAATAGTATCGAGAGATACCGAAGACGTTGCTTTGCGTGATTTGTCTTGAAAGAATCATGAACCATCCAAAAAGTTATCGACCCAACCAACCATACGGGTTTTGTGCGGGAACTCGCGTACATACGCGGCCCCATGTTTCGGGGAAACCCGCGTATCCCAAGACATCTTTTTAAAATTTATACGAAGTTTTTCTTTTGGTAGTTTGAGAACACTCCGACACGTAATCCAAGCCTTAATGCTTCCACAAGGCGGTTTGACCAAAGATATCTAGCAGCTTGTTTCTTTGGAGGTAACATACTCCAAATTCACTTTTTACTCGAAGCACTTGTTCACGTAGAAAGTGATACTTGATAGGAATGTGCTTAGTCTTGGAATGCATAACAGGATTTTTTGAGATTCTAATAGCACTTGTATTATCACATAAAATGGAGATGGGAGGTGAACATTTAATTTGAATGTGTTGTAGAGTTTGCATCATCCACATAGAAGTTGGTCTGACGAATCACGGCGACTACATGCATAGCATTGTTGATAAGGCAATAGAATTTTTCTTCTTGCTGAACCAAGATACTAACTGGGGCCCCATGTAAAATGCACCACCACTACTGCTTTTCCGATCATCAACACTTCCAGCCCAATCTGCATCAGTGTAAGCATGAAGAGTAAGATCAGCATCCTTTGGATACCATAGACCAAAGTCTTGAGTTCCTTGTAGATATTTGACTATCCTTTTGACAGCCTGAAGGTGAGACTCTTTTGGATTAGCTTGGAATCGTCCAACAATCCGGGCGGCATGCATAATGTGCAGTGGGGTCTGATGAGTCAGCGAGGACTTTAATCATGTTGTATTGCAGGTTGATTCACGTTCACAGTGGGAGAATCATCATTAGAACTGAGACTGCATCCAGTTATCATTGGTGTACTTACAGGTTTGCATTCTTCCATGCCATACTTCTTCAGAATTTGCTTAAGATATTTTGCTTGTGATAGAAATATACCATCTGCAGATTGATGCACTTGCAAACCAAGAAAGAATGTTAGTTCCCCAAGCAAAGACATTTCAAATTCTTGCTGCATGACAGAAGCAAATTTTTGACTCATAGATTCTTCGTTACTCCCAAAAATGATATCATCAACATATACAACTACAATCAATAGTTTATCATTATCAACTTTTGTGTATAAGTTGCTATCAGCAGACCCCTTTGAAAATCCTTGTTGATGAAGATATTTGTCAAGACGATAATACCAAGCCCTTGGAGCTTGTTTGAGTCCATACAGAGCCTTTTTAAGTCTACAAACAAGATTTGCATCATTTACCAAAATGAATCCTTCCGGTTGTTCTATATATACTTCTTCTTCTAGATCACCATTAAGAAAAGCAGACTTAACATCCATTTGATAAACTTTGATTCGTTGATAGCTTGAGAAAGCAAGAAACATTCTTGTGGCTTCAAGTCTAGCTACAGGAGCAAAAGTTTCTTCAAAGTCTATACCTTCTTGTTGAGTATACCCTTTGCAAACCAGTCTAGCTTTGTTTCTTACAACATCCCAATTCTCATTTAACTTGTTCTTGAAGATCCATTTAGTTCCAATGACATTTTTATCATGAGGTCTTGGTACCAAATCCCAAGTGTCATTCTTTTCAATTTGCTCAATTTCTTCATCCATGGCATTATTCCAACATTCATATTTGCTAGCTTCATTGACATTGTGTGGTTCAATTGTGGATGGAAGTGCCAAATTACTAGAAGATCCCGCAAGAGTTCTCCTTGTTCGTACACCTGATTCCTTGTCTCCCAAAATTTGAGATTCAGGATGATTCTTTTGAACATATCTGGATGGAGCTTTTTCAAATAGATCATTTTCAGGTTCTTCATTGGATTCACTGCCTATATCATTTCCATCTGATGTAGAAGGCCATAAGTCGCTATCATCTTCTTCTGTTGTTTGTTTTTCTTCTTTAGAAGCTGCAGGAGACTCATCAATAACAACATCAATACATTCAACAACCTTTTGAAGCCTCTTATTGTAACATGTGAATGCTTTTCTTGAAGATGAGTAACCAAGAAGTATCCCTTCATCTGATCTAGGTTCAAACTTGCCAAGCTTTTCATCATTGTTTTTGATAAAGCATCTACTTCCAAAAACTTTAAAATGCTTTACAGTGGGAGACTTACCATACCAGAGTTCATATGGAGTTTTGTCACTATTTACCCGAACATGAGCTTTGTTGAGAATGTTAACTGCTGTACGTGCTGCTTCACTCCAGAACATGTCAGGAACATTAGAGTCATCCATCATAGCTCTAGCCATTTGAACAATTGTTCTATTCATTCTTTCTGCTACACCATTTTGTTGTGGAGTGCCTGCTACAGAGAATTGTCTTTTAATGCCATGTTGTTCACAAAATTCAAAGAATTCATTTGATGAATATTCTCCACCTCGATCATATCTAAGACACTTGATTTTTGAATCCAATTCATTTTCTACCAGAGCTTTGAACTTCTGAAATTTTTCAAAAGCTTCATCTTTGTGTTTAATAAATGCGATCTCACACATTCTAGAGTAGTCATCGATAAATAGGATATAGTATTCTTCCCCACGTAATGACCTTTTCCTCATAGGTCCACAGATGTCAGTATGAATGAGTTCAAGAGGCTTACTTGATGATCCTTCTTTGGCATTAAATCGAACTCTGGTCTGCTTACCAAATTGACAAGATTTGCATATGGTACTTTCTGGAAGATTGACCTTGGGAAGATCACGAACAACTTGAAGTCTGCTTGCTTTGTTGATTTGAGAGAAACTCAGATGCCCCAGTCTTCTATGCCATAGCCAATTTTCTGAAGACTTTCTCAAGTAACATTGATCTATGCCGTTTAGTACATACAGGTTGCTTGGATTCCTTTTTCCTTTTATAATGATTTTACCTGTATCTAGATCACGAACCACACATTCTTTGGAACTGAAGACCACTTCTGCTCCTTGATCACACATTTGACTAACACTTAACAAGTTATGCCTTAATCCATCCACATACATGACATCTTTAGCCTTCACCTTTTCTTTTAGAAAAACTGACCCTTTTCCTTTAATTACAGCAGGAGTATCATTTCCAAATGTAACTTTTTTTTCTTTTTCTAGAGCATTATAAGTATGAAGTTTGCTTTTGTCACCTGTCATGTGTCTTGAGCACCCACTATCGATGTACCATTGATTTTCTTCACCTTCTGCAAATAATGCTATCCCGCAATTTTCAACCGGCGGTTCTTTCTTCTTCCATACTTTGGAGCTTGAGGGAACATGTTCTTTAGGCTGGATCTTGTTCCTACATTCAGATTCTTCATGGCCAAAGTTATTGCAATAAGTACATTCGACTTCACTTTGAAGAAGAGAAAAATTGTTATAGGTATTCTTCTTTGGTTCAGTATCCAACCTTTTCTTTCTTGCTTCTCTTGTCATGATGGTTTTATATGCCACACATTGAATAGCTTTATGACCAAAATTGTGACAAGTGAAACATTGCCCATTGAAGTAGAAATTTCTGCGACCATGGAATCTTCTATTTGAGTTTACCTGTTGGTTGTAGTGTCTTTGAAAGCTATCCCTGTTAGTGTTCCTTGAATTGAGATGGTCCTGCTTTCCCTGTAGAGATCCTCTATTTCCTTGCTGAGTGGCTGAATGTAGTAAACCACATGTAACTGCTTTTAGATAGTTTGGTGCTGAAGTTTGAGAAGTTTCTCCGGTATATCCCAGACCTGTCTTTATAAGAGGAGAACGTTGTACCTTGATAATCTCATCTAAGGTTTCAGATCCTTTAGCAAATCTAAGATTCAAGGTCTTTCCTTTCTCTACTTCTTTTCTTTGAATTACCACTTCACATTCTAGCTTTTCAATATGTTTCTTTGCTTCTTCAAGCTGCTTTTCAACAGTCTCTCTGATCACCTTTTGTTCTTCTAAGAGAATTTTGCAATCTTCTAAGCGAAGTTTGAGTTGATTATTTTCTTCAAGAAAGTCATTTTCCTCTAGAGCATCCATAAAAATATCCTTTTCTTCCTTTTGTTCAAAGGCCATGAGAAGTCTAAGATCTTCTTCACAATCTTCCTCACTATTAGATGACCCATCACTATCTTCATTAGTATAGTAACTTTTCTTAGAGCTAGATCTGTTCTTATTCCTTTTTCCTTTATAAGGACATTTTGCAGCATAATGACCAACTTTTCCACACTCAAAACATTTGAAGGGAAGCTTACCTTTGAATCTTCCAGTTCCTAGTTGGAGTTTTCTTACGAAATTTGCTTCTTCTTCATTGGAAATATAGCTGGATTCTTTGACAACTTCCTTTTCCTTTCCTTTTGTAGAAGCCTTAAACGCAGATTCTCTTACTTGAGAAGGACCTCCTTGTCTCATTTCAAAAGCAGTCAGAGTCCCATGTAATTGAACAATAGTAAGAGTTTGCAGATCTTGCCTTTCTTCAATAGCGGAGACTTTAGAGTCAAATTTTGGAGTCAAGGATCTTAAGACTTTTTCAAACAGAGTAGTATCAGTTTTAGTTTCACCCAAATTTCTCATTCGATTGACAACATCATCTAGACGAAGGAAGAAACTGGCAACACTTTCATCACTATGCATCTTCAAATTTTCATATTCAATTCTAAGAGTTTGGAGTTTTGCATTTTTTACCTTTGTATCTCCTTCATAGCTCAGAATGATTTTGTCCCATGTATCTTTTGCTGAATGTAGCTGCATCACTTTAGCAAATTCTGATTCAGACATGCTTCCCAGCAAAACATTTACTGCTTTGGCATTGGTTTCATACTTCTTTCTTTCTGCTGCATCAGTAGGAATACTTGCCGGCTATTGATAACCTTCTTCCACGATTGCCCATACATCTGCACCAAGACTTTGCAGATATGCTTTTGTACGTACCTTCCAGAATATCAGATTTCTTCCATTGAATATAGGTGGCTTTATAGACATTATTCCTTCTTGACTTCCCATTGCGACGGATCTCCTTTAAGCGATCAAGCTTCTCCACAAGGACCCGCTCTGATACCAATTGTTGGGAAAAATACTGAGAGGGGGGGGTGAATCAGTATTTACTGCATATTCAAAACTTTCATTTTTCCTGCTTCTAAAATGCATACGCTACTTTCCTAAACCAGACTTGCATATATACGCGGATACCCTTTACTAAACTCGCGTATACACAGATATCTATTTATGTCATTAATTCTTCACTTAAATCATTCCTTCATTTATTCATCAGATATTCAATAAGCAGTAAACATGTGCAGTAAGAACAGAATAAATCATCACACAAAGCATCACACATGAACACCGGGATTTTTAGGTGGAAACCCAAGTCGGGAGAAAACCACCGCTGCAGTTGCTCAGCCTTCAATATTTTATTATAGAGAAAACATCTTACAACATATGTGCCGGTGCAGACTCTACCAGCACGCAGGCACCCACCTGTGCTCGTTTACCAGCCTCTCCTGGAAGGGAGCTCCAACCCCCTGACTCGTTTACCAGCCTCTCCTGGAAGGGAGCTACGACCCCCTGATCTCGTTTACCAGCCTCTCCTGGAAGGGAGCTACGACCCCCCCGATCTCGTTTACCAGCCTCACCTGGAAGGGAGCTACGACCCCCTGACTGAAGGCTACAACCCTCAGCACCACCTTGGACCACGTTTCATCAATTTTCACACTGGATCCAACCTCTTTAATAGAACACAACTTGCAGGCCACAATTCATCATATTTCCAGACCGAACCCTTTCCATACTTTTAAGCACAACCATACATCATCAACTGATACATATCAACACAGATCAGATAGCAGAAACACAGCAGAACAGATCAGATATTTCATACCCTTGCTTCAGCAAACCCTAGTTTGCATACGCGCTTTTACTTCACTGATGTCGCGTATATACGCGCTTCCGTCCACACAAACCAGCGTATACCTCAGTGTATATTTTATTGCGCATACGTGCTTTCTCTTCGCTGAAGCTGCGTATATACGCGCTTCCTCCGCGGCGAAGTAGCGTATAGATCTTCAATCATTACAGAGCAGCATACTTCATCAGATCAGATATTCAGTTCAGATCTACCCTTTTGCTTCAGACAGATGTTCACCTAGATGCTCGCCTCATCACAGATCTAAGCCTTCCATAATCAGATCTAGCAAATACAAAAGCAATTCAGATCTAGATCCCCTTCTTCATCATTGGTGCATCATACATTCAGATTTATCATTCAAGTGTAACCCTTTCCATTCAGATATACTTCAGTGAGAAGTATTCATTCAAGCTCAGACATCTTGCCCCCACACTCATGATTTGCACAATGAATTTCTTCTCCTTATATAAGTTTTCCTTTTTCAATACCATGAGCCCCTTTTTCAATACCATGGGCCAAAACAAAACCATGAGCCCAAAACTACCTGGACGGGGTCAATTAGGCGGATCATTACCCAATACAATGGGTCAATACCATGGTGGTTACCCTTGGTTTTTCACTTTTTGAGCGCTTTTGCCCATACGCTACTTGGAACGTTCCTTTCCGCGTGCATACGCGACTTCCCCTAGGCAAATCCGCGTATACAAAGAGACATACTCTTTTCATCATATTTTGAGCACATTCTGAATTCATTGCCTTCTGTACACACTGTAGAAACATCATATTTTGACTTCATCAGGTGGATTGCCATCAAGGACAACACTCTGCATCATATTTCCAACATAGAATTCAATCCACAATAGGGTAAGCCACACGGAATAATTTCCTTGAGACCTTTGAGTGTATTGACGCTCAATTACAAGTCATGAAAAAAATGACTAGATACACTCCTTGAGATACACAAATTAATAATGAAGACCATACTTGAGCCCCGTAAGCATACTTCAACATCATCATGAGCCTGGGAAATTTAATGCAATCCTTTCTTAAGATATGCGAGGAATATTGGAGTTTTCTCTCTCTTAGGAGAGGAATAATAAGTGGGGAAAGTGTGTTTGTGCATGCTGAGGGAGTGGAGTGTACATGGAAACTGTGGAAGGAAAGTTGAGTGCCAGCCATGTAGAAGAAGCTATAGTGAAACTAATTGAGGATAATTTTGTAGGAGAGTGAAAGAAGTTGAGTGAATGTTAATAGAAGATGAGAGATATTGTTGAAAAAAAGAGGCTGTAGAAGGAAAAGTGTCAATATAATACATTTCTAAGTTGTATAGGTAAGCCAAAGTTTCTGATTTTGAAAATCCCATGAAAGTATAGAACACTTGGCTATAATAAGTTGGTGTCTCCATTCATCAAAGGTTAGTTCCTCTAAGAAAGTTGGTTCTTTCTAACAAAAAGGGATTGGGGACTCATGTGAGTGGGTGCTCACAAACATTTATTTAATCATAGCATGTGTTATTGATTTACATCATAATACGAACAATATTTTTTTGGTTTTTCTCCTATAAGGGTTTCCACGTTAAAATCATTATGTACAAGAGTTATATGAATGATGTTTCTTTGTTTATTTGCTATTATTTACAAATAATAATATGATTTATTAAATTAAGTAAATTTTTTAAATTGTTGATTCACACCCCTGGAAGTAATCCTTGATTCCCAAAAATTTGTATCGGAGCAAGGTTCCTTTAGGAACTATTAATTTTTTCAACGAGGGTAAAATTCCACTATGGATAGCTCATATGATTAAGGTAATAATTTAATTAGATTCCACTTTTCGAGAGGATCAAAATCGACCTACAGATTGCCCCAATCGGTTAAAAATAAGTTAAGTTATGAATTAGTTTATTATTTTATGACTTGGCCTAACCACATGTTGATCCGGTCAAAGCCCCAAGCGTTCACTCACAAAGTTATAAATAGAAGTGACCTCAAGTTAATTTTCACACATTCTCTTATGATATATCCTCCATGCTATTTTCATTTTTGGTCATATATTCTATTTCTGACTCACACAGGTACGTCGGCAAGAGATCACAAAAAAGGTCGGGATCACAAAAGTGATCACGCATCAGATCTTGGTGATTTGAAGCAAAATCGTGGGCATTAAAGGCTAGGGTAGTGGTCTATGTCCGCATAGTCATGTGGTAGGTGTGTTATGCCCACGACAAAGGACCCCAGAACTATGGGCTAAGCTTGTTGAGGGTGCGACCTAGTCACGGAGGTCAGATCGTGCTAATTTAAAGCTGAACTACAGACACTAAGTGTTGTGGTAGCAGCTCAGAGCCCCAAAGTCACGAGATGAGCATGTTAATTCTGTGGCTCAGAGAATTACTGGGAAGATATAATTTGGTTCACCTTCAGTTTTTTACGCAACGCTTCCAGACATTATTCATTCAATCACAATTTTGTGAGAGTGATCATTGACAATCTCCTGGATTTAGATCTAAGGCTTCAGAGTTGAGATCACTTGGTGATATTTCAGATTAGTGTTTTGGTATTATAGATCTGTTGATTTTTAGATCAGATTTGTTTGTTTCTACTGCAAATTTTTCTTCATTCCTCATTCAGTATTGCTCGTGTTCATCAGTTTTTCTACAACGAGTGTCAGTGCATTTCACTTCTCAGATTTAGTTTCCTTCATGTAGAAGTATGGGTATGGTTTTACTACGTGTATGCTATTTTTTTTCCTGCATCGTAAATATATGTACTCATGGATCATTGTACTCTTGTTGCTAAATCATTTGATGACGATATAAGAAGAATAATTTCTAAGGGTTTTCCCTATAGTGGGTTTTTCCCTAGTCTCGGACCAATCCTGGTTTCTCTATGTGTTCATGCTTCTCTTCCTTTTATATTTTATTTTTCGCTGCTTAGATGATGATGATGATGATGAAATTTTTCTTTCTGTATAATTTCATATTCTGATGTTTAATAATATAGATCTGTACAATAGAAAAATTATTTGGGGTGAATGCAACATGTTAATGATGAAATGTAACTATCAAAGTAAAGAACAATGCTACTTTATGAAAAATTAACATGGTATCAAAGTTGGTTGAATAATGAAGATCACCCCAAGGAGACACTTCTATGGAAGCAAGCAGGGGATGGTAGAGACCTAAAAGAATTCTAGGATATGAAGAAAACCTTATGAAGTTAGTGGATAAGGGTTTGAGATAAACCCTGGTTTATGGTAAAATCTTGATATTTGGCATATGAAACCCTCGCATGGTCTATGAGGAGATTCTCAAGTACTTGGGATCGATTTGAGAGTTGACCTAGTTATTGATAAAGTTGTTGATTGAAGGAAACATTGCTTTATGATCTATGGCTAACTCTTGAAGGTTGGTTTAAGATGGAGAGGATCATATCTCATTGAAGATAAATATTCCTTGACTTACAACCCTTACTCTTGTTTATGCTTATGGATCCAATTTCTATGATTATTATTTCTAGTCATTACTTCTTGCATGTATATTTGAGCACCTGGATATATCTAACCTCTGTCATGATGAGATGTGATGAGTGGATCCCTCTTGAGGATCTTTGGAAATGTAGGAAATATGGATAGATTGGGAATGCAGGAAGGTTGGATAGATCTGGAAAAGAAAAGATGGCTAGATTTGGAAAAGGTAAAGAGGCACTTGTGCACTATAAGCTTCCTATGTGAAGGTGCAGAGGTAATACCACAAGGCATGCATGGTATATTATTTTAATTTTATGATTCAACTTCAAAATTGGATGGCTAGGTAAGCCCTACGGTATATTGAGAATGTCTACTTCTCATATGGCTTATGCATGCATATGAATTATTGGGATTTATGTTTACTATGATGAAATGGTGCAGCTTGTATTGAATGGTTTGATCATTCTGCAAAGAGTACTTGATGTGATTGCTGATCTTGGATATAGTGGCATAACTTAATGTGTGGCTAACATCTATTGTTTTGAGATCCTAATTCTGAATTTAGTGGATGGTACTCTTGACTCTTGATATACATAATATTTGTTGGATCTCCTATAAATGGTTACCTCATTTATAAGATATTATCAATGCTTGTGATAAGCATGATGAAAGCTCATGGAAAAGAGTGATTTCACCTTGTTGGTTTATCAACTAACCTAGATTGATCCTATAGATTATGATATGCATTTTATTGGAAAATGTGATGATAGAGGCATATCTATGAGATTGATGTTTCAGATCTTTGAATATATGCAGTTATAACATGTGGTGGAATTAAATTCTGTAACTTGATGTATTTTTATTGGGATCATAAGATTTTGTTGCAACATCAGCCTGTTTCCCTGATCTTTCAAGTCCAACCCTTAATGAAAGATTGATGACATGATATTGATGATCATGGTAGATATGTGTTTATGATCTAACATATCTCTTATTGCGTGACTCCATGAAAGACATGTTTATTATCTAAATGAAGTGGATTCTCATTCAGAGGGATAACCTATCTCCTAAAATATTATTTCTCATATTGCTAGTATATGTTTTATGAGTGTTCAAAATTGACTAATCCACAACAGAGATCTGAGCCTCATTCATGCAAAGGAAGGCTCATAGATGTGACTATGCATGAGAGACACATAATTAAGGTTTTGTACAATGAATTCAATATATAATCTTAATCTATGGATCTCTGATTTGTCTTTTTGTTGTGAACTGATTTTTGAATTGAGCATGAAATCAGATGGTCACTTGGAAGATGTTAGTTCTACAGATGTAGTACTGATGCCAGTAAGATCTATCAGCTGGGAAAGTTCATATGTTTGAACCAAACTTGTGTGTGTAGGTGACCAAGATATTCATATGGATATGTCATTGTGCTTGAGGATTGTGCATCATGTTTTGGTTTATTGATATTGATAAACCGTGTTTGGTACTTTTGACGTTATTCTTAATGGTTGAGACATGTCTAGATTTATAGATTTTACCATGATTTCACATTTGGATTTGACATGATTTTATCTGGTGATGGTTGATTTTCCCAGATGACTATGTTGTGAGGGCATATCAACCTTCAATGTCATATGTGAGTATACAGACATATGGTTTTGTATTGGCCTCCTTGTTCCTAACACAATGGTTGTTGTGACTTAATATGAACATGCATGACTTAACCATGATGTGTATGCACTTACATATAATTATGTAAATGGCCTCTAATGACATGATTAAAATGATATACTTGAGAGCTTGACATGAAATGAAGTCAAGAGTTGATATGTGCGCTACCTGTTTCTGGTTGAAAGAATTGATACTACAAAATCAATGCCTTTGATAATAATTTTGACTAACTTATAATGAGATGATTATGTTGACATAGCGTTTGATTTAAGTAAAGCTAGATATCAGTGGCATGATAAGGCCTTAGGCTCATAGAGAGTGTTGCGTGATGCAAACTCCTTGATTCAAATTTTTTTATATGTGACTGTTATCAGGTGATGTAATGTTCCAAATTTTTGCAAATAAATTGGAACATTAATTTTTGCTCATATTATCTAGGAGATAAATAAAATGGGTGAGGAGACCCATTTGCATAAATAAAATTCCACATGAAGTGAGAAGGGATCTATGGAGTAGCCATTTTTGCACCTCCTAGTGTGAAAAGGGGGAAAACACATGAGGATGAGGCCATGCTGACCAAGTCAACAGCACAACACAAGAGGGTGTAGCTTGCTTGGGAAGACAACGCAGTTAGAGAGGGAAGAAGATTCCTTGTGGGAGAAACCCTAACTGGGTGGGGTCCATGGCATAGAGGCATCATTTTCCATATAAGGAGGATGAGGCAGCGATAGAGGGCATTATTGAAGATTTGTACTTTGAGTCTATTTGTAATCTCCAGCTATTCAGCTGAATTGCAGTGCCTTTGGCATGAGGGATTCCTGTTTAGGAGTTCCTCTCCTCTCTTGAGTAGCTCAAGGGGGATTTCTCTTCATTTCTCCATATTCAGGCATTTGGCCATAGCCACTTCTTCATCTATAGCGCAGTCACTGGGTTGCGTAGCAGGTGTTGCTGTGGAGGAGATTCCACAACACCATTCCTTGGATCATTTCTCATAGGAAGGAGTTCCTATTCTTTGGGAGGATCAGCAAGGAGGTTTTCTAACTCTGATTTGCATATTTTGGCAGAAGGCCAAGCTTCTCCCACCTTCATTAGCACATTCCCTTCCATAGACTTTGTTATCTTTGAGTTTGTCTGCATTGGGGGTTTGCTCCACCATTTTGGAGGAAGAGATTTCTTATGCAGGGTGTTACACCATTTTTTGGTCATCTAACCTATTATCATTAGATGGACCCAAGTACACCATGTAAGACCAATTTTACCCTAAGTAAAATTGCCTTCACTACGGTAAATAACTTAATAAACCACATTTATTAGGTTGTTTACGGTCCAAACAGGAAACCCCAAAAGGAAATATTAAACAAACCTATATTTGTTTGATTTTCCTCATGGAATAATTAATTAAACCATTATTTAATTATTATTCCCAGTCATGTTTAACCCAAAAACAAAGAAATTAATTAGATAAACCTTTATTTATATTATTATTTTCTAGGAATAATTATTTAAATCTTATTTAGATAATATTCCTTGTTAAATATGACCAAATCACCCACAAATAATTAAATAAATCATTATTTATTTAATTATCTTCCAACCACTTCCTTAAAAAGATAAATAAATCATTTATTTATTTATTTTTAACTAATCAAGGGATTTGACCCAAGTCAAATACCTTTTCCCTCCAACAAATATAATAAAATATTCCATAAAAAGTGGATCTAGATCCGGTTAACCCATGCACCAAGATCTAGAATGACCCAATATTTTGTTATAAATAGGAGGGTTTTTCCTACCATTCTTCACCTTTTATTGGCTATTAGATCACTCTGGATCTATACACTTGGTCCCATTTTCCCATCATTTTCTGTGTGAGCTCCCATTGAGCTCTTTTCTTTGCATTGGGTTTTCTACACCAACAAGAGAGAGAAATCTTAGATCTGAAGTGCTGAGGACTTCCAAGAACCCATCCCACTGAGGAGAATTGGATACGCCTTCTTGTTTTCCTCCCAGGTGCCCAATTAATATAAAAATTCTTTCAAAAATTGTTCTTGTCTTGTCTATTGGTATATGGAGAAAACCCTTGTTTTTACTGCTTAATGTCTTTCCATGCATAGATCTGGTGTTTTGCAGCTCTTTTCTTGTCTAGCTAACTGCAGATTTGAAGATATTGGCAACCACTTTTGTTGTTAGGGATATTAGTTATGCATAGCTAAAGTGGTCTTTTTTCGTACACTTCGACAAAGGATTCATACTAACAAATGGCGACTCCACACGGGTTTTAAATTACGACCGCTGTCGTTTTTCATATTCCTGCATATCCAGCTACTTCAGACCCTAGGATTTCTTTTCAGCTGAATATTTTCCCTATTTTTATGTTGTTTTTCTCACATAAAACCCTAAAACATTAAAATTTCTAACTTTTGTGTGTTTCTGGTCCTATTGCGCAGGTAAGCGACACCAGCCGCAACTGAGACGACAACTTTTCTGAAAATCTACCACCGAGACAACCAGAACGGGGGGTCGCACTTTTTGGCCCATAACCTGCGACCTGGACCTCTAGGTCGCACTTTTCAGCCTATTTTCTGCGACCTGCACTGAAAATAGGTCAGAACCTGCGAACTCCCAATTTTTCAGTGATTTTTCTGCAATTTTTCTGGGTTTTGCTGAAGCTTCTGTCAGGGTTTTCCAGCCTCTGTCTCAGCCCGCTTTGACCTAGTTATGATTTGTTTTTACTCATCTAAGTTGGAACCTAGCCCCCTAGGGCTTTAGTACCCTCCACCTGTTGTGGAAGAGTTTTAGTTGTTTCAGCTGTCTATTTTTCAGAGTTTCAGCCTTCCCTTTTTCAGATCTGAAACCTCCTCTTCAGATCCCTTTAAATCAGCCTTTCTTCCTTTCAAATCACCTTTTGTCATTTTGTTTGGACCTCCCTTTAGGACCTCCTCCCTGTCCTTTCCTCTTTTTGCTGATTTCCTCCCTTTTTCCAGCCACCTTGCCTCTGTCTCTTGGCTGTGATCTGCACCTCTTCTCAGCAGCTTTATCCTTTAGATCCCTGTCCCTTTTGACCTTAGATCTATTGGCCTCTTTTCCCGTGTGTTTTGCCTAGATTTTTCCCCTTTTTTAGATTATTTTTGAGAGACCCGCCTTCTTGGGTTAGATAGATGCACAAGTAGCTGTTAATTTTCTGTTATTTTAGCATTATATACTGTTCTCTGCAGATTTATTTTCAGTTACGCAGCACACTTTTTTCTTGCTCTCAAAACAGAAAGGGTTTAAAAATTAAAATTAACGCACGCCACACACCGACCCTAAGTGAAGAAGCACCTGGTTAACACCGCCTGGCAAAGAATCTAAAATCAATTGTCACTACACCTTTTCTGCCCTTGACCTCACTTGATTCTGTCCCTTTGTGCCCTTGTCGGTTTCCTTCTTCCCGTCATCATTGCGCCCCCAAGGCGCCTTTCCCAGAGACTTCTTGGCCTTCACCCTCAGTTTCCGGTCGATCGACCTGCTCCGTCCCACCGTCGTCGAGCCAGTCCCCCTCCGAGTCTGCACTCCGACTCCTCTTCTGATTCATTAGGTTCTCCTTCTCCTCCTAGTTCTCCCCCTGTCACCTTCACCATGTCTGGTCCAGGGCCTAACGTTAGCGGTGCTCTAGGCCCTAATGCCAGAGTCACTACTAGTGGAACCGCCACAGGAACTACCTCGGCCATACCCTTGCTGTCGTACATTGCAGGCCTCAGCCTCCCCGATTTCAATCAGTTGATTAATGACCCTACCCGCCACGATGTTGGTTGGCCTACTATGCCAACCAAGCTCCCCTCCGACATCCCTAAGTTCGAAGGCCTTGCTAGACAAGATCCAACCAATCATGTCTGATATTTCCACATGTGGTGTTCCTCCAATTCCATTACCGATGACTCCATCCATCTTCGTTTGTTCCAATGCATGCTTACCGACGAAGCTTCTAAATGGTATGTTGACCAAGCCACCTCTTCCCATACCACCTTTGCGACCCTTGCCTAAGCCTTTTTATCTTATTTCCAGCTCCCTCTCTGATACGATACTGGCACGGATCTCTTGACTTCATTCAAGCAAACCTCTTCGACCTGCCTTTCCGCCCATGTTCAGGAATGGCGACGAAGACAGAGCTTATGTCGAGCCCCCCCCTTTGAAGATCGGGTTTACATGGACTGGCTCCTTCGCACCCTCTTAGCTCCTATTGGAAAAGATGTTGCCTCTCACTTTCCTCAAACTGAAGAAGCCACCCTCCAAATAGCCTTGAAATATGACCTGATCTACGCTCAATCTGGTTATGTTTATACTGTTCTTCCTGACCTCCCCAGGCCCGGCGGTGCTAACGCCCCGGGGGCATCTCATTCCATCGACGGTATCGTTGGAGCCCTTTCCCATCCGTACGCTCAACCTCCTATGGGCTATGGTCTCCCTTAGGGAGGGGCCAGCACCTCTAGCACTCTTCCCCCTCCTGGTAGCATTTATCTAGGATACAACGTGCCTCCTCCTTTTTCCCAACCTCCTGCTTACCTCAATGTTTCCCAACCCCACCATTACCCTTATCTGCAGCCTGGTGCGCCAGCTCCTCTAGCATATGCGCTTCCATCTCCCTTGCCTCCTCAAAACTCGCAACAACACTTACAACCCCCTCCAGGGCAAGTATTTGCACAACAGGGTGTGACTAATTCCCCTTCTTCTCAAAGAAGGTGGAGAGGCAATCAAAACCAATCTGCCCCTGGTACCCGTGGACCCAATCCTGGTGTGGACCCTAACACTGCCAACCAGCAACAGGGCACTCAGCCCAAGCCGGACAGGCCGCTTCACACAAATAAGCCTTGTTGGTGTTGCGGTGTTTATGGTCATTACACCCACGATTGTCCCCTCTTACCCCAGATGCGGCAGATGTGGGAGTCTCAAGCCACATTGCACGGACAACATGCCTCCCCTCATGCTCCTCCTAATGTGACCACTACCCAACCGGCTGTGTTTACTGATCCTTTCCCTCAGCAAGGATTTGTGGCTACCCAACCGCCTGACAGCCAGGTCGCCACTCCCTCTTCCCTTTCTGGTTCCTTTGATTACCAGATCCTTATGATGCACTCCGATCCTTCCCCGATCGTCGACCTTCACCTTCAAACTCGGTCTCGCCAGTACCCCAAGCCTCCTGCTCAGTCTGCCCCTGAGCCTCCTTCTTCAGGTTCTATAGAGCCTATTTTGACATCTAGTGGCCCCTTACATATCCCTCAACCCAAAGTTGAGGTTCATACCAAGATTCCTAAGGGACCCCTACGTCGAAACGTTGCTTCCGGTCGAGCTGCTCATTCGTATAGTATAGTAGATGATTTGGCGCAATCTCCTGCTACCATTTCCACACTGGAACTCCTCCAGTCGTGCCCTTCCCAAAAGAAGGCTCTACTATCTGCCGTGGGCGCTGTAGATCTTGCTGATGACCAAATGATTGTTTTCGACACCACTCAATCGGACCATCCCCCTCTTCCTGCTTCCGTCGCCTTCCAAATCCCAGTCAAAATCCGGAATGCCAACATTTCACGGTGCATAATTGATGAGGGGGCATCCACCTGTGTGGTGTCCGCTTCGGTTTGGAAGCAACTCGGATCCCCTGAGCTGGCCCCTTCCACGATCACCCTTCGAGCGTGGGATGGCCACGCCTCCCAGCCCATTGGCCTTTTCCGTAATTGTCCTATCACCCTCGCCGGTAAGACTGTCTGCATTGACGTCGAAGTCATAGACGCCCCGCTAGACTACAACATTCTATTGGGGCGAATCTACACCTATGCTATGTCTGCTGTCCCATCCACGGTTTTCCGCAAGATGTCTTTCCCCCATAATGGAAAGATAGTCACCATTGACCAGTTGACATATCATGAGCCAAAATCTCAGACCTCACCTGAGACGACCATCTCTTCTGTAGCCAACAAGCAAACCGTCGATTCCTTGACCAGTGTCTCCCCTGGCGTTTACAAAGATTCCTCCCTGCTTGGAACTTTTCCTAATCTCCCTCCTCCTCCCATCACTGATCCCAGCTTATCGAATGTTTGCATGATGCAATCGTCTCAGGCTACCCGTAGGCCTACCTCGGCTAGTCAGCAACCTCCCCCTCACCCTCCGCAACCCGCTCCTAGCCATTCATCTCAGCCAGTTGGACCTCCTCCTTCTGGCCCTCCCCCTACAGATGGTATCCCTGAACCGCTTTATCCTCCTGGATCGGTTCCCCCAGGCCTTAACCATCTCGGAGCCGTCCCTCCTGGTCATTTCCCTGCTGGGCAGATCCCCTTCCTGGCTCCCCCTCCCGGAGTTTATTCTGTCCCCGTCATGGCCACCCTCTCTCTCCCTAACCTGACCTTGGGCATACCAGTCTGGTACCTTGATCCTCTAGCAACTACCCCTCCTGGTCACCCCAAACCCTACATGGCTTTGACACCGGTTCAACCGTTCCCCCTCGCTTCCTCCGTTGCCCCTGTGCCCCCAGCACCTCTACAGGACCCCTATCCTGTCGTGACGGCTCCCGGGAAGAAAGGAAAAGCTCGCAAGGGGGCACCCAAAGACAAGACCACCATGACTGACCCGACCCCTCCTCCACCAGCAAAACCTTGTGCCTTATGTGATGTCGCTGGTCATGCCACCCATGCTTGTCCCGAGTTGCCCCGTATTCATCCCATGGTTAAAGTCGCGTTCCCTGAAGCTATGGTCCCTGAAGCCTCCATTCCTTCTTCGTCCGTAACCAAGAACCCCAAGACTCTCCGCACCAACAAACCATGTGCTTTGTGCGGTGTCCATGGCCATTACTCCCACCATTGTCCTCACCTAACGCATTACCGCGCCTCTTTAGAGGTAGTCCGAGAGTATGAGGTTGAACAAAATAAATCCGCCTCTCCCATCCTCGCACAGTATGCTTCCGGCTAGCCTGAGGATCCCCCCGCTCCCATCGACATTCCCCCCCCGATGTTCAGATGACGGAGTCTACCACAACCATTCTTTACCTATCCTCCTCTGCGAGACACTTGGAGCCCAGCCCCCCTGCATCCTCCCCTATCGTGTCGCTTGAACAACTTTTTTCTACCCATACATGAGATCACTCCACCCGTATCTCTGTTGACCTCAGCAGCCCGAGTCCTCCCCACACTTCCGATAGCCCTCATATACCACCCTCCAGTTTGTATATGAGTCATAGTCATCCTGCTCCTTGCACTCCCTCCCGCAGTTGCCGCTCGATGTCTTCTGTACACTCACGCTGCCGTCATTGCCTCTCCTCCCCTCATTTGTTGTCTTGTAACACCATTCCGCAAGACCCCCCATCCACACCCTTTATCGGTTACGCCGATGGTGCAAGTCGTTACTCCCGGAATCTAGCCTCGGCAGGTTGGGCCATTTTCACCCCCTTGCATGCCCTTGTTCTCTCTAACGGGGTCTGCATTGGTTCTGCCACCAACAATCAGGCCGAATATGATGCAGTGTGTGGTCTCTTAGCCGATGCCCTCTTCCATCGCATCCTCCATCTGCACGTTCGTTTGGATTCCCTACTTCTTGTCATGCAACTAAATGGTGTTTATCGTGTGCATAACCCTGTGCCGTTTAGACGCTATTTACGAGTGAAACTCTTGATACGTGCATTTGAAACCATAACTTTCAACCATGTACCTCGAGAACAGAATCACTATGTAGATAGTATTGCAAACCATGTTCTAGATTGGCATTTATCACACACATTTCATACAAGACAATAACATTCATAATCATTAAAAACGATGCATATCCATAATATGTGTCACAAAAACATGTGTTTAGAGTCCATCTACTCTGATACATACGACATGCCCATAGCATGTTACAAAAAACTCAAAACTGGGGGCACCACCTGCCCCTACATACACACTAGGGGGCACCACATGCCCCACACCTAATCACTATCTGGCGGATCCTGAGCCAATGGCTCTGCCCCTGCAGCCTGTAGATCACGTATCCCCTGACCGGCCATCGCCATGCGCCGCATGACCCCTCACCATTCCGAGGGTAGACCAATACATGGCTCTATGTACTGGTCGTCTAAGTCCTGCCACCCGCGCTCTGATACTCCGGTCAGCAACCTTTCGCATCTACGGCGGATGTCCTCCAGAAGGGCGGCTGCATCCTCATTATGTGCTGCTCTCGACCCACTCGAACCTGTAGCTCCAGCTGCTGCTGGTCGTCCCATATATCCGGCCGGTTTTACCAGAGCTATATCTGCATACCAACAGTACATGAATCAATACCCTATCTACTATTCAAAAAATGTAAACATGCCCATACAAGAATAACAATCTGTCACTTACCATCGGGCCCCCATACTTGACCAGGTGGAAGTGGCAGGTCCGGATCTCCACAATAACTCATCCTACTATAGGGATAGTCGTCTATGTATAACGGCATATGATCCCAATGGGCAAAGAACTCAGGTCGAAACACTCGCCCGACCGCCCCTCCTCCTCCTTTGCATAGTAGCCGCCCCCACCGGCGCATCGTGGGCTCTCTCGGGCCCCCATCTGGAAGCTGTATAGGAGGCCGCAAGGTCGGGATATTCTCAAAGAAGAAGGCACACAATAAAGTCCCATACGAGCAATCGTGGTTCACTTGCCGCTTGCAGAGTGACAACTGTCGTTTTAATGAAACCAGCATCATTTGGGCCCACCCATAGTAGGTCCCACTCAACAAACTCTCTACAAGCATCATCTGCCCCCCGGTGATGTGATGGAATGCCTGGTTGCCCAGGATACGCAGCACAGCTGTGGCCACTGCACGGGTTTCTAGCCTCTCTAGATCCCCGATCGGTATCCGAGTCCCCTTGACTTGGAGACCCGGTCGACAATGTCGTTCCACAAACTCCATGATATGCCGCCCCCGCGGTAATACTGGCTGCGTGTTTCCCACCATCCCCAGTGGTGGGAGACCCGTCAGGAAATACACATCCTAGACTGTCAGTTCGATCCTGTGCCCCTGCACTACAAAGACCTCATGCTCTGGATCCCAATAACTGATAATCCGGGCCAACAAGGGCTCTCCTGCTCTCATCAACGGGTTCTCCAAAAAATTTAGAACCCCAAACTTGGCCAACACACATCGGACACCCTGATCTGCCTGGATCTCTGCCCGTAATGTACCCAGGTCTCTCTCTCTCCAGTTAACCAGTAAAGCTGCCATACCTGTACAAAAACATCATCTTTTTCAGCATACAGATCGGGAATACCATAACCACACACAAAAACCAGGTCGCCACTCCCTCTTCCCTTTCTGGTTCCTCTGATTACCAGATCCTTATGATGCACTCCGATCCTTCCCCGATCGTCGACCTTCACCTTCAAACTCGGTCTCGCCAGTACCCCAAGCCTCCTACTCAGTCTGCCCCCGAGCCTCCTTCTTCAGGTTCTACAGAGCCTCTTTCGACATCCAGTGGCCCCTTACATATCCCTCAACCCAAAGTTGAGGTTCATACCAAGATTCCTAAGGGACCCTTACGTCGAAACGCTGCTTCCGGTCGAGCTGCTCATTCGTATAGTATAGTAGATGATTTGGCGCAATCTCCTGCTACCATTTCCACACTGGAACTCCTCCAGTCGTGCCCTTCCCAAAAGAAGGCTCTACTATCTGCCGTGGGCACTGTAGATCTTGCTGATGACCAAATGATTGTTTTCGACACCACTCAATCGGACCATCCCCCTCTTCCTGCTTCCGTCGCCTTCCAAATCCCAGTCAAAATCCGGAACGCCAACGTTTCACGGTGTATAATTGATGAGGGGGCATCCACCTGTGTGATGTCCGCTTCGGTTTGGAAGCAACTCAGATCCCCTGAGCTGGCCCCTTCCACAATCACCCTTCGAGCGTGGGACGGCCACGCCTCCCAGCCCATTGGCCTTTTCCGTAATTGTCCTATCACCCTCGCCGGTAAGACTGTTTGCGTTGACGTCGAAGTCATCGACGCCCCGCTAGACTACAACATTCTATTGGGGCGAAGCTACACCTATGCTATGTCTGCTGTCCCATCCGCAGTTTTCCGCAAGATGTCTTTCCCCCATAATGGAAAGATAGTCACCATTGACCAGCTGACATATCATGAGCCAAAATCTCAGACCTCACCTGAGACGACCATCTCTTCTGTAGCCAACAAGCAAACCATCGATTCCTTGACCAGTGTCTCCCCTGGCATTTACAAAGATTCCTCCCTGCTTGGAACTTTTCCTAATCTCCCTCCTCCTCCCATCACTGATCCCAGCTTATCGAATGTTTGCATGATGCAATCGTCTCAGGCGGCCCTTAAGCAGCCTGCCTCGGCTAGTCAACAACCTCCCCCTCGCCCTCCGCAACCCACTCCTAGCCATTCATCTCAGCCAGCCGGACCTCCTCCTTCTGGCCCTCCCCCTACAGCTGGTATCCTTGAGCCCCTTTATCCTCCTGGAATGGTTCCCCCAGGCCTTAACCATCTCGGAACCATCCCTCCTGGTAATTACCCTGCTGGGCAGATACCTTTCCTGGCTCCCCCTCCCAGAGTATATTCTGTCCCCGTCATGGCCAACCTCTCTCTCCCTAACCTGACCTTGGGAATACCAGTCTGGTACCTTGATCCTCCAGCAGCTACCCCTCCTGGTCACCCCAAACCCTACATGGCTTTGACACCGGTTCAACCGGTCCCCCTCGCTTCCCCCGTTGCCACTATGCCCCCAGCACCTCTACAGGACCCTTCTCATGTCGTGACGGCTCCCGAGAAGAAAGACAAAGCTCGCAAGGGGGCACCCAAAGACAAGACCACCACGACTGACCCGGTCCCTCCTTCGCTCGCAAAACCTTGTGCCTTGTGTGATGTCGCCGGTCATGCCACCCATGCTTGTCCCGAGTTGCCCCGTATTCAGCCCATGGTTAAAGTCGCGTTCCCTGAAGCTACGGTCCCTGAAGCCTCCATTCCTTCTTCGTCCGTAACCAAGAACCCCAAGACTCTCCGCACCAACAAACCCTGTGCTTTGTGCGGTGTCCATGGCCATTACTCCCACTATTGTCCTCACCTGACACATTACCGTGCCTCTTTATAGGTAGTCCGAGAGTATGAGGTTGAATCAAATCAATCCGCCTCTCCCATCCTCACACAGTATGCTTCCGGCCAGCCTGAGGATCCCCCCGCTCCCATAAACATTCCCCCCCTTGATGTTCAGATGACAGAGTCTACCACAACCATTCTTTACCTATCCTCCTCTGTGAGACACTTAGAGCCCAGTCCCCCTGCATCATCCCCTATTATGTCTCCTGAACACCTTTTTTCTACCCATACACGGGATCACTCCACCCGTATCTCTGTTGACCTCAGTAGCCCGAGTCCTCCCCATACTTCCGATAGCCCTCATATACCACCCTCCAGTTTGTATATGAGTCATAGTCATCCTACTCCTTGCACTCCCTCCCGCAGTTGCCGCTCGATTTCTTCTATACACTCACGTTGCCGTCATTACCTCTCCTCCCCTCATTTGTTGTCTTGTAACACCATTCCGCAGGACCCCCCATCCACGCCCTTTATCGGTTACGCCGATGGTGCCAGTCGTTACTCCCGGAATCTCGCCTCGGCAGGTTGGGCCATCTTCACCCCCTTGCATGCCCTTGTTCTCTCCGACGGGGTCTGCATTGGTTCTGCCACCAACAATCAGGCCGAATATGATGTAGTGCGTGGTCTCTTAGCCGATGCCCTCTTTCATCGCATCCTCCCTCTGCACGTTCGTTTGGATTCCCTACTTCTTGTAATGCAACTAAATGGTGTTTATCATGTGCATAACCCTGTGCTGTTTAGACGCTATTTACGAGTGAAACTCTTGATACATGCATTTGAAACCATAACTTTCAACCATGTACCTCGAGAACAGAATCACTATGTAGATAGTATTGCAAACCATGTTCTAGATTGGAATTTATCACACACATTTCATACAAGACAATAACATTCATAATCATTAAAAACGATGCATATCCATAATATGTGTCGCAAAACATGTGTTTAGAGTCCATCTACTCTGATACATATGACATGCCCATAGCATGTTACAAAAAACCCAAAACTGGGGGCACCACCTACCCCTACATACACACTAGGGGGCACCACATGCCCCACACCTAATCACTATCTGGTGGATCCCAAGCCAATGGCTCTACCCCTGCAGCCTGTAGATCACGTATCCCTTGACCGTCCATCGCCATGGGCCGCATGACCCCTCGCCATTCCGAGGGTAAACCAATACATGGCTCTATGTACTGGTCATCTAAGTCTTGCCACCCATGCTCTGATACTCCGGTCAGCAACCTTTCGCATCTACGGCGGATGTACTCCAGAAGGGTGGCTGCATCCTCATTATGCGCTGCTCTCGACCCACTTCGACCTGTAGCTCCATCTGCTGCCGGTCGTCCCATATATCCGGCCGGTTTTACCGGAGCTATATCTGCATACCAAAAGTACATGAATCAATACCCTATCTACTATTCAAAAACTTTAACATGCCCATACAATAATAGCAATCTATCACTTACCATCGGGCCCCCATACTCAACCAGGCGGAAGTGGCAGGTCCGGATCTCCACAATAACTCATCCCACTATAGGGATAGTCGTCTATGTATAACGACATCTGATCCCAATGGGCAAAGAACTCAGGTCGAAACACTCGCCCAACCGCCCCTCCTCCTCCTCTGCACAGTAGCCGCCCCCGCCGGCGCATCCTGGGCTCTCTCGGGCCCCCATCTGGAAGCTGTATACGAGGCCGCAAGGTCGGGATCTTCTCAAAGAAGAAGGCACACAATAAAGTCCCATACGAGAAATCGTGGTTCACTTGCCGCTTGCAGAGCGAAAAATGTCATTTTAGCGACACCAGCATCATTTAGACCCACCCATAGTAGGTCCCACTCACAACTCTCTAAGCATCATTCCATTTCCATGATGATGGAATGCTCCCGTTGCTCAGATACGCAAAGACAAATGGGTGGCCACTGCACGGGTTTCTAGCCTCTCTAGATCCCCGATCGGTATCCGAGTCCCCTTGACTTGGAGACCCGGTCGACAATGTCATTCCACAAACTCCATGATATGCCACCCCCGCGGTAATACTGGCTGCGTGTTTCCCACCATCCCCAGTGGTGGGAGACCTGTCAGGAAATACACATCCTAGACTGTCAGTTCGATCTAGTGCCCCTGCACTACAAAGACCTCATGCTCTGGATCCCAATAACTGATAATCCGGGCCAACAAGGGCTCTCCTGCTTTCATCAACGGGTTCTCCAAAAACTTTAGAACCCCAAACCTGGCCAACACATGACGGACACCCTGAACCGCCTGGATCTCTGCCCGTAATGTACCCAGGTCTCTCTCTCTCTCCAGTTAACCCGTAAATCTTCCATAACTACACAAAAACATCATCTTTGTTAGCATACAGATCGGGAATACCATAACCACACACAAAAACCCAACTCTCAGCCATAAAATAGCACCAAAACCCCCTCATCTCCCAGGTCGCAGTTTTCTGCCCAGTTCTGGACCAGGTTGCAGGTTTTGCCCTGAAACCTGTGTCCCAGGTCGCACTTTTTGGCCCAAAAAGTGCGACCCGACCGTAGAGAAGGAGGAGGGTCTGTTTCTGGGATTTTGGGCCCTAAACTGAACTTTCAATCCATCAAAATGAAAGAGTAAGGTTATGCCTCTTACCTGCAACTGACGGATCTCGATTCGAACGGTCGGTTTGTCCGCTACGCTCGCCGCAAGATTTAGGGCCTTCTCTCCTCTCTACATTCACCACAACAACAATAGCAAATGATTGAATTTGGAGGGAAAACTTCTTTATTAAAAGATAACTCCTGTTTCTTCTTTCGACCGCTGCGACCACACCGTAGCCCCGTTTGACAAACCGTCGGCACCGTTGGAAAGCTCTCACCGAGCCCTCAAATGAGTATCTATTATTTTTTTATGATTTGATACTTCACCAGGACACATTTTGTCCAAGAAGGGTCACTTCACCTCTCATTAAAATCGAATTTCCTCACTTGTGACACTTGTACTCGGGGCACCACTTTGCCTCCTTACTTGTCTTTGTTCGTGTCGATTTTCGTCATGAGTTCCCATCTTGTACTCATGTTTTTCTGGTCCCCCATTGGGCCTTTACTGTGTGGCAGCACCATCGAGTCACCCTTGTTTAGAGCATCCAAGTTGAGTCATCATCGCATTCATGGAGTCTATCCCGAGTCCCTTTGTACCCCGCTATAGCCCTCCATCCTTCATTGCTTGGTCTCTCTCTTGCGTCGCACATTATGACCTTCAGTCCCACTGTCCCCTATCCCTTATAATATTGTGTAAGTCGCTTCCATGTCATTCATGCCCTTTATGCTCTAACAAGGGAAGTCGTCCATTCGCTATTCAGCCCTTTCCATTTCACTATCATAATTAGTGTCAGTCTGTCTGCCGCTCCACTATTTTCTCTCGTGCCTTAGTTGAGGATGTCTCATTGCCTCACCTATAGCGGACCTCCTTCTGTCTACATCAGCTCATTCCTTCCAGAAGCCAGGTCTAGAGGGCGGTGTACCTTGGTTCCAGCTTCCACTCTTGTTCGGTGCCTCGGATCAGGCAAAGGGATCTCTCGTTTCCTTTTGACTTGGTTGTTTCTCCACTCGACCTCCTTTCAGCATGACCGATATCCGTATACTTGATGGTTCAGTGATACAATAGCAGCTCTTGATGATTCCTGGGTGTGTGTGATATGTCTCAACCCTCATGAGGGGGTGGCCCTGCAGGTAGCCCCCCACATGCCTGGATGACCTCCTCCTTGCAGCCTTCGATGCAGCTCCAGATATTTGATGATGTTGGCCTTAGCCACTTGCAAAACCTCTTTGATTTGCATGTATCAGTCAGATTTTGTGAGCCCTTCCCCATGTACAGGGGGCATTTGGGTTGTATTTGTATCTCATGTACTCAGATATTCTTGTACAAATCCTGGCTGTTATCCCAGGCACAGCATGTATATGGGATTCTTCATTGTATTTTTATCTGGCTCATGATTATGCCAGTTGTACTTTATGGTTCGGTCCCTTGTTTACTGGACACACTATTCTTTTGTACTTTGTCTCGACGGGCATAGGTATGCCTCCCCCGCCGCCTTCAGCATAGGTACCCTCTCATAAAAAGAGACTTGTTGCACCTGCGAGTCTCGTCTCCTCAGGGTCTAGTTCTTCAGCACACTATCTACCTCGCATTTCTCTCTCTGAATTCCATTTTGTTGTCTGGTGATTGAGTTCTTATAACGTACTTCGTTCATACGATTTGCTCCTGACACTCGCACGCTGGGGGGCAATCTGTTACACCATTTTTTGGTCATCTAACCTATTATCATTAGATGGACCCAAGTACACCATGTAAGACCAATTTTACCCTAAGTAAAATTGCCTTCACTATGGTAAATAACTTAATAAACCACATTTATTAGGTTGTTTATGGTCTAAACAGGAAACCCCAAAAGGAAATATTAAACAAACCTATATTTGTTTGATTTTCCTCATGGAATAATTAATTAAACCATAATTTAATTATTATTCTCAGTCATGTTTAACCCAAAAACAAAGAAATTAATTAGTTAAACCTTTATTTATATTATTATTTTCTAGGAATAATTATTTAAATCTTATTTAGATAATATTCCTTGTTAAATATGACCAAATCACCCACAAATAATTAAATAAATCATTATTTATTTAATTATCTTCCAACCACTTCCTTAAAAAGATAAATAAATCATTTATTTATTTATTTTTAACTAATCAAGGGATTTGACCCAAGTCAAATACCATTTCCCTCCAACAAATATAATAAAATATTCCATAAAAAGTGGATCTAGATCTGGTTAACCCATGCACCAAGATCTAGAATGACCCAATATTTTGTTATAAATAGGAGGGTTTTTCCTACCATTCTTCACCTTTTGTTTCCTATTAGATCACTCGGGATCTATACACTTGGTCACTCTTTTCTACCATTTGCTGTGTGAGCTCCCTTTGAGTTCCATTCTTTGTGTGGGTTTTCTACACCAACAAGAGAGAGAAATCTTAGATCTGAAGTGCTGAGGACTTCCAAGAACCCATCCCACTGACGAGAATTGGATACGCCTTCTTGTTTTCCTCCCAGGTGCCCAATTAATATAAAAATTCTTTCAAAAATTGTTCTTGTCTTGTCTATTGGTATATGGAGCAAACCATTGTTTTTACTGCTTAATGTCTTTCCATGCATAGATCTGGTGTTTTGCAGCTCTTTTCTTATCTAACTAACTGTAGATCTGAAGATATTGGCAGCCATTTTTGTTGTTAGGGCTATTAGTTATGCGTAGCTAAAGTGGTCTTTTTTCGTACACTTCGACAAAGGATTCATACTAACACAGGGTTCAGCCTTGCACTCAAGGAATTCATTGGAGGAGGTTGTTTCAGTTTGCAAGCCATATTCATTCTCCTCCTTCTATTGTATATTTTGAGTTGCTGCAGCTACCCAACAACTTCGACATTATTGTATTTTCATATTTTGTACATGTATTGTAGCCAATCCTTCTAAGGATTGTGTATCAGTGTTGTAGTAGTGTTTTCAGGGGTTGAGAGCATGCTCCCCCTCATTTCTTGAGCTATTATTGAAATATCATTTTAGTATCAGTTTACGTTGCAGTGTCTCCATATGACTACGTAGTCATAGCTAGGGTTCACATGTGTAGCAATGTTCTCTTGTACTTTTTCCTTGAGGAATGGTATTGTTCATCTTGAGCATCATTTCCCTCAAGATTCTGTATACATTTGTAGTTGCTATTATTATAATGAGATGGCTATGAGTTCTCTGGAATTTTCAGAAGTTTGAGCAAGTTACTCTTCATGCTTATGTTTTGCATATTGTTGTAGTTCATTCCCTTGAGCAACATCTTCTTGAGGAAGAAATATTTGCATAGATATAGGCAGAGTTTGAGGAAGGGCCAGATAGGCTCCAATTCTCATCCTCTCCTTAGAGGTGAAATAACTGGTAAAAGCCTTCTCAGTCAATCTCTGACATAGTGTTGTTCATATTTCCAACAAAGGAACATTTCAACGGTGAAAAAGCTGCTGATTTCCTTTTCAGGATATTATAGTGGTATCAGAGCATCTTTCTTGGCTCAGCCTGTGGCCTTCAAGCCCAAGAAAGAAGAAATCAAGATGATGAAGAGGATGAGCTTGTTCTCATCAATTTTTAGATCCGGAAATAACCTCTCCAAGGAGGTTGAGGAGAAAGAAGAAAGAGAGGAGGAAGGACCCTGAACTTCCTATTCTCATCAAGAAGGAGACAAAATTTTGAGCAGGAAGAAGACTCCATTTTCTGAGGGAGGAAAAGGGGATAAGCTTACAATGCTTCTTCCTAAATCTGCACAGAGCATTCATGGAGATCTCAAGGAGATTAGGAGGGAAATATATGAAGAATCCCCAAGAGGGTTTGATCCTAAAGCAAACTCTAGATTGGTACATAGTGGGTGTGAGCATTCAACCACACACTATGAGGGTCAACACAACCATAGTCCTAGCAGTCCCATGAGGGAGGTGGAAGAAGAAGGAGCAGTGACCAAGGAGAGAAGGCAGCGTGGTAGATCCTGTGTATCACATTTTGATGGTTCACTTGCCGGTTCATCCAAAGCTTGGGTGTAGGAATTAGACACCTTTTTTCAGCAACACCAAATTCCGGAAAGTCAAGCTACCATAGTTGCAACGCTGCATATGAGAGGTAAGGCCTATGATTGGTGGATCTTTGAATCCTTTCCTTTGAAGAAAATGTCATTACATCTTATGCAAATTTCACTAAGGCATTAGTGAAGAGATTTTATGGGAGGATTCTTGAGACACACATGATGGGTTTGCACAAAGAAGACCAAACAAAACCCTTGCATGAAAACGCAATGCCTCTTCAAAAAATAATGGAGGAGGCCAAAAATATAAACCAAAACTTATTGGAGAAGGAACTTTCATCTCACATATTGAAGCAAGGGAGTATGGGGATCTCTTTCCCAAAGGAGGATCTAATCATTGAGAGGTTGCCCACTCATGTTGTAGATATTGAGGGCAACAGCACTGTTAGATCTAGAGTTGATATAACACCTCATGCAGAGGGAAGAGGAGCTTTTTCTCCACATAGAGGGATGCTTTCATCTTTGCAAGGGAGACCCCAGGATCTCATGTATAAATATTAAGGAACATCTCATGTTTTACCTGTGCCATTGTTGAGGAAGTGTGGAGCCTTGGAGACACAAGGAGGAAGTAGGGAGAATGCCCAACATCATGAGATGAGGAGTACACATCCCTATTCATCTATGGAGGTTGATGCACCTGAGGAGGTGATTGAATTGCGCAGTGGAAGCATGGAGGGTTATCTCCATTCATCTATTCAGTCATCTCTTGATAATGATGTCTCATTGCATGGAGAAATTTTGCAGGAAGATATCCAAGATCTCATGTGTGGAGATCAAGGCACAATTCATGTGCCATTATTGGAGAGGTGTGAAACTAGGGAGTCACAAGGAGGAGATGGGGAGAAGAACCAACAACATGAGTTGAGGAGTACTCACCCATATCCATTTTCAGAGGTTATTGCACCAAGGAAGGAAGCTGGATTGCGCAGTCAGGGTAGGGACATAATTTTTCATCCATATGTTCAGTCTTATCTTGATAGAGATTTCTCACCACAATGAGGCATTTCACCCAGGGGGCCACTAGATCAGCATAGGAGGATGGTTGCTTCACACTTGGGGGCACAACTTATTGATTTTATAGAGGTGGGAACCTTGGGAGAGCTTGAGAAAATAGTAGGAGTTTTGGATGGACTCATGAGGGAGGGATACATTTCCTTAACCTCATCTACACCTACTCTCATTGCAGATTCTGCGCTGTGGCAGAAGCAGTCTAGGAAGGATAGCGACCTTCCAATTTGTGACTTGGGCATCAGAGATGTCAAGGAGGAGGACAACCATATGACAGATGTTCTTCATGAGGAACTACCAGCGCTGTCATTATGGAGGATAGATCTGCATTGGAATTCCTAGCTATTGGTGGGATATTCCAATGATCCTTTCACCTGCAGGACATATGATGGTCAGCATATGAAGAGTTGCACTAGCCATATGGAGATGGGGGAATCAGCAAAACCACCCCTTTTCCCTTTATGGATGAGAGGAGACTCATCTATGAGTCCCTCAAATTATATGAGTAGAGAACATGGTAAGGGTGTACATTGTTTTTCACATGATCATTTGTATGGTATATGTATGTATCCCTTAACCATACACATGTAGGAGAATGCTCCAAGAAGGAGCATACATTTTGCTAGGCCTCATGGTTTAGTGGGGGCCATAAGCATGGCTAATGGCCATTATCTTGGAGGACTTGGGGAGGATAGAGATCATGGAGGACATGCTCAATTTTCAACAGGAATCATTTACTTTCCCCAAACGTGCGAGGAGATTGATGCAACACACCGGTGGTTGAGCAGCCACAATTTTTATTAGTCTCTATGGCAGTGGAGCACTAAGTTGTGCTGGTTACACTTGAGGGACCATTTTCCTTCTCATTTGTTACACATGGCAGCAAGCATGATGCTCCTATTTTCTCCCTATGATTCTATTGTTCATGCCTCTATGAGGAGCAAGATTGAGGAGGAGACACATAGGATGGATGTGTCCATTGAGGGAGGAGTCCCTCACATCTTTTGCATTGCATGTTCTAATGGCAACATGAGAAATGGTATGGCCACTACAACAACAACAATGTTTTATTATGAGGTGAGCCATATGATGGGTATGAGACCATATGAGGATGATTCTCGACTCATCACATATGGAGATGTTTGGGCCAGCATGTCTTGCAGCGTTGGGGGAGAGACCTTGAGAGGTCCAGCCTTATTCTTGCCACTTGATGGAAACATTATTGCAGCCCAGGATTAGTAGACACTCTACACTTATCTTAAGTGGAGAGGTGGAAAGTGTGGGGTAGAATATATGGTCTACCATGTGCAGATTTTCAGCCCACCTTCTTTTCCGGAGCCCAAAGGTGGATGACAGTTTTACTGAGTTGCCTAGTTGGGAGGTGACTCAATTTGCATGGCACATAGCTTGGTGATGGATGGACCATATGGGGGAGACAATTCCCATTATATTTCAGACTCCATTCCTCAAGGGGGAACCTCTAGACACCACTTGCTATCCTCTTGAGCATTATACCTTACATGATGTTGGCTTGATAGCTACTTGCATGCTAAGAGGGAGCATTGTGGAGGATTGGATTGATGAGCTAGCATCAATGCATTGGATGAGATAATCATACATGGATTCTATAGGCAGAGGAGAATAAGACACAGTCTATCCTTTCACTTGCTTGAGGGAAAGTAATCTTTGGGAGGGGAGGACTGTAATGTTCCAAATTTTTGCAAATAAATTGGAACATTAATTTTTTCTCATATTATCTAGGAGATAAATAAAATGGGTGAGGAGACCCATTTTCCTAAATAAAATTCCACATGAAGTGAGAAGGGATCTATGGAGTAGCCATTTTTGCACCTCCTAGTGTTAAAAGGGGGAAAACACATGAGGATGAGGCCATTTTGACCAAGTCAACAACGCAGCACAAGAGGGTGTAGCTTGCTTGGGAAGTCAGCGTAGTTAGAGAGGGAAGAAGATTCCTTGTGGGAGAAACCCTAATTGGGTGGGGTCCATGGCATAGAGGCATCACTTTGCATATAAGGAGGATGAGGCAACGATAGAGGGCATTATTGAAAATTTGAACTTTGAGTCTATTTACAATCTCCAACTGTTCAACTGAATTGCAGTGCCTTTGGCACGAGGGATTCCTGTTTAGGAGTTCCTATCCTCCCTTGAGTAGCTCAAGGAGAATTGCTTTTCATTTCTCCATATTCAGGCATTTGGCCATAGCCACTTCTTCATCTACAGTGTAGTCACTGGGTTATGTTGCAGGTGTTGCTGTGGAGGAGATTCCACAACACCATTGCTTGGATCATTTCTCATGGGAAGGAGTTCCTATTCTTTGGGAGGATCAGCAAGGAGGGTTTCTAGAGCTGATTTGCATATTTTTGTAGAAGGCCAAGCTTCTTCCACCTTCATTAGCACATTCCCTTCCATAGACTGTGTTATCTCTGAGTTTGTCTGCAGTGGGGGTTTGCTCCACCATTTTGGTGGAAGAGATTTCTTGTGCCGGGATTAGCCTTGCACTCAAGGAATCCATTGGAGGAGGTTGTTTCAGTTTGCAGACCATATTCATTCTCCTCCCTCTATTGTATATTTTTAGTTTCTACAGCTACCCAACAACTCTGACATTATTGTATTTTCATATTTTTTACATGTATTGCAGCCAATCCTTCTAAGGATTATGTATCAGTGTTGTAATATTGTTTTCAGGGGTTGAGAGCATGCCCCCCCTCATTTATTGAGCTATTATTGTAATATCATTTTATTATCAGTTTACATGTTGCAGTGTCTCCATATGATTGCGGAGTCATAGCTAGGGTTCACATGTGTAGCAGTTTTCTCTTGTACTTTTGCTTTGAGTATTGGTATTGTTCATCTTGGGCATCATTTCCCTCAAGATTCTATATACATTTGCAGCTGGTATTATTATAATGAGATGGCTATGAGTTCTCCGGCATTTTCAGAAGTTTGAGCAAGTTACTCTTCATGCTTATGTTTTTCATATTGCTATAGCTCATTCCCTTGAGCAAGATCTTCCTGAAGAAGAAATATTTGCATAGCTATAGGTAGAGTTTGAGGAAGGGACAGATAGCCTCCGGTTCTCATCCTCTCTTTAGAGGTGAAATAACTGGTAAAAGCCCTCTCAGTCAATCTTTGACATAGCATTGTTCATATTTCTGACAAAGGAACATTTTTGTGGTGAAAAATCTGCTGATTACCATTTCAGGATATTACAGGTGAAGTCAGGATAATGAGTTCCAAGGTGATCGACCTCTGAAAATCTAAGTAAGAAGGAGATGAGTTTTGAATATTTTAATGATGTATCATGACATGATGAATATATTTATGGAGTTTAGGAAATAAATTCCATATAGCAAGAATGTTGAAATGAATTTGTGTAGTGTAAATCCTTGGATACTTTGATTTAAAGTTCAAATGTTGATTGAACGTGATATGGAATTTGTTATTTTGTTGCAGCATTGATGTTTTCTTTTGAACATTCATCCCTACACAATGTGTATAGAACATTATTGAGCTGCTTCACCCAGAATTTCCACCAAACATCTTTTTTTTCTACTCTTAAAGCTTGAGATACTTCTCCCATGATATGTAGCTGCATGAATGAACTAATGATATTTTGGATTAGTATTGATGAGAACATTTGGATGTTGCCTTAGTATGATATCTTCCATGATATCTTGGACGAGAGGTCCATAGCACGACTGAGGTCAGATACAATGCTTCTAGCAAGGCTAGTTGTGAGGCATGATTTAGAATATCCTTAAAGTGCTGATCTAGCATGATATGGATAAGACATGGATAGACGACAATGACAGAGAATCCGAAATACGTATATTTGGGACTATGTGTTCTCCATTTATTGAGACAGTGAAAATGTTAGAGACAAGCTAAGGCTTGTGATTGACACCTTAGTGAGAGGAAGGATGTTTATAATATTCATGCATGTTTGACACCTCCATGAGAAGGAGGATGTTTTTGGTATATTGTTACAATTTACATGATTATGTATGTTCTAACATAACACTTGATTTTATGTCCTGTAGGTACATGAATCAACAGATACCAGATGAGAGTAACGCTGATCGAGGAAACTGAGCCAAATATTCCTCTCTATTTGAGCTCCCATAACAAGGAAGTAAGATAGAGGGCTACTGGAGTTCAGGGAACTCTATGAAATAGGGCATATTCCATATCTTTCACCCATGGGATGTGTGTGATCCTTGTCCATTTTTACAAGTACAATATCTCCTCCACCTTTGGTCATTGCAGAGTATACCCCAATTGGCATCATACCCACAAGTAGGGCTTGTCAAGAACACCTCTCCCTTTGGCCAATGGTTGAGAAGGCTTAGAGGTGTGTGATCCTTACCTCATAGTTAGTTGGGTATCTCATCCAAGAAATATTATGATGCAGGTGTTCTACCACATGACTATTCAGGGTCATCGATGGGAAGACCAATAGGAAATATGATGTGTTGAGAGTGAGATCCCTAATGTGACACTACGGTCGCGATGCTATCCCCTGTGTAGATGGCTATAATAATGATAGATATGGGGTTGTAGAGGTATAGCTCCCCCATGAGATGCTGGGTTGAGATGTGCTCCCCGATGCTATTACAGGTTGAGATGTACTCCCTGTTCATATGCTCTCCGATGATGATACTCCAGGTAGTAACCCGATGGCAGAAATTTTAGAATGATAGCTTGATGAACGAAGGGTGGTATCCCAAGCTCTCCTCTAGTAACAAAATATTCTTATAGATCAGAGAATGTTCAACATATAAGAAGGAACAATCAAGAGATAAGAAGAAATAAGCATGAAGAGTACATTGATTATTTTGTAATAACAAATGTTCACAACATGACAACTACATGAAAAATATGTTCAGTGGAAACTCGTGATGATACATGAATATCATAATGGCATATTGATCAATGAAAAAGTATCAGTAGAATGAGTTGAGTTATGATGACACCATGATGTAGAGAACTACAAGCAGATATTGCAAAGTGGAATTATTCCTAGTTTAGAGGGAGTGTTAATTTTTTCAACTAGGGTAAGATTCCACTATGGAAAAATTAGATGATTAAGATAATAATTTAATTAGATTCCTCTTTTCAAGAGGATCAAAATCAACCTATAGATCACCCTAATCAGTTAAGAAAAAGTTAAGTTATGAATTAATTTATTATTTTATGAGTTTGCCTAACTGCATGTTGATCTAGTTAAAGTCTCAAGCAGTCACTCACAAAGTTATAAATTGAAGTGACCTCAAGTTCATTTACACACATTTTCTCATGATATCTCCTCCATTCTATTTTCATTTTTTTTTCCTTCGTATTTTTCTATTTCTGGCTCGCATAGGTATGTCGGTAGGAGCTCACACAAAAGGTCGGGATCATAGAGGTGATCACACATCAGATCTGCCTAATCTGAAGTAAAGCTGTGGGTAGGAAAGGCTAAGGTAGTGGCCTAGGTCAACCAAGCCATGGGATAGGTGTGTTGTGCCTATGGCCAAGGACCCTAGAACCGATGGCTAATCTTGTTGAGGGCACGACCTATTCACAGAGGTTAGATCGAGCTAATATGAAGCAGAGCCACATGCACTGAGTGTTGTGGTAGCGGCTCAAAGCCCCAAAGCTGCAGGATAAGCATGTTAAGACTACGACTCAGAGAATTACTAGGTGGATTTAATTTGGTTCACCTTCAGTTGATTGCACAATGCTTCCAAACATCAGTTGTTCAGTCACAATTGTGCCAAAGTGATTATTGACAATCTCATGGATTATAAGGATTTAGACTTGAGATCACTTAGTGATATTCCAGATCCATGCTTTGGTTTTATAGATCTGTTGATTTGAATATGAAATTTGTTTATTTCTGTTGTAGATGTATCTTCAGCCCTCATTCAGTATCATTCGTGTTCATCAGTTTGCTACAACTAATGTCAGTGCATTTCAGTTCTCAGATTCGGTTTCCTTCATGCGGAAGTATAGGTATGGCTTTATTACATGTATGCTATTTTTTTTATTTTTTGCATCATAAATATCTGTACTCATGGATCATTGTACTCTTGTTGCTAAATCATTTGATGACGATCTAAGGAGAATAATTTCCAAGGGTTTTCCTTGTAGTGGGTTTTGCCCTGGTCTCAAACTAATCCCGGTGTCTCTATGTGTTCATGCTTCTCATCATTTGATCTTTTATTTTCTGTTTCTTATATTATGATGATTACTATGATTATGATGATGGTATTTTTCTTTCTGCATAGTTTCATATTTTGACGTTTAATAATATAAATCTATACAATGGAAAAATGATTTGGGGTGAATGCAACATGTTAATGATGAAATGCAACTATCAAAGTAAAGAACAATGTTTATTTATGAAAAATTAACAGGAACAACTTAACCACTTGAAGGTAGATCAATATGAAATCATGGCAAGAAAATAAAATTAGGATACCTATTCAAGCAAAATACGAGCATTTGAAACAAACTATGTATTTTGGAAGGTCAAAATGGAAGCTTATCTCATGTCACCTTGTGTATATGTTTTAGGCTCTGTATTAGTTGAATATACAGTTCCATCAACTCCTCCAAGGGATCTAGATGGAAGAAAAATTTATGTGAATAATGTAAAGGCTAAGAATGCTATTTTTTTTTGCCTAATCTGAAATCGTGAGAACAAAGAATTTCTCATACAGAGATTGACTGTAGGGGCATTCACCGGATATTTCACCTTTACTAGAAAGGATGAATCCGGAGGCTACCTGGCCCTTCTACAGACTCTGCCTAAAGAAATAAAATGTAATCACAAAGATCCGATTAATGAAAGTATTTGTTTTAACTGATCTGAAATCTTGAGAACAAAGAATTTCTCATACAGAGATTGACTGTAGGGGCATTCATCGGATATTTCACCTTTACTAGAAAGGATGAATCCGGAGGCTACCTGACCCTTCTACAGACTCTGCCTAAAGAAATAAAATGTAATAAAAAAGATCCGATCAATGAAAGTATTTGTTTTAACTGCAAAGTATTCATTGATCCAACTTTAATGTGTGAATAGGCAAGTATACATATTATGCAAATGAAGTGTAGAGGTTTGAAGATGAACTAACAAGTTTTGTTCTCTGTTTAAACCTGCTTGGGAAAAGTTTTCTTATAAAAATTTACTGTTTAAAGGAGCAGAATCTGAAAATATGCAGCAAAATTATACAGTATGACAGCAAATAATTGTTTAAGAGGTTCACCCCTCTCTTGTGCTACCTCCGCTGGATCAAGCCTCCCAAAATAGGCTTGTCCTCTTTGATTAAATTGCTCAAAATGGGAATAAAACTGTATAGAAGCCTCAAAGGGAAAAATACACTGCAAAATGAGATTCAGAAGGCTCAAATCAGTATAAAATGACTACAAAATCACCTCCATTGGATGAAGGTAGTCCAAAATAGCTCTTCTTCCCTTAGGCCCTAGTGGCTCCATGACCAAAAATGCTGGTAAATTCTCTATTAGAGCACCCTGATGGTTCTTCAAACACCTCTAGCAGCTCCATAATGTCGAAGAGACCCAAAATAAAAAACAAAATCGTCCAAAAAGGACTTTCCTAGCCAAAGTTATGGCTAACTGAAATTGGCCTAGATTCTCTCCAGCTAAGTCTGGCTAACAGCCAGATAGCTCCGACAAAATAGAGGCGGCGCTAAATTTGGGGCACTCCGCCGAAACTGCCGCCGAAATGTGTGCTAACGTGTACTCCACATAAACGCATTGATCGGAGTTTAATTGAATGAACTTTGGGTTTATAATATGACATATTAAAGTTCGAAAAATATGTTAAAAACCCAAGTAATACATTTTGAAATACGTTTAACAACCACCATTAAACATTTAACAAAACGTTTTCATTGCGCACCCAGTTACTTAGCGCCGTGGTCCCGAGCGTATGGTTGTATGTGGGAGGGGGCTGGCCCCCTTTTGGGCCCCGCCCAAACAACAACACGCCATAACTATGACTGCGTTTGCAATGTTAAACACGAACCGAACCCATGTTCAAATCCCGTCGACCCACGTTCATCCCGTCGAGTGCATTAACATATTTTTGAACACGCCATTTCAATCTGCTTTGGGAGCCCACGTGGCGGCCTCCGGGCTAGCCACATGGCATTTTGTAAATGGCCACAAGCGAAATATTCTGTAGAATATTCTATGGAATATTCCATGAAATATTCCCAGAATATTCTGTGGAATATTCTTTTTTTAATAAAAATACTTTTTTTCCCAAAGTCAAATTTGGCATTTTTAATTGAAATTGGCAGATCTTTAAAACTGAATATCTTCCTCATACGGAGTCAGATTTGAGTGCCGTTCATGGCATTGGGATTGTATTGACGAGCACTTTCCAGTCGATCTGTTTCAGAGAAATTCTGAGCACTTTTATTTTTTAGCCTTTTTCCATGGCTTGGACTTGAGCTCCTGATCATTGCCTTAGTCGATCTAAATTGGTGAAATTAATGCACTATCATTCAACTTAGTGTGGGATAAACTCAAGAATCATTATGAAGGATATGAGAAAGAAAAGCAAGCCAAACTTCAAGCTTTCATAATGAGATTTTAAAATTTGAGAATGAATGAAGATGATAATGTAGTAGAATACTTTCTTAGAGTTGATGAGGTTGCAAACATGATTAAAGGACTTGATGGAGACCTAATAAATGAATTTGGTGTCAAGAAGGTATTTATATCTCTACAGTTAGGTTCAATGCCAAGATATCAACACTATAAGAGATGGAAAACTTGAAATCCCTCACAATGGAGTAGGTACATGTAAATTTCACAACCTATGAGATGAGAATCAATACGGATAGTAGAGCCAATATAGGTTGCATTAAAAGTATCAAATAAGACTAAGGAACATAAAGAAAATCAAGACTTCTCCATTTGTGACTCATATCAGGATATGGCCTAATTTGTTAGAAGTTTAAAGATATGTTCAGGAAAATATAATGACAAACTACCCTTCAAGTGTTTTTACTATGGTAGAGTTGGGGATTTTCCTCCAACTTCACTTATACCAAATTAGAGAAGCTAGAGAAAGGAAAATATCAAAAGCCAAGAGATAATTCTCAAAAATACCATAAGGAGAAATATCAAAAGAAAAATGGACTCTACTCCAAAGAGGAAAGTAATTAGAAGAAATTAGTGAGGATTCCTCTAAGGAAAAGCATGATTAATGCCTTATTATGGAATTTGAATTAGAATAAAAATCCATAAACAATTAAAATCTTGAGGAATAAGAGGAAGTTGTAGTTGATATCGAAGGAGAGCTCATCATTGCTATTCATGAATTAAACAAAGTTGAAAATAAGAACAAACAATTGAAAGAGAATTTATTGTGAGTTGGAAAAAGTATGTATAATTATGATAATGAATAATTTATTTATGAGAAAGAGAAACTAAAACAAGATGTTAAATGTAAATACATTTTATCTTAGTAGTTAGATGAAAAACAAAAGAATTGTAACAAGCTAGAGAATGATAATAAACTCTTAAAACATGAACTGGCTGAGAATCAAGAGAAGATGCTCCTAGAGGCATATAAAGAGGAAATTATGTCTCTAAGAATTCAACTGGAAGAAGCAAAGAGGAAAAAGGAAGTTCTTATTGAAAAAATGATCTAACAAGAAAATAATTGCCACAATTTAGAGGAAAATATTATATTTCTAAGGATATATATTTAAAATTCTAATTCCAAGTTGGATTTGGAACTTAAGGTTTGATGGAGGAAAAAATAGCTTAAACAACATTCTCAACAATCAAATATCTCTTGAAAATAAGGTAGGACTAGGACATACATATTCCTAGCAAATTATAAAGGGAAAGGATGGCATGAGGTCCATAATAAATGAAGGGATTCAAAGCTACGCTAAAGAACTACAAGAGAGAGCTAAAGAAACTAAAAAAAAGACAAAGCAAAGAAGCAATCAACAAGGAGCCAAATCAATCATACCGTCAAATTCTTTTCCACACAAACCTGTAAACCAAAAAACAAGAGAAACACAATACAATGAATCTACTCAAGCTCAAAAACTTTTAAATTTTAGGTATCCAAAATTTTTCTATGGAAACCATTATGTGTGTCATAATTTTTGGCACAAAGCCATTAATTGTAGAACTGTTAAAGCTGAAAGAGATGAAAATGTTAGATCTAGTTATTTTCAAAATTCTAGATCTAGAAATTTGTTTGTTGGTAAAAGAAACTCATTCTCTCCTCTTTTGGGTGAGATTGAGTGCTTCAATTGTAACAAGTTTTTCCATAATGCCAGAGAGTGTAGAAGCATGTTTGATTATCGTCCTACAAAATAGATTTATAAATAATTAGTACATCCAAAAAGTATGAAGAAATGGTAGCAAACAACTGAGAAAACTGAAGATTGCGGGCTTTATTTATATGCACATGACGAAGAGGGAAAATGATATGTGGATATTGGCCGCTCAAAGGACATGAATGTAAGAGTAAATTCCCATTTATAAAGGAAAATAGAAAAGGAAATTTCACCTTTGGAAACTATGCTCCATCACAAATAAAAGGAAAGGGTGTAGTTAGTCTAGATGAGAAGACCAAGGCCCAACATGTGTTGTATGTGTACGGTCTTAATGTTAGGTCCCTATAATAATAGTGTAGCACCTTATTGTTATTGTTAGTGTAGCCCCTTTATTGTTAATTTTTGTGCCCATGTAGTCCCCATATTGTTATTATTGTGCCCCATAGAAGCCCACTATTGTTATTATTGTGCCCTTACATTATTATCTATGTAGGATTTGATTATATGTGACCCCTTAGACTCCTATATATAGAAAGTAGGTTTTTTCATTTGTATCATCCAAGATTTTTTCATTTATGTAATGCAAAGGAGGTTTCCCCCTCGAAGTGGATAATTTTTAAGTCATTGATATATATTTTCTTTTATCGCTTAAACATAACCTTCTCCGTGTAATCCATATGTGTGATAATGACTAAGATGTTACATTTTGTTATAAAGACCGTGAGATATGAAAATAAAAGAATGGTAAGCTAGTAGGGAAAGCAATAAGGACCCCCAATAATCTATATGTATTCGATGACTGTGGAGTGAGTTGTTACTTAAGTAAGAAATATGAGGCATTGTTGTGGCACAAAATGATGGGGCATGTAAATTTTGACAACCTAATGAAGAATATTAGTATTTCCAAAGTCGTCCAAGATAGAAAGCCTAATATGCAGGGCCTACCAGTGTGGAAAAAAGGTAAGAGTTCATTTTAAAACAAATTATTTTTCATCTTCAATACCTTTAGATCTAGTTCACACTGACATATGTTGTCCAAAAAGGACATAAAGCCCAAGAGGACAAATATATTTCATATTTTTTATTGGTTACTATACCAAAGCTACATGGAAAATGCTGGTAAAAGAAATACCAAGATCATCAAAAGCTTTGAGTAAGTTCAAAGTATCCAAGGCATAGGTTTAAATTGAGAAGGATATTAAGATCAAATGCTTGAGATATGATAGGGGAGGAGACTTCAGCTCATAAGAGTTTGAATTTTTTTTATGAAAAGCATGGAGTTAGGAGGAAGTACTTAGTTGGAGGAAATTCTCAACATAATGGGGTAGTAGGAAGAAATAATAGATCTATTCAAGAGATGACCATGGAAATTATGGATGAATGAAATATTTCCCACACCTTCTAGGGGAAATAGATTAGGTAGTGGTCTATTTAAGAAATATAACATAACTTAAGCCCAATAGTGAAAAGAATCTTTTATGAACAATGGAACGGAAGGCCAACATCTATAAAACACCTCAAGTTTTTTGGTAGCAAATTTTATATCAAAATAAATGATAAATACCTTGGTAAGTTTGAGTCTAAAGTAGACGAGGGTATATTCCTTGGATATTTAGTCAAGAGAAAAGACTACAAGTGTTACAACGAGCGGATGAAGAGGTTTGAAGACTCCATCAATTTCAAGGTTAATGAAGTTATACCCTATTCAAAAAATTATAAAGGAGAAGATAAATCAGATGAAGAGGAAGATCCTATCTTCAAATATGTAGAAAAATTAGGAGAAGAAGATGAATAATACAGAGAAGAGGAGGAGACAACTCAAAGGAACAAGAACCCATCTAGGTATGTGCAAAACCAACAACCAGAGAGCGAAATAATTGGTGAAAGAAATCTCGGTGTCCAAATAATATGAAAATTCATCGGTAGCACCAATCATGCAAATATTTATTTTCCTTCTCTAATTGAACCCAAATGATTCAATCAAGCAAGTGAAATCGAGTTCTGGGTGAAATAAATAGATGAATAATTTAACCAAACTCATAAAAATGACACTTGGGAATCAGTTCCTAGACAAAAGGAAAAAAATGTTATAGGTACCAAGTGGGTGTTCAAGAATAAAATAAATGAAGTGGGGTCAGTGGTAACAAACAAAGCAAGGTTTTTCTATAAATTTTATGCTCAACTAGAAGGTATATATTTTGAAAAAATATTTTCTACTATAGCAAGACTAAAAGAAATTAGATTGTTCCTAGCATTTTCTAGTCATAAGAATTTTAAAGTCTATTAGATGGATGTCAAGTCAACATTCCTCAATAGTGAATTGGTAGAAGTAGTATATGTTGAATAGAGAGAATTCCTCTTTCTCTCGGAAAATAAATATTATGTTTGTAGGTTGAGGAAAGTCTTGTACAGGATAAAACAACCTCCAAGATATTGGTATGCAACTATGGATAAGTATCTACAGAAGCAAGGCTTTAAGAGAGGGACAACATATAATTTTTATTTTATATTAAATCTAAAAATGATAATTTTCTAATCATTGTTGTGTATGTATATGACATTATTTTCAATAGTGATTTGGAGTAGATGGGACATTAGTTTGTTGATACAATGAAAAAATAATTTTATAGGTCCAAGCTAGGAGAGCTGTTCTTTTTCCTTGGACTATAAATTATGCAATTTGAGAAAGGCATGTTCATTTCCCAATCCAAATATTTATGAGAAACTCTGAAGAACTTTGGAATGGAAGAGTGCAAACCTGCCTACACCCCCATGGTGACTGACTGGAAACTAAGTAAATAAGATGACTCCCCAATTGTAAATAAAATTCTTTAGAGGTTTATGATAGGAAGCTTGTTGTACCTAGCTACTTCAAGGTTGGCATAATGCAAGAAGTGGGATTGGTGGTCAGATTTGAAGTAAATTATAAAGAAATTAATGTTAATGAAGGAAAAATAATTTTCAAATATTTGCAAGGTACATTCAACTTTGGCCTATGGTATGCAAGGGGTAAATATTTTAATTTAAAATATTATATTGATGTTTATTTTCCGGCATCATTGATGATAGGAAAAGTACCAAGGGAGTAACATTTTTCTTGGGCGGTTGCCTTGTGTCTTGGGTGTGTTTCGGGAAATAACTCCCTAGAGGTTTGTTGGGTCAAAACCTCCACAAATCAGGGCATGCTATTCAAGAAGGACTCGCACAACCACACTTGTATGCTAAAAACTAGATAACATCGATAGTAGAACTCACCCGTAATCCTACGTTTGATGTAGATCCCGTGGGGTCCAAACCCCCAGCAACCCTTCTTCCTCCTCAACCTGAAAACTAAGAAGAAACATGCACGGAAATCTAGTTGTACAGCATATATCTATCCTAAATGTTAGTGAAATCCATGTGAAACATCATATAAACAATAATAAATGCTTAAATAATAATCTTTTCACATATGCATGCAGATATTAACACGTGAATTCAGGAACAAGATGGTTCTTCTTCATTACGAACAACATGTACAGTAATAAAAAGTGGAGAGATCACCTAAATCCTTTCACGATCTTCGAACAGACGCCCGGATCCATCCCGCCCTTGCCTCGCTAGGATACTTTCAAGACTTGTGCACACGAGATGACATATAAACTGATGAACATCTCCAGGAAACAAGGATTTCCTGTAAAAATATGGGAAAGTGTAGGAGGCACGGGAAATCAGACTTGAATTGGGATTCCAACAGAGTATAATTTCTATAAATTTCTCTCTCCCTTAGGCCATGCACATGAGGGGCTTTTATACTCCCTCAAAGTAGTTTCAATCAGTTGGAAACAGTTGGCCACGTGCTGGGGTGGTTGAAATACTGGAGTAACCATCAACCCAGCCCGAAAATAGGGAATTTTATATATTTTTTAATGATTTTAATGGCATACGTGGAAAAGTATATATGGACTCGCGTATACACGCGGAAAAGTCTGGGCATACCCGCGTATGGGATTTTTAACACTGTTTTTTATGAACTTTGTTCAAGTCTGTGGGAATGGGTGCCCAAGGCCATAGAGACAATCATGAATCCATGAGGGTGAAATGATGCTATAACAGATTCCCCCTAATATATGAGGTCAAGGTACATGATGGCCGAAATGTATTATGCACATAGAAAGAACTTCTGCGAGGACAAGAGAGAATTTCACCGATTTCAAATTTCGCCAAACCAAATGAAAGAAAACAGAGAGTCAACTCATGCCGAGGCGGGCATACCCATGTCACTAAAATATATCATATAGAAAGTACATGATGAATCTGCACTTATAAAAGTATACTGAACCGAAAGTACATAATGAATCATCAATCAACTTAAGCATGTTGGAATCAATGTCCATATCACATATAGAAAGTCAAGAATGATGTCAAAACGGGATGTCTGATCATAAAAGTGACTAAATATCCAAGTACCAAATCATAAGGGGTGGAACACATGGTACAACCACGCAAACTCGGGACAACATATAAGATGCCGATCGACACCGCAACATATGCAAGGGTGTGTGTGAACACCTGGCAGAAACTGAATGGACTGTCAAAGTGAACCGAAAGATGCTGATGCAACCCGAGGTCTTCACCGATCTCGATGGCACAATTATACACAATGGGAATAAATGAGTTGAAGTCGACCATGTGAGAAATCGTTGGATTACCGGTCAATAATGTATACCGTTAACCAACGCAAGACAACCCACCAATAATGAAAATGAGTGTCAAGGTGCCCCAATACAATCTAACAAGTGCGAATGAATGAGTTGAAGTCGAACACTTGGAAGAATCTACCAATCAAGAGGCAATGATGAGTCCCCACCGCTTCATAGTATCACGACCGATGACTCCAGAAACCCTAGCAACAAAAAGACTCTAGACCTTATTCCCAGAGAAATGAGTCGGAGTCGATGGGAAAATATCTGCTGGAAGTAAGGCATTAAGGCATCCCACATCAGTCCAACGCGAGTGTAACCCGTAGGCCAAAATTTGGAAGGAATCGGACAAAGCAGAGTGACAGAACCAAACCGAAGTACGTTTCCGACATGCAAAAGATGAAGCTAGCACACGAAAGAAACCCTCTGAACCAACCAATAATGAAAGATGACACAGAGGCGAGATATCCACCGATAGGGTCAAATGGAAATCAAGGTACTGCACGAATCCCAAGTGTGATAATGTATGCTGACGTCGAACATAGGGGAAACCACTCAGTCAAAGACCCATAATGATGATCAAATCCTAAGCACAAGGACACCTATCAATGATGGAAATAGGGCCAGGGTGTGGCTCTAGGTTTTCTCTCAGAGCAATATGTCGTAGTCGATGAGAGACAAACCCGCCAGCAAGAAGTCAATGGAGACCTTCACAAACCAGCACGAGCAGAAGACCAAAAAATCTGATGTGATAGAACAAGATATTGACAAGACCGGGAAGGCTGACTGAATAATGAGTCAAGAGACACCGCATAATGGCCAACTCTGGTTAGACTTCTCAGAAAAAGAGTGGGTTGGTCGTGATAATTGCGGAAGTAAAAAAGCACATCAGATATTCATATGAGGCAGAACAAACTCTCCATATGATTGGAAGAGATAACCAACCGGGGGAGGACTGACAAGTGAAACAAGGTAAAGGCTGAACTTAGGTCAAAACTAAAACCATCCCAAATGTAGGAAATATATATAAGTATATGTGCTTTGTTCAAGGGCGACAAACTAACTCTGTACTGCCATCAAAATAACGAAGATACATCCCGTTCCCGCTCTTTTTGTTATATTTGATTTTTTTGTCTTTTTTATATAATAAGCCTGAAAAAGAATAAAAGAATGCTATGGTACAATGGATAGAACGAGTATCAAGAAAGCAGATGCACTAGTTCCGGGGATTGGAACAATCCTATGCTCAATGCAAGGTGGCGGAAACTGGTAAGCGATACTCAGAGGAATGTTCCATCCATGGGTAAAAGGGTGTCAAGTCGCGATAGCTAAGTGCATGAAATGGTTAACTTGTACAGATAGTCAAGGTCAAAAGTTGGCTTAAACATCGAGTCCAAAATAAATAAGTAAAGGCTGATACAAACAGAGCTAATATGGCGCATTGCACTTTCTTAGGGTAATAGCTAGAAAAATAATAGTGGAGAAGAAGAAGAATGAAGCTTCAACACATAAGTCATGGCGGGACTAAAGAGGACTCCCGAGCCTACATCAAACACAACATGGGCAACAAGTGATAGCGAGGAACTAACTAGGAAGCCCATGTAAAGGAAGGCTCTACCACCAAGTCACGATTAAATAATTAGCGAGTGAACTGGGTGAAATACTCATGACCTGATGGGATTGACCCTATGGCAAGTGATCATAATGGAGGATAGTATGCAAAATGCAACAGAAAGTGGATTCCCTAACCTATATGCCAGTGAAGATCATATACCTGCCATGACGGGTCAGCAGTCATGGATCAAAACTAAAAAAAATCTTGAGTTCATCAAAATGTACTTGAAAATATACCTATCTGGGCACTTCCAAGCATCCAGGTTATGCAGCTTAAGATAGATTGAAAAAATAAGCATAACAAATTTTTGCGAAAATTTTCAATTTTTGGGCATAAATACACAAGTTACCTCACATTTTGGTTCATTGTTACTTGCTGAATTGGGAAAAAGAGCTCTGGAGAAAAAGCCTCTTTCATCAAAACAGGAGCAATCGACCATCAAACATTGCCGAATTTGTTAGGTAAGCTCTTAATCCATCCTTGTTATCAATTTTGTCTGTTCATAAGTTTAAAATTCGGAAACTTCACCGTAGAATTATTTGTTTAAAATTACGGTTCTACGCATACACGGGTTTATATTGACCAAGCCGCGTATATACGCGACTGTGTATAGAGAAAGTCACGTATGCGCAACCCGAAATGAAGAAACGTGATTCTAACAGACAAATTATTGAATTTTTGCAGGATGACTGTATCATGGAGAGAACATGAGCACAGTGCCATTGACAATGAAATAATGCAAGATCAATTATCGCTCAATATTCTCTGAAATTGGGGATTGCTCAAATTTTTCAAAATTCCAAATATGAAGAGTAATGTCCGGTTGCTCGAAATGCTTGTGAATTATTGGGAACCGGAAGAAGATTGTTTCATAATAGATCAAATGCCCATATGTATCAAGGTGGAAGATATCTATTTTATTACTGGACTCTCCCGGAGGGGAGAGCTAGTAGATTTACATGGAAAACCTTTGGGAGGGCTCACCGTGGAAGATTACATCCACGTCTACTACGTAGAGGGTTCCAAGAAAGTTGGGACTCAAATTGCTATCAAAGATTTAAGAGACTTGCACATGAAAATTCTCCTATTTACCATTGGCCAGGTAACAAGATCTGCCTCCTTACACTAGGCATCTAGGACTCAAATGAGTATAGCTGTGGAATGCTTAACTCATATATATGATTGGTGCACAACTCTACTAATGAACATGAAGCAACAATTGACTTCCATCTGAAAAACAAAGACAAAACATTTCGGATATGGTACAATCTTGATGACATTCTTCTTCAAGAAGATTCCTGGACTGAGACCCAAAGTGATCTCTTCTATCAGCAGCCCAAGGGACCCAAGAATTTATCGATGGGCAGACTTGATGAAGAGACTGGGGGGAAGTGAAGTTCCCCGAACCACCTGGGATGACGAGTTCTTCCAATGGTGGGGAGAACAAATCATCGCTGTGGAGGACTACCCCTATGCCGGGATGGATTTCCGTGGTGATCCAGACCTCGTCCTTCCACCTGGCGCGGCATGGGGCACAGTCGGTAAGATTGCAATTTTTTAACTTGTATGATTTTTTTTGGATTTTTTCATATGTGTGAAAAAATGAAACATGTTTTTGTTTGGATTCAAAGTGACTGAAAATATCGTAATGATCATGATACAGATATTGGACCAGTCCATCCTAATGGTTACCCATGACATAAGCACCGCCGAGGCGAGGCGGAGACAGTAGACTCAGACAGAGCCCTCCATGCTGTATAGAGGAACTTGGAGGGTTTAATCTACTAAGTGCCTATGGCTGCAGTGGAAGATCTACCCGAGCCCATCCAGAGACGGGTAGTAGGAGTACCTCGTGACTAGGTGCAGTTATTCCGCCGAGTCGTGACTGCGATCGTGTTCTATAGGAACACAAATTCTGGGCAGGGACCACAGGAGTAGATAGATATGATTTACCGGATGACTGTATATTTTTTGAGATTTGAACATGATCAGGCATAAGCCCAAATTTTGTATGACTTATGGATCCAAATTTTGTATAGTTTTTGAACACTCTGATGATATATATATAGCGATGTTTGATGTGATGTGACAAATGTATAAAAATGTATGATGCTTTTGATGATTAAACTTTAATGTATTGAATGATTAATATTCCAATCAATTGCTTGATTAGCTAATGAGTCTGCCATCCAATTTTCAGCTCGAGGAATATGAATGAAAGTTAAAAATTGAAATGATCTTTGTAACAAACGTACCCTCAATAACAACCGAAGTAAAAATGGATCTCGAACCCGATAAGTATTGTTCAACTGTGACACCACCAGCTGGGAGTCCAAGAAAACTACCAACGAATCAACACCCAAAGATATTGCCTCCGAGAGAAGATAAATAACTGTAGTGTATTCTGCTATATTATTGGAAGCAGGACCAATGCAGACTCCTCTTGATACTAACAGTTGACCGGATGGATGATGAAGCACCCAAGCCGCGGAAGCCAAGTTTCGAATGTGTCTACTAGCACCATCGGCGAAACCAAAATGACTCATGACATTCGACACAACCTGCCAAAGCAGATCAAAAACATCACCATCCCATCAAAGATCGAAAAACCAGATATGTACAAAAAAAAACTACTATATACAAAAGCAAAATGCCAAGCCGAAGCCTAGGCATAATAATTTTTCAAATAGAGCCCATTTCTAGGCTTCGGCAACTCATTCCCTTCAAAACCAACCAAGGTATATGCTCCTTTTTTAAGGAATTTTTTTAACGATAAAGGGACCATACCACATAGACTTAAACTTTTATGCCCTCAGGGCATCTTTTTCTTAGGCATAGACCAAAAAAATGTCACCTTTCGAAAAAACCCTAGGCTTGACCGCCTTATCGTACTGAACTTTAACTCGGTTTTTATGCGCTTCATTCATCGTGGCGGCATCCTGACGCTTCTCATCGAGATGTTCCAGATGAAGGAGACGTTATTCAAGACTAGAAGTGTCAGGAAGAAGTTCAACAGCTAACTTAAGAGAAGGAATCTCACATTCAATGGGAAATACGGATTCCAACCCGTAAACTAGCTGAAATGGAGTAAATCCAGTTGCAGTTTTCACTGACGTCCTGTATGCCCAAAGTGCAGGATATAGCATGATATGCCAATTGGATTGAGCTTTATTTATTGTCCTTTGAAGAATTGTCTTCAAGGATTTATTCACGGCTTCTAGTTGCCCATTGGCCTGAGGATAATACAGAGATGAATGCTCCTGCCGGAAACCTAACTTTAGAGCCAATTCAGCCATCATGCTATTTTGAAAATGACTGCCATGATCAGTGACAATCTCTCTAGGAATACCAAAACGAGCAATAACCTGGTTGAAAAGAAAAAGAGCTGCAGTCTCACCATCATTCCCAAAAGTAGGCATAGCCTCGACCCACTTCGTAAAGTAGTCTACTACTACAATAATGTACTTGTGACCTTTAGCCGAAGGCGGGTTACAAGTAGTATAATCAATACCCCACTTCGTAAAGGGACCGATAGTAATGACTAGAAAAAGCGGAGCTGGATGAGCGCGCATTTTTTGAGTATAAACTTGACACAGATGACACTTTTTGACCGACTCCATACAGTCCTTGAAAATCGACGACCAAAAGTACCCAGCACGCAAGATCTTTTGGGTTGTAGCAAGCCCAGATAAATGACCACCACAAGCTCCACTGTGGCAATCATTCAGCACAGCCTCAGCTTCTTCGAGAGTTAAGCAACGTCTCAGGATTGAATCAACCCCTCAACGGTATAAAGCATCACCAATAATCAAGTAATTTTTAGCCAAGTGACGCAACTTACGGCGCTCATCTTTCAAAAAAGTAGAGGGAAACTTCGCAGTCTGAAGATACACAATGATATCTCCATACCAAGGATCCTGTGCAGAGATGAGAAACAAATGTTCATCCGGGAAGGATTCATCATAGACTATCTCTTCTCCACAGGGCAACTCGGAAATTAATTCCGCGAAAACTAATGATTTCTTGGACTTGGCAGACATAAACTCAAGATCAAATTCCTGCAAAATCACAATCCATCTATTGTATTTTCCCCCAATCACTCGCCTACTGAGAACAAACTGAAATGGATTGGCTGCTGCCAAAACATAAGTTTTTCGTAGAAGAATGTAATGTCGGAGTCGCTGCACAGCATGAACAGCTGCTAAAGCTAGCTTTTCTATCGGAGTATACCAAAGTTCAGGTCCTACCAATCCTTGACTAAGATAGTATATAACATGCTCTACAAGAGCATCATCTTCCTGAACCAGAACCATACCAATGGTAGATTCTGCTGCTGCAAGATACAAAAGGAAATCCCTGCTATAATCAGGTGGACTCAATAAAGGAGCAGAGGTCAATGCTTTTTTCAAAGCATCGAATGAAAGCTGAGCGAAGTCATCCCAAAAGAATGGAACTCCCTTCTTCAACAATCTCATAAATCCTTTGGTAACTTCAGCATAATTGACGATAAATCTCCAAAGAAAATTATCTTTTCCTTGTAGACTTTGAAGCTGACGAATAAACGACAGGGGAGGCAACCGAAGTATTGCCTCAACCTTGAAGGGATCTACCCTAATCCCTTCCCTAGACACAATGAATCCCAATAACCAACCGGATGTGACCGCGAAAACACACTTGTTCGGATTCAACCTAATCTTATAGAAACGACATCATTCAAATACTTGACGAAGGTGAGCAGGATGATCCATTCTCTTTCGAGAATGATCAGCTAAATCATCCAAATATGCCTCGATAATCTGTTTGATGTCATGGAAGGCATATGACATGGCCTGCTGAAAGGTAGCCCCAGCGTTTTTAAGACCAAAAGGCATCTTCTTGTAAGCAAACGTACCCCAGGGACAAATAAAGGCAGTCTTATGCTGATCTTCAGGACGGATAGTAATTTGATTATATCCGGAGAAATCGTCCATGAAGGAGAAAATCTCATTACCGGCACACTCATCAATGATTTGATCTATAAATGGAGTGGGGTAATTATATTTTGGACATGCTTTATTAAGGTCTCTGAAATCGATGCAAACTCGAATTTTTCCTTGTTTTTTATCTACCAGAACAGGGAAAATAAATCCCACCTTAAGCAGCTTCTCCACCTCGGCTTTGATAGCTGCAGCCTTCCTAGGATTGACCGGACGAAGTTTTTGCCTCACAGGCTTAGCATTTTCGTAAGTCTTGATCTCATGCTGGACAATAGATGGATCTATACCAGGCATTTCCTCATAAGACCAAGCGAACACATCCCTATACTCTTTAAAGAGATCGGTGTAAATCTGAATCTCTTCAGGGGAACATTCAGCTCCGATGAAGAGATTCTCTATAACATTGGGATCCCTGGAAATTTTCACTGGGATAGTTGGAGACATCACAGCCATGTTCCCTTCAGCATGTACCTGTGTTGGTGCTAAAGGGTTCAGGACTGGGCGAACAGAACCAGGAGACACAGGACTTGGAAAACTTGATTCAACTTCGCTCAAATCAGGTAAAAAGTAAGACCGATGATGCAAATCATCCCACGGTCTATCTATACTAGTCATAGCTTCCAGGATGGCCTCTTCAGATGGAAGAGTGGTATCAAGGCAATCCTGGGCAGAAGAAGAACTAAGTGTCCAAGCCAGGGCCACATCTCCATCCAACTCTTCCGGTGAAAGAGGAGCTGGAATGGACTCTGCAGAGTCAACAATAGATTGATAAGCAATCTCAGCTGCAGACATTGGAAATTCCATTCCACCCACTTGACCTTCCGCTAATGTGGCAGTAGGGGAAGGTAAGGTCCAAGGGTCCGAAAAATAATGAGTTCTGAAGAACTCTCTTCGAAGAGGAGCCTTGGAGGATGAAATTTCATTTATATGAACCGTAGGAGGAGGAATATCGAAAGTACCCATCAAGGAAGAATACATTCCAACCCCTAAATTCTCAACAGGCGCCTTGGTATTATCCAGCTTTGGAATAGTTGAGTCAGTAGATGCATTCGGGTCTACAGGCAGACAGTCCAGTTGATCAACTGTAACAATCCTCCCTTCATGAGGGAAACAAATAATCCGAAATAATGAAGATGCAATGGCATCCATCTCATAAATCCAGTTTCTCCCCAACAGAAGGTTGTAGTCCAAGCTTGCATCAACTATCTCAACCTCTATATTTACAGTTTTTCCCCCAACACAGATGGGCAAAGCTGGGACAATACCATGCGGTCTGTGAGAATGACCATCAAATGCAGTCAGAAGAGTAGCAGATGGAACAGCTGCGGGAGATCCAATTCCCTTCCAGCATGTGAGAGACATCACACATGTGGAAGCACCCTCATCAACGACCGTCCGGAAAATATTTCATTTCCGGTACGATGATTTAATATGAAAAGCCATATGATGGGGGAGTCTCTTTTTAAAATTAGTCATATCGAATGTAATCATAAGAGAGTTCTTTGGATCGACAGCCCCAATAGCAGTGAGCAGAGCACTGCGCTGAGCCGGACAAGACTGGAGCACCTCAAGAGCCGACATGGCACAAGGACTCTATGCCAGATCCTCCACAATAGAGTAGTTCTAGGCAGCCCTGGCATTTGGATTAATCGTCGTATGCTTATTAGATTCTTTGGGCATCCGAGGTATAGGCTCAATAGTAGGCTTCGTGATATGAAGCAGCTCAGTAGCATCGGGAGCACCCTTGGCTTTCGAAGACTCATCTTCGCCATAATCACGGGATCTCGTGGCAACATCCACGTGAGCACTCATCATGTATATGTTTGATGGAGTTTCCCCTTCCTGGGTGCCCCCAGAGGAAGCCCCAGTATTTTGATTCGCGCCAACAACTAGCTGTTGCCCTTGGGGAAAAGGGTTTTTCAACACAGCCTGGGAACTGGAAGAACCCTGCTGAGCTAACAAGCGTTGCGCATCCTGAATTTTAGGGCAAAGGTGAGTAAGATGGTCTCCAGCACATAACTTGCATGGAAACTTCACTTTATTTTTATCCTTTGGACCCTCACCAACATGCTCGTTGGTTTTATTTGCATTACCCTTCCCATTCTTGCCCTTTTTCTTATTACGTCCCTTCTTCTTCCCTTCAGATTGTTGATTTTATTTAGGGTTAGAAGTCTGAACAACATTCACCGACAAAGACTGAGAAGGCGATGATTCAGCAGGCACAGCCTGACCAGAAGGAGCAGATTGTAAAGACAACTGCTGCAATTGATTAAGCAGGTTAGCTGCACCACTATTGATCAACCCAATAAGTCCATCACCATGAGGACCAGGTTTAGTCTTGGATAAGTCCAATTTGGAGCGAGGAGCATTAGGCAAATATTTATGAAGGACCCCAGACTAAGAATATATCAATTCAAGCTGCTGGGCCCTAAAAATGGCCTGCTCCTCGAAAAATACCCCGGAGAGGGATACATCTTTAGAAATATCTGACTGCAAAGATTTCATAAACCATTCCAAAGTGAATTCTCCTGGAATATGAGCTTTAATAAGCCTCTTCCTTCTCCGCCATTCCTGAATATGATCAGAAATGTGGGTTGCATCGTCCTATTTAAAATTAGCTAGGAGTTCAGTCTCGACATCATAACGGACAAGCAACTGGAAATGATTTAGAAATTTTGTAGCCAGATCTCCAAACGTAGCAAAATTGCCCCCAGTTAACTCAATATACCACTTGGCAGTGTTTCCAGTTAAGGTGCGTTGAAACAATCTCAACCTAATCGAATCGTTGATCAGAGAGTTAGAAGAACACCATAAATGGAAGGTGGTGATATGGTCAGCCGGGTCCTCTCCATTCTTGCCTTCAAACTTTGGAATGTCTGAAGGTAGTTTGGTGGGAACCGGAGGCCACCCCGGACTATATCGGATCGGATCATTCGTCAATTTCGACAGATCTGGCAAGTTTAACGTTGCCAGAAAAGGTAAACGAGGCGGAGCCTGAGGATTCCATCCTTGATGGGATGAATTCCCTACATTCTGAAAAGAATACCCTGGATTTGATGAGGCACCAGGTTGCCAAAAAGAACTCGTAGAAAATGTTGGGCCAAATGACCCAACATTTGGAGAAGGACCCCCTCCCAACGTAGAGTTACCAAACACCGGACCAGTTCCCCCCCCCCGAAGTAATGAATGAAGAGGAAAGCCCCTGATAGGGGTTCCAAGCATTAGAAAGAGGGGAAAAAGTCTGATAAGCACTCGATGAAGGGAAAGAAACATTCCCTTGGTGACCAGCGTAAAATTGATTCTGTGCCCCTGTTGTTGTAAATACAGGGTTCCAACCTGTAAAAGTAGTTGAACTCTGGCCTCCAGACCAAGGGTTAAAACTCTGAGTCTGAGAAGTAAAAGGAAAAGACCCTAAAGAAGGATTTGAACTAGGAATATGCCCAGTTCCAAAGGGGAACCCTTGAAAAGAAGCTGACCCACTAGCCATGGAAGACATGGGTGTAGATGCAGCTGCAGCAGCAGAAAAGGAAAAAGAAGGAATCCCACTAGTGGGCATTCCAAAACAAAAGGGACCAGATTGAGAAGCATGTGCTTGGGTGAAACTAGAGCCAAACACAGCAGTACTAGAAGCAATCGAAGATATAGCAATAGTGCCTCCTCCTTCAACTGAAGCAGGAGTCTGAATGCCTGCAGCACTCACAGCAGAAGCCGCGTTCCCAGTCATGGCCATCGAAAGGTATGAATAAAATGGAGGATCTTCTGGTCTTGCAGACTCAGGTCCGATGTACTCAACAACAAACGGATAATCAGGAGGAAGAGGAGATGGAAGTGACTAAGGAGACTCAGGTACTTCCTCTACTTCTATTCCTAACTCTCCCGGAAACAAGACTCTCGAGGTGAGCGGAACGCTCCTCTCGGAACCAACACCAGAACCAACTACAGGACCTTCAAGCCCTTATGGAGGATCACTCTCCACCGCGTCAGATGCCACAGGGTGATATTCACCTGCTATGTTACTCCTATGCCTTCTTGAAGAAGGCTCTACACTCTCGGGAGATAACCCCCGGATTCTCCTCGATCGACGAGGCGCTTGATCAGCCACTTTAACAAATTTTAATTAGACTCAAAAAAGTATAAAGCTAAGCAAGCTAGGAGCAAAGAGCACTCACTACAAAAATCCCTAAGATACAGCCAAGCAAGCAGCCTTCAGATATTTCTGCTCCGAATGATTAGGACTGGACACCAAAATACGAGAAAGCGAAAAATAGTACCTCCCGAAAGTAGTCTGGGATAATTACGACCCAGGCCTACTAGTGAAGGTAATAGAAACAGTTACGCCAACCTCCTAACAACAGCCTTTGCCAGCACAAGTACCCAAGCTTCACAAGGGCACCCCCCAGAAGTACTGCTGGAAGTGATACGATGTCTGCCTCAGGTACCATGGGTATTCCCCCCCGCAGTCACTTGTGTGGAACCTAGGAATGGCAACTATGGGCACCAATCCGTGTCAGAAGCCGGGCGGAACGGTCTTGAGGCAAGATCCAACAAATCAGAGAGGGGGTATCTCTCTTCTCGGCCTTCACTTCCCCTCGCGCTTGACTCTCTGGAGGAGAGCTTTCCCGGTCCACCTAACGGAGTTGGATTTCACTCAATTAATAAACTTCTATGTTTTAGTTTGAGCGTCCTTGGAGATTTAACTCTCCACTCACCTAATCCAAGGCCCTACAACCTAGCTAGTTGGTGTATGACACTTAATAAAAAACTTGCTAGTTGTTTTTAAATTATAGCGCTTATTTTAATTGGCTGTTATATTATGTCAATGGGATATGGAAATGAAACTTGTGGTGTTCTATGACACAAAAAATAAATTAATGAAAACCAAACTACATGCAAATGCAGTAATTTCCTTTCGATGAAAATAAATTTCTACACGGGTTCTACGAGACTATAAATTTTTTTCTTTTCAAATATCAAACTCACACTCGCAAAATCTATGAAAAATACTACAAATGCTTAAGTGCACCTAATGAAAATAACTAAGAGCATGCAAATTCTAAGATGCAGAGTCTAACAAAGCAAAGAGAAATTTCCCAAGAATCCTTCAGTTTTATCACTTTTCGGTTGTCCACAAAACTAGTTCCCAAAATCAGAAACTCTCAGTAGAAAGACACCAAAATATGCTTGAAACAAGAGGAAGAAACCAATGACAATTCCCTTCCCAAATCAAGTCAGAAACCAAAGGAAAGAAATCTCAACAAAGCTTCACAAGATGTAACAAAACGAAAACAAAAATGCAAAACAAAAGCAAATGACAAAACAAAATTTTTTTTGAGCTTTTGAATTTTATAAAAAGAAGAGCTCGAAGAGACCAAGAAAACTATCCAATTACCAAGCCAAACAACTCTGAATTTCAAGAAAAACTTCAAAAACGCTCCAAATCTTATAGTGCCACTTAGTAGCAAGATTTATATGAGCAAAAGAAGACAAGAAACTCAGTAACTCAGCCCAGAAGAATAGTACAACCTTGCATCAAACAAAAACTTCAAAGAACCAAGAAAAATTCTTCAAAAATTGCAACAAGACATAGTCAAATGAACTCAAGAAAACTAATCAAAAGCGGGAAAAAATCCAAGTGCAAGGAAAAACATAAAGTGAGGAAAGAGTATATGAGCAGAAGCTCTCTGTTCTGATTAAGCATAACAACCAAGAATCCCCAGAAAGAGATCTTGGTACTCGAACTAGAAATGCAAGCACTAAAAAAACAAGATTTGCCTAATAAGCCAGTCTTCCACCAAACAAGAGAGAAAAATACCGATAACCACTATCAACACAATCCAGAGACTATAAATACACTACAGGAATAGGTCTCCACAGGCAGACAAGACTAAAAAGTCAAGAAATAAAAAATTTCAAAATTTTCCCAGGCATACGCTACTTATCAGCTTTTCAACAAGCGTGCATACGCGCCTGTGTCAAAGGAAACCCACGTATACGCGACTTCCTTTAACAAAAACTGCGTGTATACATGACTGTGTGAAGAAAAACTCGCGTATGAGAAAGCAAATAATGAAAAATAAAAAAGATCAAGCCTGAATAAAGAATCAGGTCTTCAGTCTGACTGAGAAAAAGTTAACTGGACTGGAAATAATAATTAAAACTGCTGGAAACCTTTCAAACAGCTGAAACCACCCAACAGTGGAATCACAAGAATGCGATCCCCAGCGGAGTCGCCAGTTCTGTTTCGGGAAATAACTCCCTAGAGGTTTGTTGGGTCAAAACCTCCACAGATCAGGGCATGCTATTCAATAAGGACTCACACAACCACACTTGTATGCTAAAAAATAGATAACATTGATAGTATAACTCACCCGTAATCCTACGTTTGATATAGATCCCGCGGTGTCCAAACCCCCAGCAACCCTTCTTCCTCCTCAACCTGAAAACCAAGAAGAAACATGCATGGAAATCTAGTTGTACAACATATATCTATCCTAAATGTCAGTGAAATCCATGTGAAACATCATATAAACAATAATAAATGCTTAAATAATAATCTTTTCACATATGCAAGAAAATATTAACACGTGAATTCAGAAACAAGATGGTTCTTCTTCATTACGAATAGCATGTACAGTAATAAAAAGTGGAGAGATCACCTGAATCCTTCCACGATATTCGAACAGACCGTCGTCCGGATCCATCCTGCCCTTGCCTCGCTAGGATACTTTCAAGACTTGTGCACACGAGATGACATATAAAATGATGAAAATCTCTAGGAAACAAGGGTTTCCTGTAAAAATATGGGAAAGTGCAGGAGGCACGGGAAATCAGACTTGAATTGGGATTCCAACAGAGTATAATGTCTATAAATTTCTCTCTCCCTTAGGCCATGCACATAAGGGGCTTTTATACTCCCTCAAAGTAGTTTCAATCAGTTGGAAATAGTTGGCCACGTGCTGGGGTGGTTGAACTACTGGAGTAACCATCAACCCAGCCCGAAAATAGGGAATTTTATATATATTTTAATGATTTTAATGGCATACGCAGAAAAGTGTGTATGGACTCGCGTATACACGTGGAAAAGTCTGGGCATACCCGCATATGGGATTTTTAACACTATTTTTTATGAATTTTGTTGAAGTCTGTGGGAATGGGTCCCCAAGGCCAAAGAGACAATCATGAATCACATGAGGGTGAAAAATGATGCTATAACAGGGTGAGAAAGAAGCAAGATCCAATTTCTTTATCTACAGCTAAATTTGAGTACATAGCTACAACCACTTGCTGTACTCAAATCCTTTGGATGAATTTGATGTTAAAATACATCAAGGTGGAGTGGAATGATCCAATTCCCATCATGTGTGATAAGAAGAGTGCTATTAGAATCTCCAAAAACCATGTTATGCATTCAAAGACCAAACATATTAAAATTTAATTTAATTTCTTTAAAGGTTTTCTAATATTTCTCAACTTGAATATGTGGCCACTAATGAGAATCTTGCATATATATTTACAAATCCTCTTCCCCGGGAACCATTTGAATATCTTAGGAAAAACTTGCAAGTAGACTCTCCTACAACCAAATAATTTAGCATCAGTGAGGACTAGTAGCTACTTAGTTTGTTGCTTAAATTAACAAGTATGTTGTAAGAAAAGAAATATGTCTTGGATAGTTTGCATAAAGTTTGGGTCATCAGTAAAGTATGTGAAAATGAAGCAGGTCTACATTGGGTAGTTTTGTCATTTATTTTTTACTACAATTCATACAATGTTTCTATTTAGTTTCTTAGGGGAATATTATTCAGCTGGATACACCATTTACCATCGATTTAAAAGGGGGATAAGAAAATGTTGAAAGGAAAATGTCCCAAATGTTGTCAAGCAGAGAAGAGCCTCATGGGTGTCAGGGGGAGTGTTGTTATATGTTATGGCCCTCAATTCCTTAAACTTTTTTGTTAATATTTCCATCAATTCCAAAGGGGGATATTGTTGGAAAAAATGTGTTTTCCTTGATGTCAATTGATAATTTATGACAAAAGCATAGTCAGTGATTTCAAGGGGATTTGGATGGTAGTTGAGTCCCTTAGTTGAGAACCATCATAGTATCAGGATAATTTATGAATTCTCATAAAATTACGACTATTACTGATGGATGCATGGCTTAATGGTTAGTATTTGAAGGCATTTTATGTGTAGAAGATAATCTTAGATGCTCCTGCAAAGTATTCAGATGAATATGCCTTAAAAAGACCTTTATAAAGTGTATGGAACTTTAAAAAACACCTAAGGGATCAAGAGTTATGGTGGTTTGAAGTTTGGAAGAGGGTTTCAAGGCTCATGGTTCCACATGGGGTGAAAAAACCTGTGAGACATGCTTTATTTTTTTTAGTGGACAATTAAATTGTCATTCGTGCCACGAAGTTATTTTGTTGCATGAGTTATTTTTAAAGTGGCATGACACAATTGAAAAATCCAGGGGATGGATATTTATCAATTGATAGATGTGATTAGTCAAATTTCCCCTCCATTTATCTGAAATTGGAGGAGAAATTCTCCTTCCAAACACTGATAGTACTTTGACGCTTTACAAGTAAACAAAGTGGGTCTTAATGTAAACAAATTTTTTAATATCTTCAGGGATGATGAATTAGTTTTCATATGAAATTTAAACAAGAAACATGTTCACATGTAACTCAAAATAGCAATAATGAAGAGAGGAAAAACGAAATTTGATGATGGAGTTCACCCCTCCTAGGTTACATCTCCGAGTCTGCTAACATAGCTAGACCGCTCCATAGATTTCAGTGATAAAAAAGTACATGAAATTATTTTTCTACAACTGAGTGACTATTTTCCCCTACAAGGAAACATTCTCCTACAAGGAAATCCCACTCCAAAAGTATGACTACCTAAAATCAGTCATAAAAGGGTCAACATGAAAAGGGCTCACATATCTAGTCCCTGTACTCCACCAAAAAGTTGAGCATAAAATGTAGAACAACTCCACATTGAAGTAAAAAATAGATATTTTACCCAAACACATAACGAATAAATATAAAGAAGAGTTGCACCATGTAAAACCCCTACAATATTTCTCTCCATGCTTAAAATGCCTTCAAAATTGCTTCAAACCTTTGATTGTCTCTGGCACTAAAACACTAAATCCTGCAAAAATTGTTTCCAAAAGTGCTCCAGTTAGTAAAATGGGGCTTCCAATTAGCCCTAAGAGGGTGATTTTCTTAGATTGATAGATATAGAAAATCCTTTTTGGGTTATCTTGGGTATCCATCATAGAGGCCGGATCTACATTTTCAGCATCATCAGAGCTCCAAAACTACCTAGATCCGCACTTTATATTTTGCCGGCAGTTGGAGTCCCATTAGTTGTAGAAGGGACAATGCAGTTTTCCTTCCAACAGTCCATCAGTTACGCAGTCCCTCTTTTGGGGTCATTTCAGTGTCATTCTAGGCCATCTCTTTGGCTTGAGTGTCTCATATTTTGAGCACTATTGTACTGTTTATCTACCTCCTATATAATAAAATGGCTCAACTATTCTGTATATTTGTATGGTGTATTTAGATTAATTTTTTACTTTTCTGCAATTCATCTATTATGTTTTTGTATTACTGCATTCTCCCTTTTGGGATATTACAGTGGTATCAAAGCATGATATTTAGCTCAGCTTGTGGGTACTTCATCTTTTGCATCAAAAGAAGAAGTAGATAGTAGAGATCTACCATGAAGGAGGATTGCAGTTTTGCCACTCTCCTCTTTAGATACATGCAATATCTCTCCAAGGAGGTCAAAAAAATGAAGAGACAAAGGCAAAAGGAGGATCCAAGAAGAAGATTTGATGAGGAAGGTCCCAACACTTCCTATCAGCATGAGAAGAAACTGGAGAAGCAAATAGCTTCACATCATTCTACTAGATCTACTTTATTTGATAAGAGAGGGGAATGGTGTGAATATGAAGGAGACTTGGGGCATGATACCCTAAGAAAATATCTGTCTGAGCACAAAGCACAACCTAGAGCTCTCAAGGAGAATCTAACTCTCCAATGGTTTTTGCAACTCAAAGAGGAGAGAAGATCCCACAACAACAATAAAAGAAAGAGGCATAGATTCTTCTAGCCTACATTTGATGGATCTTCCACAAGAAAATTGAGGGCTTGGAGGGAAGAGTTAGCTACATTATTTCTACAATATTCAATAGTAGAAAGAGAGGCTGTGGAGATTGCAGCGTCACACCTAGAAGGTGAAGCAAGAGATTGGTGGTTCAGTCATTTATCACACATGAAAGTGTCTGCTTATGCATATTTTATTCAAAGACTGAAGAAGAAGTATGGTAGAAAGAAACCAGAGACATATCACATAGAGACATATCCCATCATTGAGGAGATAATACATGAAGAGCCCAAGAAAGATGTTCTTATTATCACTCAGGAGGAGGAGCCTCTACCACCACCACCAGCTGCAGATGTACTTACATGAGGAGGAGGATCACTTGCATCTTTACAAGATGTTCTTGAGTTCTTGAGATTTGGAGCCCCATGCATGATTCATGAGATGCATGAGGAGGAGGAGGAAGGTAACAATGCTGGTACAGTTGAAGAGATGCAACCATCATCATTACCAGTAGTTGGAGTGACTATTGTACCGGTTGGAGGAAATCTTGTAGATGTGCAAGATGTTCCCGATATTCAGCTTATCCAAGGTTTGCATATACTTTCATCTCATATTATTTCAGTACCTCATATTGATATATGTGAGACCATGCCATCAGGGCAAGTGCATAACCAAAGACTATAGCACCTTGCTGATTTGGAGTAGAAAATGATCATTACACAGAGGACCCTTGATTTGATAAAGGAGAATATGTATTTCTTACACATTTTGTCATGGTTGAGCTACACCCAACACTTTGTGTTGAAGTGTGGAGTTGCAGAAGATGGGAGGAGCACAGTCCTATTCAGTACAGTAACAGACTATGAGCTTAGCATTGTATGTGGCCATGAGACAACACATGTATACCCATGCATATCTATAACATTGTCACTAAGAAGCAGTGATGAGATGAGGGCCCCATTATTCTTGGTGCATTTTTAAGGAAGCTTCACTCATGAAGCACTAGAGGGATAGATGATAGATGGTAGAAAACTTGTGACGGAGAGCACTTTCCATTATCAAGATGAAATTTTATTGATGAACATATCACAAATCAAAGAGGGATATATACCTACAACATGTATGGAGCCTTATGGGTTCTATTGGGCCATTGATGAGAGGATCTCATGGAGAGACCTCAATTGAGGTGCACTTCGACATTTCGTGGAGTGAAAAGTTATTTAGATGGAGGATGCTGGTAATCTACATTGGGAGGATACCAAGATTGAGCTTGGCATGATTCATCAACCACATTGGGATGAATGGATCTAGATGAGGAGCAGCAGGTTGTGTACCTTCCTGTAGATCTATGATACCAGGAGGCAAGAAGCATGGCTACGCTAGTTTCTATTTGGTGAGTATGGGTTTTACCCAACATCTTACATTTTTAGGATCCATGACATGCAAAAACAGGAGGCATGGCTGCACCGATTGTTGATGAGAGAGTTTGGACATCTCATGATGTAACTTATGTCCATATATTTTCTTTTGTTTGGGATATTTCCCATGTCTTTACATGTATTTCAGTTTGGGATATATCTTATGTTCATGTATGTACTTGGGTTTGGTACATGGCATAAATCTCACATGATGTGGAATAAGGGAGCTTGTTTGTATAGTTCTGATGAGATATTCCACATGTCCATTAGTATGTTGTTGCTCCATGAATTTCATCATGATTATGTAAGATGACAACAAGAAGCTTTGTTTCTTTGGTTACTATTGGGAGAGTATGGGCTGATTTCTTCCCACACATTGCATGACATTGATGGAGGATGGAAACAAGAGGCCTTACAACATTGGATTCTGTTGGGGAATTATGGTCATTGTACTTGGTATAATGATGATGTGATGGGGTAGCAAGATGCATTTTTGTGGTGGAATCTCATGAGAGAGTATTGCCACTACATTTGGTAAAATGATGATGTGAAGTGGCAGCAAGAGGCATTACTGTGATGGATTCTATTGAGAGAGTATGGCTCTCATATATATATTGATGCTGATTTGGAATGGTAGCAAGAGGCATTGATGCGGTGGCTTATATTGAGAGAGTATGTCTCTCTTGTTTTCATGATGATCTAGCATGGCAACAGAAGGCTTTGCTGCGGTGGTTTTTATTGGGAGAATATGTTTTGACATTGTTCATTTTTATCCATATATCTCTACTTATTTTTTTTCACTATGTTGATGTTATGTTTGGATCCTACATGGCCAATAAGGCTAATGATGAGAGCATTGATAGATGCAATCTACTCTATGTATCATGGGTTGGAGAGATAATTCATGAGTTGGGACGTTCCATTTTGGGAAGGAACCAGTTCATTTCATGTATCTCATGTATAGAGGAGATCTTTGGACATCATATGGTTGCCACTTGGATATTCATTGATGAGGAAGGGTATGTAAATTTTCAGTTGGAGGCCATTTTAGACATTCTAGAGAGGCAAATTTGGAGTTGGGAATGAATTACACATTGTGGCAGATGGGGAGGCCTTCCATATGAGGATGCCATTTGGAGGGAGGATGTTTGCTGTAGCATCCAATTTTGTAGTTAATTGAGGACAAGAAACATTTATCCAAGGAGGACTATAATATTCCCAATTTTCCACAAGATAATTGGAATATTAGAGTTATTCATTTGATAATTAATTAAGTAAATAAGAGGGTGGAGGGACCCACAAACCCCATATATGAATAAAATCTACTTTTGATGCGTGTATGTGGATATTTAAGATCTAGAACTACATATGGAGTAGTGGAGAAGTTTCTTAAATGAAGGAAGAGTGGAGATCATGGATATTTAATGCAAAACCATGAGGATCTTGGAGGAGGTTAACTGAGATCATAGTGCATTCAAAGTAAGATCATAAAGCACTTATGATGAGATAGTGGAGGAAGTGGTGCATCTAATGCACACATGATGGAGAGAGTGGGAATTAAATGCAGACATGATGGAGATCATGGAGAGACAACACAATCTTCATGGAGGCTAGTGGCCACATGTAAAATGTTGTTATGAGGTGGGCCAGGGCTATGGAAGGTTCATAATATATATAATGAAGATGAAGGCACAATAGCAGGGAGGCTTTGTATTATTATTTCTGATCTTTTTAGATCTATATTTTTCATGTGACATTTCTATGCATGCTTATGATGTTTAGCTAAGTCTGCAGTTCTGTTTAGCAAACGGTGTTCTCAAGCGGGAATCCCACCCTTCCCCACGAGGGACTTCAAGTGCCTACTTTTGGAAGGTTTCTGTTGAGCTCCATTCATCATTAGGTATTGGTGCCATTTTTTCACCACTCTCATATTCCCATTCAACCATATGAATAACACATTCCTGCATTAGGGTTTGAGAGGTGGTGGTTGTTTCTAGCATTTCAGCTAGTAAACTCGTGGAGGATTCATCCTTTCACCTTGTTATTCATTTTCAGCCTTTCAGGATAAAAAAAAATATATTTTTCATTTAGGCCATTGTATTTTACCTCCATGCAGCAGCAATCCCCTCAAGGATTGCCCAGTTTAGTCCTGTAGATCCAAACGAGGAAGGAAGTGTCCAGTATTTCAGCTGGAAATCCTGTGAGGGACCATTTCCTCACTTTGCATTCACTTTTTCCACCATTGTTGAGCTGATTTGACATATTTAGCAATAGGCTAGAGAGCCTCCCTCCTTGACAGTGAAATTTTTGTCAAGAAGTTGTGTAGCAGCAGCTGCATTCAATGGAGACGGTTAGAGGAGCTAGATATTGAGCTTTTAGCCCAAGGATCTAGTGAAGGGATCAACCCTTATTACATATATATGATTGTACATCACATTGCAACCATCTTTGATCAGATTATGCAACAGATCTGCATACCTAACAGTTGTATAGTGAATCCCTAAGAGGGTGATTTTCTTAGATTGATAGATCTGGAAAGTCCTTTTTGGGTTATCTTAGGTATCCATAATAGAGCTCAGACCTACATTTTTAGCATCATCCTAGCTCCAGAACTACCTAGATCTGCACTTTATATTTTTCCAACAGTTGTAGTCCCAACAGTATCAGCAGGGACAACACAGTTTTCCTTCCAGTATTCCATCAGCTACACAATCCCTCTTGTGGGGTCATTTCAGGGTCATTCTAGGCCATCTCTTTGGCTTGAGTGTCTCATATTTTGAGCAATGTTGTATTGTTTATCTACCTCCCATATAATAAAATGGCTCAGTTATTCTATATATTTGTATGATGTATTTAGATTAATTTTTTACTTTGTTGCAGTTCATATACTGTTTTTTTGTATTACTACATTCTCCCTTTTGGGATAGTACATTCCCTTGATTGGATCTACAAAATACCATGAAAAAAAAACCATCATGCCCAAAACCATGTGCTAAACTCATGCACAAAACCATAGGTAGGTTTTCCCACCTAATATAGGGTCCACAAAAATTTTCCCAAGGCGCTGCCCCGATCCCCATGCAGGGGCTGCACCCCCCCTGTGACCCCCCTACTACACCTGACACAACGAAGGGGAGGAGGCCTCACCCCTCTTTCCCCCCACTTTGCACGTGGGGCTAGTCATGGAAATAATATAACACACATCCAACAGGGTTTAACCGTCCACCCTCGCCAGATAGGCTCCCAAATTCTGGTCGTTGGTTATGCATCAACCTCATGACTGGGGGTTGGTCTTAACTTCTGCCCCCGTTAGACCCAACTCCATGCTAGGTCACATGGAAACCATATCATCGGGGGTTGGGGATGAATCCTATCACCCACTTTGATAGCTCCCTCCTTGCCCCTCTTCGCTATGCCTTCTACCATGAACATATGTTGGTGGTCATGACTAGGGGTTGGGGCTCACCGCTCGACCCCTCTCCCCCAATGCAAAAATACATATGAATTCAAATATATGCGACACCCATAGAATATTAAGAACTGATTCTATGGTGTGATGGTGGAGGTTGGAGCTTGTATGCGTTAAGTCATGTGGTTGATCCCTGTAGAGGCCTTCGGGCTTAATACAAATATTTTGACCAATAATGAGGCACCACATGGTGGCCTATGGTTGGGCCACGTGGTAGCCTCCTATTGGGCCGCCCAAAAACACTTCGACCAATCAAATTGTGCCAACACATACCTGTATGAACTTGACACATGGTGAGTTGAGATTGGTCCACCATACACCCAGTTGGCATGCTGACATCGTCATGACATTAGTAGTACACAGTGCCCAGTCAGCAACCTAGTTAGCCTACTTGCAATTTTTGTTGTTGTTGGTCAACAACTTTAGAACATCATAATTTTGTCATTCGATTTCTAATTAAGGTGATTCAAGAGTCGTTGGAATCAGAATGATGAAAACTACGACTTAATGCTAAATTTGGAAGATTCTGGGCACTTTGATTTTTTAGCATAATTTTGATCTCTGGATCATCCATGGAGGTTTAGGCTAAGTTACCTATAAATATGGGCACTGTGTCGCAGTGTGAGATATACTCTAAGAGACAGATATAGAATATAATGTGAATTATCCACCTCGGGCCATTTTAAAATAACAAAGAAAAATGACACAAAACATAAGAAGGTAGGTGGTAGATGACATGCCAAGATCAATGATGTGGCACACCCAAAAAATGACATGTGTCATGTTGAATTGGAATTTTTGGGTGGCCAAGTGGGTTGATTTTAGAGATCTTGTGGCACTACTTAGAGACAACCACATGGAAGTGATGATGTCAGCATATGATGTGGCAGGTGATGCATCATGTACTCGAATTCTATGCTAGGGGAAGTGTTTGTGGAAAATTTCCTATGTTAATGAATTCTCAATTTTGTGGATAAATTGGTTGAAATTCCAAAGCATAGGAGAGACAGTTCAAGGAATAACATTTGATGAGGAAATTTCCCAACCACTGAGACAAAATCTGTGGAAGGATTAACCCATATGATGACACAACAGGTTGATCTCGAAATTGATAAGAGTCAAGATCAGATAAAATATTTCACAACATGGTTATTTGATGGGAAGTTTGTGCCACTAAATGTTTCCATATTACAAATGGAACAATAAGTTGTGAAATGGGGTAGGGTGTGATAAGTCCAAGGTATTGGCCCTTGGGAATAAAATTCCAAGAAATAAGGCATAGGGTTTAGATATTTTGTAAATTTCCTCTTGTAGCTAACACATGGTATTGGCACCACGTCACATCCTTAAGGGGAGGCTAAGAGTTTAAGGGCTTGCCACTATTTATATTTGACATCTTAATTTCAATTTGTGGTAAATTGTATTGAAGGAGCATAGTGTAATGCAGATGTGGTATGGACCAATATAAGCTTTCAATGAAGTAAGTAGTGCCAATGTCCTTAGTTATGAATCCTCCACATTGAGAAATATTATCAACATGGTCAACCATACTGAAGTACATCTTGTTCCATACATAATTTAATTTGAGATGCTCTTGCAGCTATGTAGGAGGTAATGGAATTCAATCCATGACAAGTTAAGTCATACCAAAGTATTTCCTTGAGCCCTGTGAGCACACTAAAGTTCAGTCACAAGTCATGAAGAAATTAATGGATACACTCCATGATCTGCATAGGTGTTGAGCTAATTAATCATTCCTAAAAGACCAAATAACTACTACACATTAAATTGTCAACCAAGGTATTTATTTCTATTTCAAGGTTATTTGCATAGTTTATGCAAGAGGAATGTTGGTTTGAATAATCACTATTATCCTAACAGAAAGCAAAATTTGGATAATAAAGGAATCATACCATAACGCAACTAATAACTTCTACTTAAAACTAAACCAAACCATTCAAAGCATCAATCTATAAATATTTTCTACAAGAAATAACAAAGAAAAGCTATCAAACACTGAGTTGTTACCTAAGGAACAACAACTATAAAATGAAGGAGCAACACTATAGATTTTTTTTAACTACACAAACAATAATACCGTGATGATCTCCAGTAACAACAATGAAGTAAAAACAATCCCAATTGAAATAATTAAAGTAAGTCCATCTGTAACAACCATTGTATTTCCTATCTAAAAAAAAAAACATGTTATTCAATAATTACTTAATCAGGTGGCAATTGTAAATTGAAAAATGTTTAAGCGAATAAATAACTGAAGCATAGGAACAAAACACAGAATTAATGATACAATTGAAGACAACGTTGCTTCCAATATCGGCCCCAAATCACCAGAATCAAAATGTCTTGTAAAATAAATCAACACAACATATTAACGCTAAATAATAATTGTTTTCATTAAACTAGAGAGGATCAATCAAAATCAATTTATCATATGCACGACTTATGTCAACAATATTACAAATTGAAAAACCTCTCTCGAGGCCCAGTTCCTAGTCTATATACCATGTCTATAAAATATAAGAACAATAAATTTATTTTTGATAAAGAGAAATCGTGGGAATCTAAATATTCTCATGATGCTCATTTAAGTTACAAGATTTATTAATATTTCCTAATGAAGAAGTCAGAAGTCTGTCTTTAACCAATTTTCTCCAAATGAGAATCAACGACATCAAGTTATCTGATCTTCTATGATCAATCCAAGGAACAACATTTGGTGTCAGCTTAACGCTAGATTCTTGTTCAAAATAAGGATCAAACCATGAGTAAATATCACCTTTGTAACCAAGTCAGTTCATAACGCAATAGAATGATAGAAATACATTAAAAACTTCTAAAATCCATATTACATAGAATATCATGTTCCAAATGCAAGATAGACTTAGGAAAATAATAACAAAAATAAGAAATAAGGTACCAGCTAACCTTTTTGCATGACCTCATGCAAACAAATTATCAACATGCAAGGAAATTAAGGAGTAAACTTCATAAGACTCTTCTCTTCTATGTATGAATCCATTCCTACTTCCAAGTTCCTAGAAGGCCACATACTTACCTGCCTCTGATAAATCATAATCATATTTATAATAATATTGAGGGCATCATATCATGCGACATATGTACTTGCACCCTATCTAATTGATACCTTTTTCCAGCACGAGGTGGACATAGTTCTGTACTCTAGTCATGGCATACTGAAAATTATGGAAGACGAAGGGTTCTCTATTTTTTATCTCATTAGATGATGTCTACCATCTTAGTTTGTCTCCCCCAATAGCCTCTCCTCTAATATATTTTAGATAATCCTATCCTGAATTTAGGACATCATTGTGAATTTGTGCAAGTGTATATGAAACACCAGGTTTTTCTACAAAAATATCATGATGAAGAAATGTACAAAAGGGTTTTGAGGTTCTCCTATGACCAAAATATCAAGACCATGCTCTCTCCTCTGGAAGGTGTGGTAGGATTTTGACCATTTTACCTGCTTTCAGGAAAATGATATGAAGGCCTAGAGCTGAATGTCCCCAATAAATGGGACATGATTCTCATTCATGTGTTCCTCTGAAAATAAATTGTGCATATAAAATTCACATAGAATCTACTTCGTATTCTCATATTTTTTATTGTAAGTAGTAATTAAATCCATGACATCTTTAAACTCATATGGTTGTCCAAACTGTACAACTTTAATTTTGAGCAACAAGTATCGATCAAGTAAAAACAAGGCCTATTTATGGGATGGAGACCTACATGCCAAGGCATATGAATAAATAGATAATATGTCCTTTGTTTTCCATGTAGCCTTATTAAGGAAATCCTTCAACTCCTGTATTTTCTTCTAAGATGCTCTTAGTTGTGCATAAGTTTCGTCTTTTGTTGCTATCAGTGCCTTAAAACATTGAAGCAATTCTTTATGCTCCTTTTGAGGTACCATTTCTCTATGATATCTCTCTATAGTCTCTTGTTCTTTCTCCAAGGTTTTATTCAAATATTAAATGGTAGCCTCTACAATTAAATGAGTATAAAGGGGTACATCCTCTGTTTGTACTATTTTTCAATAAAATCGTGAGTCTGGTTGGGTTTTTTCTTCAACAAGGATAGAAGAAACATCAATAATTTGTATCTAAAAATCGATATGAGTTCCCATGTTAGTATAAAAAAGGGAATGATATGCTTGTATGCTTACTTCAACGGAGACAGGGGTGGAGTCGGTCTGAGTTTTACTCTCCTAGGTTTTTATCTTCCTTTAAACTTTCTTCACATGTCCCTTATGAGACTTCTTACTACCATGTAACATATTTTTCAATTGCCGCACCTTCCTATGTAATCTCTTATTTTATCTTCTTAATATATCAACTTCCTTGCGAAGTTGACCTTATTTTCTAGATCTTACAGCTTTGATACTTCTAGATTTTTTAACAAGGTTTTTAGCTAAATCTGTTGGGGCAAGAGGAGAGGAAACAACAATTATACCTCAAGATTTATAGCAGTAATCTGTTGAGTAGATTATACTGTCGAAAGGAAAATAAGTGAATTTTTTACTTCTATTGGTATTATACCAGCTACAGATTTCAAGAGGTCATCAACAAGAGGATCAATGTGAGGTCTAGCTTAGAAATTAGGATTTCCAACTCGTCGTTCAACAATCGTATTTTTAAGGGGGAATTGTGGAGCCATCTCTTCGAGAGAGGATGGCTCCAATATAGTAGGGACTTGATTTTCAGAATTCTCCTGGAAAGAAACAATTTCAGGATCACCAAATGGTTCTAGGATGACAATGGCTAATGAATTGGCGGGGGAAGTTGCAATTAACGAATTGGGTGAAGTCCATTGCTCATAAAGGTTTTCTATATGAGCTAAAAATTATTCTATTGGAACAGTCATTTCTTCTCCTAAATTAAATTCTCCAATATTTTCTCTAACCCTTCGAATGCTTAAGCTACTTCCATCTCCTGTTCTGTTTTTTCCAGAGCTAGTGAGTCTTGAGCCATTTTTTATTAAAGAGTTTCTTGCTGTGTCCCCTCTACATTGGAGAGTTTTTGGGTTAGATTTTATTCTGGTAACTGCTTAAAGGGGTATAAATAATTCTAACCTTTTTTTAACTTTATTAATGTAATTTATCTTCTCCTTTTCTTTGGTAGCAAGTCTAAGACAAATTCCATTATTTTCTCTTCTCTGCTAAGTTTTTGGGGGTTTGAAGTTTGTACAGTTTCTTGTGGGTTATATTATGCCATTAAAGTTTAATTTTCCAAAGGAATGTTTTGGCCAACGTCAGGGTTCCATAAGAACCCTTCCCATCTCTGTTGTGTTTGATTTAAACTTCTTACAACTAATAATTTGATAATCCCATGATGAGTAATGCCAAAAAATTGTTCTTTAGATCTTCTTAGCCTAGCAACAATCTCATGCAAAAAGAAATTAAGAAAATAAGGAAGGTTTAGTTTTACCTTTCACCTTAGGCATTCCATTAATTTAAGATGATGTCCCCTCACCACGTCATACCTTCCATCACAGGTAATATAGCTTTGAATGATTTATGCTACTTCTTTCCATGGTTTTGGTAATGAATTGGGGTTTTACCGCTTTCCTTTCTTGGCCAATTCTTCACTAGGATTCATAAACAGGAAAGCTGCACTCTTGAGCGAAGTATGCATTTCATACCAATTTTCTCCCTTTGTTAGGAGATTTGTGACTTCTACTACTGCTTCTTCACTCACTTGTACATGTATGTTCTTTACCATTGCTACACCATTATCCAAATTCTTTGTGAATTCCCATGCTATTTCGTTATCAAAGCCTTGTAATTTCCCAAAATATTCTAACCATCCTGCTTGTTCCAGAATGTTGCGCACTTGTTCCATGCCTTGTAATTGAACGGGTTCATACCGTATCGAATGACCACCCATTGCTCAACAAGAAGGTTGTTCATCAAGAAGCAATTTTGCAGCTGGAAACAACATAATTCAAAATATAGTAATATTGCACATAATATAGTGACTCATTAAATATAACATGCAATAGTATTTTTGAAAATTCATGTAACAAATCATATATTAGGGCCTCCTCGCCCCTCCAGTAGATTTTAAGGTTTTCCTCGGTCGTCAATCAGTCTTTTAATAGGTTGGAAGATTTGGCATGATTAAGAGGTAAGGTGGTATCAATTAGACGTAGTGGGATAACCGTCAGAAATACAAATGGAGGGCGAGAGATATTGGTGGCACGCAAGATAATCATTAAGCCATTTATTAATTATGAGGTGTAATGATGAGGTTGATTATTAGAATGTGTGGAGTATGAGAGCGAAGTAAAAGGCATGCAAAGATTTTTAGGAACAAAAGTTGTGTGAAAACAATATTTGCCTAAGGAGTATCATTAGAGAGAAGAAAGAAAGAAAATTAATTAGAATAGTGAATTTTCAAAAAAAATATATCCCTGATACGAAAAATTATGTTTTAGTTGCTCATGATGAACCAACATTACCAATTTCTAGGAGAGTTTTATGAAGTTCCATAATAAATCTAACGATCTTTCTTTGTTAACTTTGAGGAGACAAAATAGCCAACTTAAATTTTAATATTTAAATGTACTTTAATACCATAGGAATTTCCTTTGTTTCTAGTAGGTGTTCATAGCCTCGAAAGGTTTTCATTTTAATCCATTGAGATGTCAGTATCCCATTCACTAGGAAAGATTCATAACTCACCCTTTTTTTTGTTTTTTTTTGTTTTTTATGAAACACCTACAAAAGGCCATTGTTCTAGCGTAATAACCATATAATAACAATGCCATTCACTCGAGCTAATGAGGTGAACAAGCCAACTTGTGATGAGACCTCTTTTTCTTTGACCCGAAGGCCAAATACCATTACCCTGGCTTGGTGACCAGAAGTGGTAATGTTACTTCGCTAGATCCTATGATCATGGTAGGTTAGCTTGGAATGAGACCTCCTATCCTCTATTTTATTTTTACTATTCTTGTTATGATTTTTGTTAATCATAAAATATTACTTAGTCAATGGGGTGACATATCAATTCCTTAAGAGTAGTAGGGATGGTGTGAAGAGTATGATTTTTTTTTTTTGGTCCACTAATTTTTTCTCCCGAACTTAGATTTCTAGAAATACCATAGAATCATTGAAGATTGGAGTAAAGGAAGGCTCCTTAAGTGGTGATAGAAGGAATACATCAAGATTATTTCTATAGGTTTCTTACATAATCGGAGGAATTAACATTTAAGGGGATTCTAGATCTTGGTATTGATTTCTTATAAAATATCCTCTTGTGATAATCACTAGGGAATTTTCTTCTCCATACATCATATTGAAAGAGGGATTAAAATATTCCTTGCCCTAAAGAAATAATAATATTAACAAACTAGGGGAATAATAATCACATCTCATGAGACAACAACTATGAATAAAGAAAAATTGACTCTGATTAAGGAAACAACAGTTGTGACTGAGGAAAAAACAATTGTAACTGAGGAAACAAAAACTATGATTAAGGAAAAGAAACCACGAGTGAGGAAACAACAACTGTGAATGAGGAAACAACAAATGTAAATGAGGAAACAACAATGTTTTCATAAAATTATTTTGCGATGTTTTCCCAAAATAAAAAATCACACATACCAATTACTTACATTATGTACATAATGAAAAGAGTTTTGAATTTTTTTTTACCTTACTATGAATGTGGGGACTTTTCCATGATCAACGACAACCTAGAAGTTCACATCATTATTGATTTCATGAAGAAAATATTCTCGTGTGAGTGGCTGGTGATATAAACGAAGTCTATGCCCATTGGAAAGGAAAGAAATGCCAGAATTATCGATTGTAGTGAGGCACATTGTTCCATTTCATAGACTTGAGTAACTTCGTAAGGACCCAACCATCTTGTTTGGACTTTACCAGGAAACTCTTGGAATCTAGAGTCATATACCAACGGCCAATCTCCTTTCTAAAAGGTCTTATTTTTTTATCAACTGATCATTCCATTTATTTCTTTGTTGCTAGACTATGGTTGTGCATTGTAAAGAAGTAACACATGTTTCATCCATCTCATTGATCTGTTGTAAGCATTATTTTTGTGCTTCCGTAAGATCGAATATGATTTCCTTAGCAGTTTTGAGAGTCTTGAATTGAAACTCGATCGAAAAGATAGGTTCCTTACCAAAGACGAGCTGATAAGGCAAAAAACTAGTACTGTTACGCCAAGTTTTCTAATAGGCCCATAAGGCCTCATGAAAATTTTGCAGGCCCAGTCTCGACGATTTTTTGATATTGTCTTAGTTAAAATCGCCTCCAAGACTTTGTTTGTGCTTTCCACCTATCCGTTTGCTTGTGGGTGGTAAGGAGAAGTGACTATGTGTTTGATATGGTATTTTTGCAGTGTAGACATTTTTTTTATGAGCGGTGAACTGTGATCCCCCATCAGTTACAAGTTCCTGAGGTAACCCATATCGAACGAACAGTTTGAATAGAAAATTAATAACCACTTCTTCTGTGGCCCTTAACAAAGTTATCGATCAAACGAGAAAATTATTGATTACTCGTTTTTTTGAGGTAGCAAAAAAAACACCCGATTTTGAAAAGTGGTGATGTAAAATCACCTTTTTTTTAGGATATTTTTGGGACTTAATGTTTTTATGTATCAAGTTTTTTGAAGCATATTTTCATGCTGATTTTGAAAAGTGGTTATTCATTTTTTTTTTAGCATATTTTTGGCACATTAAATTTTTTATGTATCAAGTTTTTTGGAGCATATTTTCATGCTGATTTTGAAAAGTCCAGATGCAGAATCAACCCCCTTTTTTTGGAGGGCTCATTTTTGCACTTTAAATTTTCAAATGTATTAAGTGTAAATATTTTTTTTTAAATGTTGATTATTTTACTATTTTTGTCTTATTCATCTTCTTGTTTTTCATCTTAAGATTATTTTTAATGGTTTTCCAAACATGTGTTTCTTGTTTTTCTTTGCAATGTTTTTTTATAATGACTTTTTTAATTTGTTTTGCAAAATTTGAAAAAAATAGTAACATTAATATTTTGAGGTTATGATCTTTTATATATTGATATATCATTAATTAATACTTCAATACACATAAAATATTTGTTACTAAAACATAACAATTTTAAACAATTGACAATAAATATACATTTTGCATATAGATATAATTCCATTGTTTCTTAACATTGTGGATAATCCGGAAATTTCTACAATAAATGATAACCACAAAAGCTTAAAAACCATAAAAAAATTATGTATTCAAGACATTTTCGCTAAAAAGCAACATGTTAAATAAAAGTTTTTAATGGAAAAATTGAATAAAAAAATTCAAAAAATAACAAATTTATGTATTTTTTCCAAAAAAATATGATTCAAATAAGATTTAAAGTTAAAATAACAAAAAAAATGTTAAGATAAATATAACATATAATTTAAAAAATCAATAAATTATTTAAAAGAAAAAATCTTAAAAATAAAAATTAGAAACATAAAAAATTAAAAGAATAAAAAAAAATTAAATTAAAAAAAATAAAAATAACAAAAAAATAAATAAATTGAAATATAAAATATATTAAAACTATAAAAAAAAAACATTAAAAAAAATTAAAGAAACCATAAACATAAAAGAAACATAAAATACAAGTAACGATAATAATTAAAAAATAAAATAAAAATAAAATATAAGAAAAAACAAATTATAAACTATTAAAAGAAAAACTTAACTTAAAAGAACATTAAAAAAAATTAAAACATATTAAAAAAACAAATTAAAAACTATTAAAATACACATAACAAATAAAATAAAATAAAAAAACTAAATAAAAAAACATTTTTTCGAAAAAAATAAAATAATAAAACATAAAAACATTTAAAAAAAAACACCAAAAACATTTAATTTATGAAAAAAATTATATATATATATATATATAAACATAAAAATAAATAAATTATTTAAAATTATAATTAAAAAACAAAAAACATTTATAAAAAAATTAAAACATTTAAAAATAAAAATAAAAACGTTTATTTAAAAAAAAAAAAAAATTTAAAAATACGAAATTAAATAAAAACATTAAAATAAATAAAAAATTAAAAAAAATTAATAATTAAAAAAAAAATACAAATCGGAGAGCTCTCTACTTGCCCAGGGGCCGACCCCCATGACCAAGAAGGCGAAGGCCAATTTTTTATTATATAATAATTTTTTTTAATCGATTTTTTATTTTTTATTTTTTTTATTTCTTAATTTATTTATTTTATAAATGTTTTTTTTAATTAAATTATATTTTTAATTTAAGGTTTTTTTTGTTTTATTTTATTTTATAATTTTTTAAAATTTTTTAATTAATTAATTAATTTTTATTTTTATTTGTTTTTATGTTTTTCATTTTCTTTTATTTTTATCATTTTTTTTATTAAAAAAATTAAATGTTTTTATTTATTTATTTAGTTATAACTTATCATATTTTTTGGATTTTTTTCCATAGGTTTTCTATTTCTTTATTTTCTTTAGTTTTTGTTATTTTTAAATTTTTATTTTCAACCCTTTTTTTTTTTAATTTGATTGTATTTTCTATTTTTTTAACTTTTAATATTCCTATTTTTTTCAGGTTTTGTTTTTTTAAAACTATGTTCTTTTTGTTTTTTAACATTTATTTTATTATTTTTACTTTTAATATTATTTGAATCATTTTTTTTTATAAAAAAAAGAAAAAAAAAACCATAAAATTGCATGAATATAAGTTCATAAAAATTGCATAAAATTTGTTATTTTTTGTTACTCTTTTCTTTCCTTTTTTTTTTAAATGTTTTTTTTTTTAAGTTTTCGAGGTAATATATATATATATATATATATATATATATATATATATATATATATATATATATATATATATATATATATAATCAAAATAAGCTGTTTTTTATTTTTTTATTTTTTTTTTTCAATAATTTTAATTTATTTAGTTATTTATTTTTGTTTTATTATTTTTTTTCAATTTATTTTTTTAATGTTTTTTTATAAGTTTAGTTTTCTTAAATGTTTATATATATATATATATATATATATATATATATATATATATTAATTTTATATTTTTTAAATGGTTTTTATTGTGTTTTGTTTAATATATTTTTATTTTATTTTAATGTTTTTTTTTAAACTTATCTCATCAATATTATTTATTTATTTATATTTTATTTTATTTTTTATATTTTTTTTTTTTTTTTTAATTTTGTGCACCTATGTATTTGGTTCATATTGTATGGAAAAGGTTTGAACCAATTCTTCCCTATGTGTATCGAATATCTAATTCGTGATGCAGTGTGTTTTGTAGCATTTGTGTAGGTGTTTACATTCAAGAGCCACGTACATATTTCTTAGCATTTTAATGCCTTTGGAATCATGTTCAAAATCAAATAGTTGCTGTAATGTATGCATTTTTCTTAGCATTTGTAGTTAAGGGTATGACAGAGTAATTTGGAGCTGGAATCAGTTAAGTGATGTGATTTCAACTAGAACATAGTAGTTTCATTTTCATTATAAAATTTTCTTTCCAACAATGAAATTCAAGGTTGAGAAGTGTTAAATAGGTTGTGCGATTTCTTTTAGCAGTGTGATTTAATTCTAACAATGTCATTTAAATTGTGTGATTCGATTCCAGCATTGAAACTTATTCCAAAGCAATGTGATTTAACTTAGGTAGTGTGATTTCATTCAAGCATTTCTGATTTGATTTGATTAAGGTCGTGTGCAGTGTTATTCAGTTTAAGCAGTCAGAGTGGTATGATTTAATTTATTTCTAGTTGTGTGTAATTTAATTCAAGGCATTGTGAGTTAATTCAGAACATCATTTGTGTGATTCAATTTGAGTCATTGAAATTTCATAGAGTATTTTCTAGAACGATAGAATTAGTTTAATTTCCATTCCAAATACATTAGCATAATAAGCAATGAGATAACAATTCAATTTTAAAACTTAGTACAATTTCGTTAAAGATTTTGTTCTCCTTCAAGCATTGATGGATCGATTTGCATTGTTTCCAAAACTAGTCTTGCAGTAGCTTGAGGTAAAAGTATGGTTTTTAATGCATTTTATCTCGGAGCAAGAATAGATTAGTTAGAGTGAATGGGTGTGACAATTTAAGGATTAATTTTAGTTAATATTTCAAGCTGGAGTGTTGCATTTTTCTCAAAGATTGGATTTTGTTAGAGATACAGGGGTATTTTTTTAAAGAAGGATTGCATGATTCTACCCTTTTGCATAATTAGGGTTTGAATTTCCCGCTTTAAGAGTGAAGAGGTAGATTCTTGTTTAAGATTTAGTGCTTAGATTGAATTCCATTTTTTCCCTTTTAATTGCCAAAATGTTTGCAGTAAGTTAATATAGAGAGTCAAGTATTATGGTTTTGATGGATTAAGTAGATTGATTCCCTTTGGATTGCTTCCGTTAAATGAAGAATTTATTTTACACCAAGTGAGTGGTGTTCCTTTGCAAGTAGTGATTAGAAGTATTTAAACTGATTTTGTACCCTAGTTTAGGTTAGATACTCTGATCTTGCATTACCTGCGCTTACACCTCGAAGATTATGAGTCCTGGATTGATAATTTAATGTTGGAAAATATAAGCATATAATTTTCTCAACATTTCGGCATTGTGGGTGGGGACGTGCTAAAGGGATCAGAGCCTAGCTTCTTTCACAAGTTTTTGTGTGCATGATCTTAGTTGCAGGGCAATCAGAGGGCAGAGAGTGTACAGTAAGACGTGAGTGAAGAGCCACGCATCCACTATTGTGGGGTTGTTCCAAGGTTTGGTTGTCCAATCAAGCAAGTTTGGTGAGATTTTATTGCAATTAGCAGTTTTAATTCATTTAAATTAAAATTTCGAACTCTTTAAAGATAAAATATTTTTGGGGTGCTATAAGAACCCTTGCGTACTAATCCATGGGATGACAGGATATACCAGTTTGTGTGTTCATAGCTAGAAAATGGTATTTTGAGGAATCATTTAATGAAGAGTTTTGATGCTTCTACAGAGACGTATAAGTCATCCACTGAAGAATTCACAAGTGTAGAATTTAATATTTTTCTTGAACATAAAATTGATATTATTAAATATTTGATTTCGAAATTGGATGATTTGTAGGAATAAGAGAAGAATGAAGAACCACTGCTTATCTTTTGTGCCAACTGTAGAAATAAGAATTTTCTTGGAAAGTGTCCACTTAGCGAGGATTTTCATGCAGCCGAACGTTGCCCATTACTACCACGATTACGAAAGGTACTCAGGGAATCAAGTAAGGAATCGAATCAACTGCTAGGTATAACTCAAAACCCATCACCATTCAATACTTGGAATAATGTATATTCTCCTCAACAGGTTCCTCAACATATTTATAATCCTGCAGTTCCATGCCAAAATTTTAATCCACCTTCAATTGAATTACCTACTTCATGGCAACAGTGGCCCTCTCCATGGACTTCTTATTCTATTCAAATATCCCCATGGCCTTATGAATGGTTTTCCCCAGGGTAGTCTTTCATGCAAAATCAACAAAAACCACATGTGCCATCAAGTTATCATCCTTCCTGGTCTCAATTACCTCTGTAACCTTTCTTTAACCCTAATCCTATTCCATACCCCAGTCCAAATTCATACCCTAGACCTAGCCTTAATCCATACCTTAGACCAAACCCTAAACCTAGCCCTCATTCAAACCCTAACCTTAACTTAAACCCTAGTCCTAACTCTAATCCAAATCCAAATCCTAGTCCAACCCTTAACCCAAACCCTAGTTCAAACCCTAGCCCAAACCATAACTTAGACCCTAATCCAAACAAGGAGGTTGTAAAACAAATTAAAACACTTTTTCTCCCTGTTGATTCTCCCACTAAACAAAATGATATATCTTCAGGGTTGGGGGAAGAGGGGAATTTGGAAATATCTCCTATCACTACAAAGAATTCACCCCATGAATATCTAATTCAAAGACCAAAATATATAATTGGAACCTATTCTAAAACTGTTGTTGAAGCTCAAAACCCTAGAATTTCCATTGACCATTCTTGTCAAGTCAAAAAGAATATTTTTGAGGCTGAACTTGAGGGGTTTATCTTTTGCATTTCACCAGATCCCTTATTCCTCCAAGAGAGTGATTATCAAACTGTGGAAGACTTCAATAAGTTGGAGAATCATAAATATGTGGATCTCATTGAATCTTGGTTTCATGTAGTAGTCAATACACCATATTCCCTCATCATTCAACAACTCTTGGTACCATATCAACTAAAGCAACTGGTTTCTCATACTCTAGTATGTGTTGACATTTATTCTTTAAAACTGAGTGTGAGTATATTTAGCAAACTGTTACGCACATGGCTGCATTAGAGGTACTCCTACACTTGAAGGAGATCTTCCTCTCTCTAAATTAGGGCAGGTAGTATAAGATAAATGAATAAAATTGTCATTTGAAATAAAATTGTTACAACAACATTCTTAAAACTACAATTCCTAAGGCACATCCATTGAAATTTCTGTCATTATACGCTCTTGTGATAAGACTTGTAAAAAAAAAATCACTCTTAATGCCTCATATTTTATAAAGTGACTTTGATTATTGGCCAATATTATTTACTTGGACAGTTAGGGAAATTGTTATTATGATATTTTCCATTCATAATGTTGACAGACTGTCATCCAAGAAACCTTTTCAAGTTTCTCTTTGAATTTATTCATGAAAAGCCTCCTATGGTGGAACTCTCTTATAAAACCATAATAAGCTGTCATAAGAACCCTATCATGACCGACTCGAGGAATATTTTAGTCATTATATGAGATGTTTTCTTTTTCTTGAGTCTTTAAGAGTAGCAGGATCAACTAATAAAGATTAGTAATTAAAAAATTTTCATGCCATCTTGCGCTCTTAAGGAGTAGATCCGTCTCCCCACTTATTAAGTAACCTCTAAGGTTAATCATAATCAGAGTCTATAAAAAGATGTAGGGGAGGATAGGAGGTCTCATAATGAGCCGACCTACCACGATCATGAGACGTAACATGCATGAAATTACTGCTCCTAGTCACCAAGACAGAGTAATGGATTTCAGCCCAAAAGATGGAAGACAGGAGGTCTCATCACAAGTCGGTTTGTTCATCCATGTTACCTCTTGTGAGTGGCACTGTCATCAGCTAGTTACCAAGCCAGGACAGTGGCCTTCATCTCAAATTAAAATAAGTTAACTCTGAATCTATATCTAGTAAGTGGGACACATACATTTCATTGGGTTAAAAGGCATCCCTCCCGAGGCTATAGACGCCTACTGGCACCATGGCCATGCCTATGGTATTAAAGTTAATTTTACACTACGGTTTACTTGGTTGTTTTCACCTTTCCCTGAACTCATTATCATATCTCTCTTAGAATGGCTTTAATATCCTTAAGTAGTGTGCTTTTGAGTTCTATCTTTCAGAAATAATTTGGTTTTTATTGATGTAAGACCCTTAGTACAGGTGATTCAGTTTGCTGAATAAGAAGAGCTTCAACTATAAGCTTGGGTAACGGTAAGACAATCACCCTCAGAAGGTACCATTTTGTAATATTTATTTTTCCCTATTTCCCATCCATTTTAATGCTTTGGTATAAAAATAAAGTCACTTCTATTTATAATAATTATGCTATTGATAATGAAGTCCCGCTACTTTGGATTACCCTTGAGATGATTTGTGGAAATTCTTATGGTTAATCATTTTGGGATGACATTATATTTGCAGTAAAAACATTGTTAAGAATTTCTTTAGTAGCCCTAGCATTAATTACTCTTTTGGAATAATAAAACTTAGTCTTAATTTCGTTGGGTCCCTGGTCAATACTTTTCTTATCTTATTGATGCAAAGGAAGATGACATCTGATGAATCTTATTTACATGCTCTCACAATTAGCCCTATGGTTTAAGTCAATGAAGCATGCCCTTAATATAGAAACCCTAGCCTTTTAATATTTGGTATATGTGAGAGGTTTTTCTTGCATGAGGACATGCAAGATGTTCGACATGGTGGGAGAGAAATTATTGGAATTTTCATGTTCAAATTAACATTTTCACCCTATGCTTACTCATAGTTTTCATTATCGTTTTGCACTATTATTGGGCTTGGAGTATGATTAGGTTGTTCTTTAATTTAACCTATTTCATTTATTTCAATAAAGAGGATTATTGATGATGGTGTTTGTGTTGTGTAAGGAAGCCACGATACACCTGCATCAACATTTTCGGGATAATGTGGATATTGATACCTTTTAACATCTTCAGTTTATCCGTCATCTTCTTCAATAGGCCATATCAACAGTCACATCAGATCCAGTCATTCCATCATTTTGCAACACCAAACACATCAACAACAAGGGTAAAAATTGAGGTAGAGGTGGCTTAATATTCTTTAATTGATTAGAGATTTAAGAAAGATTTGATGATTAACCACTACATATTCCGTATACCCTCCATTTGAATGCTACTACAATAAGGTCATAATAATATTGGTTCATGTAAAAAAAAGTAGTAACTATAGTGCCTTCCCCTCCTACATTCACACATATTTTCAATCCAATAGAGGGTGAATTCATTGCTGCCTTTTAGGAAGGAACCATCCATAAGCATTGGCCTCGCAAAAACAGTGCATGCAAGCACCCATTTAACCATCACCACCTCATCTCATCCACCATTCCCATTGTAACCTATCATCCTATTCATCATTTTCCTCCTACCATATCTATTTTTTTTCCTCAATTTGTATCGCTCTTAAAATAAAATATATGACAATCAAATCTTCATGTAGTGTTGCTCCACAAGAACTAACCCTACCTAAAAGCCATGATGCAATAAAAACCTAGATATGAGCAAAGTATTTGTTTGGATGAGGGTATGCAAAAAATTATGCATGGGAGGATTTTGGGCCTCGAATATGCCCATGTTTTCTTCATGCAATATCACCATTCATGCCCTAAAACCCTAGGTTTTTAGCCCATTCCATACCCTAATTCTATTATTTGCCATCAAATACAATATGTGGTTAATTATCACTAGTTTTATTCACTTATATATGATTAAAGATGATTATTCTATGTTTTACTAATGATGGTTTTGTTGAAGTACATTTATCACAAGGTTCCATTGCTGAAATCCCTCACAAGGCAGTTAAGTATGAGAATGCCTAATTTAGGGCTTTGACACTTTTGGCATGCTTCTGGAGAAACCGAGAAAGGTTATTATAAAAAATGATATTATAATACCTGTCCATAACTTGGATTCCACCCAGCTCACTCATATGGGTCTCTATGAGGAAATTCACAAAAATGCCCAAATCTGCAATAAATTCCAAACTACCAACTTCCACCTCGAGTTACGTGCATATGAAGGTGAATGAAGAAATTAGGGCACATGGGTTTTAATCCCAGTATATAGAATTTACTAACCCTAAAACAATTTTCTAAAATTCCTTATATTTTGGAAGATATGCGGAGTTCTCTAAGGCCAATTTATATAAATGTCCAGATTTATACTTAACAGTAAAACTCGGATTTGACTATTTTTATGCCACAATTACAGTTTGATAAAGCTCTTGTCCTCCATCCATTCCTTGATCAGAATATGGCCAACCATATTCTAATTGAAGGATTCTCCAGAAGAATTATATATGGCATTGTTAGATTGTTGTTACATATATACTATGTTCCATCAATAGCTCTAAAAAGCCAGAGCTTGTTGTTTTCCATAGAATATTCTCCAGATCAGTGATAAATAAAGACATGATAATGATAGCACTTGTTTGGGAATTTTTATGCCAGGAACAACAAGTTTGTTTTAGTAATCAAATTGCAAGTCTAGATTAGCATCAATTTGCTAAGTTTACTATTTTGTTTATGAACTGCTGCCTATAAAGGCAAACGTAGTTATAGCTGTGCGGGGGGGTGTGACCATGTGACCAATTGTTAATTATGAGATGTTATATTCGAATTTGAAGTTGTTGTAAGATGTTATGATTTGGAATTAAATATTCAGTTCTAGTTAATATCTCATGGCTATGATCTCAACCAAAATCATTGCGAATTGTGGGTAATGTAATTTTTTAATTTAAATGCTTTAAATTTTATTTTTATCGCAAATCGTTGAAGCTTACCCAGGTGTGGCAGGGCCCACCATCATCTGGGAGCAAACTTCATTGTTAGTTTTAGATAGATAGCTGTGTGATACCTTTTCCTTTTCATCTTTCATTGAGTCGATGTGTGAATTTGATAAGGTTTCCCATGTAATTGTGTGAGGTATTTAATTTTATTTCAGAGTGTCCTTGATTGTCAAAGCATCACATTTGTCAATTGATAAAGGGATCAATGTTACGATTCTATAGACTGCCATTGAGTGTGCATAAATCCTCAATGCAGAGTTATGCTATGTTTCTCATAAAAGAGCCTAAGTTCATTTTAATTGCACTTGAAATATTCACTGATCAGAACATGAGTAATCTCAGGTCACATGATTTTGTGCACCTATGTATTTGGTTCATAGTGTATGGAAAATTATTCCATGTGTATCGAATATCTAATTCGTGATGCAGTGTGTTTGGTAGCATTTGTGTAGGTGTTTACATTCAGGAGCCACGTACGTATTTCTTAGCATTTTAATGCCTTTGAACCTGAAACAAATATTTTGCTATAAAAGTATGAGAATTGTAGTTGGCAAGTGACAGGAATTTGGAGTCGGACTTTTTCCTTTTTTCAAGTAAGGATGTGAAACCTTTACCAGAACATAGCAATTTCATTTTCATTATGAAATTTACTTTCCAATAGTGAAATTCAAGGTTGAGAAGTGCTAAATATGTTGTGTGATTTATTTTAGGAGTGTGAAGCAAGTTTGATTTAATTCCAATAGTGTCATTTAAATTGTGTGATTCAATTCCAGAATTGAGGCTTATTCCAAAGCAGTGTGATTTAAATTAGGTAGTGTGACTTCATTCAAGCATTTATGATTTGATTTGATTGAGGTCATGTGCAGTGTTATTTAGTTTAAGCAGTCAGAGCAGTATGATTTAATTTATTTCTAGTTGTGTGTAATTTAATTCAAGGCAGTGTGAGTTAATTCAGAACATCATTTGTGTGATTCAATTCGAGTCATTTAAATGTCATAGAGTAATTGCTAGAATGACAGAATTAGTTTAATTTCCATAATAAATACATTAGCATAATAAGCAATGGGATAAAAATTCAATTTTAAAACTCAGTACAATTTCGTTAAATATTTTGTTCTCCTTCAAGCATTGATGGACCGATTTGGATTGTTTCCAAAACTAGTCTTGTAGTAGATTGAGGTAAAAGTATGGGTTTTAATGCATTTTATCTCGGAGAAAGAATAGATTAGTTAGAGTTAATGGATATGATAGGTTAAGGATTAATTTTAGTTTTCATTTCAAGATGGAGTGTTGCATTTTTCTCAAAGATTGGATTTTGTTAGAGATACATGTGTGTTTTTTTAATGAAGCATTGCATGATTCTACCCTTTTGCATAATTAGGGTTTGAATTTCCCACTTTAAGAGTGAAGAGGTAGATTCTTGTTTAAGATTTAGGGCTCAAATTGAATTCCATTGTTGCCCTTTTAATTTCCAAACAATTTGCAGTAAATTAATATAGAAAGTTGAGTATTATGGTTTTGATGGATTAAGTTAATTGATTTCCTTTGGATTGCTTCCGTTAAATGAAGAAGTTCTTTTACATCAAGTGAGTGATGTTCCTTTCCAAGTAGTGATTAGAAGTGAATTGATTTTATACCCTATTTTAGGTTAGATACTTTGATCCTGCGTCACCTGTGCTTGCACCTCGAAGCTTACGAGTCCCAGATTGATAATTTAATGTTGGAAACTATAAAAATATAGTTTTCTCAACATTTTGGCGATGTTGCTAGGGATGTGCTAAAGGGATCAGAGCCTAGTTTCTTTCACAAGTTTTTTTGTGTGTGATCTTAGTTGTAGGGAAATCAGAGGGTGGAGAGTGTATGGTAAGATGTGAGTGAAGAGCCACGCATCCACTATTGTGGGGTTGCTCCAAATTTTGGTTGCCAATCAAGCAAGTTTGGTGAGTTTTTATTGCAATTAGCAGTTTTAATTCATTTAGATTAAAGTTTCAAACTCTTTAAGGATAAAACATTTTTTGGGTGTTGTAAGAACCCTTGTGTACTAATCCATGGGATGACAAGATATACCAGTTGGCGTGTTGAGAACCAGGAAATGGTATTTTGAGGAATCATTTAATGAAGAGTTTTGATGCTTCTACAGAGAAGTATAACTCATCCAAAGAAGAATTCGCAAGTGTAGAATTTAATATTTTGATTGAACATAAATTTAATATTATTAAATCTTTGATTTCAAAATTGGATGATTTGCAAGAACAAGAGAAGGATGAAGAACCACTTTTTATCTTTTGTGCCAACTGTAGAGACAAGCATTTCCTTGGAAAGTGTCCATTGAGCGATCTGAAAGTTTGCAATATTTGCGAGGATGTTCATGCAACCAAACATTTACCATTACTGCCACAATTACGAAAGGTACTCAGCGAAGCAAGTAAGGAATCTAATCAACCACAAGGTATAACTCAAAACCCATCACCATTCAATACTTGGAATAATGTTTATTCTCCTTAGCAGGTTCCTCAATATATTTATAATCTTTCAGTTCCATGCCAAACTTTTAATCCACCTCCAATTGAATACCCTAATTCATGGCCACATTTTCCCTCTCCATGCACCTCTTCTTCTATTCAGATATCCCCATGGCCTCAAGAATGGTTTTCCCCAGGCATTCTTTCGTGGAAAATCAACAACAATTGCATGTGCTATCAAGTGATCATCCTTCCTGGTCTCAATTACCTATGAAACCTTTCTTTAACCCTAATCCTAATCCATACAATAGTCCTTATCCTAATCCATACCCCAGTCCTAGTTTATACCCTATACCTAGCCTTAATCCATACCCTAACCACACCCTAAACCTAGCCCTCATTCAAACCCTAACCTTAACTTAAACCCTAGTCCTAACTCTAATCCAAATCCAAAGCCTATTCCAAGCCTTAACCCAAACCCTAGTTCAAACCCTAGCCGAAACCATAGCTTAGACCCTAATCCAAAAAAGGAGGTTGCACAACAAATTAAAAAACTTTTTCTCCCTGTTGACTCTACCATTGAACAAAATGATATATATTTAGGGTTGGGGGAAGGGGTGAATTTGGAAATATCTCCTATCACTACTAAGAATTCACCCTAGGAAGATCTAATTCAAAGACCAAAATCTATAATTGGAACCTATTCTAAAACTGTTGTCGAAGCTCAAAACCCTAGATTTCCCCTTGACCATTCTTGTTAAGTTAAAAAGAAGATATTTGAGCCTGAACTTGAGGGGTTTATAATTTTTCTTTCACTAGATCCCTTAAGCCTCCAAGAGAGCGATTATAAAACTGTGGAAGACTTGCATAAGTTGGAGAATCATAAATATGTGGATCTGATTGAATCTTGGTTTCAAGTAGTCATCAATACACCCTATTCCCTCATCATTCAACAACTCTTGGTACCATCTCAACTAAAACAATTGGTTTCTCATACTCTAGTATGTGTTGAAGTTTATTCTTCAAAACTAAGTGTGAGTATATTTAGCAAATTTTTACGCACATGGCTGCATTGGAAGTACTCCTACACTTGAAGAGAAATGAATAAAATTGTCATTTGAAATAAAATTGTTACAAGAACATTCTTAAAACTACAATTCCTAAGGCACATCCATTGAAATTTCTATCATTATACACTCTTGTGGTAAGACTTGTCAGAAACAAATCACTCTTAATGCCTCATATTTTATAAATTGACTTTGATTATTGGCCAATATTATTTACTCGGACAGTTAGGGAAATTGTTATTATGATACTTTCCATTCATAATATTGAGAGACTGTCATCCAAGAAAAATTTTCAAGTTTCTCTTTGAATGTATTGAAGAAAAGCCTCCTATGGTGGACCACTCCTATAAAACCTTAATAAGCTCTCATAAGAACCCTAGCATGACCAACTCTAGGAATTTATCAGTCATTATCTGATATGTTTTATTTTTCTTGAGTCTTTAAGTGTAGCAGGATCAACCAGTAAAGATTAATAATAAAAAAAAATTCATGCCATCTTGCGCTCTTAAGGAGTAGATCTTTCTCCCCACTTCTTAAGTAACATCTAAGGTTAATCATAATCAGAGTCTATAAAAAGATGTAGGGGATGATAGGAGGTCTCATAATGAGCCGACCTACCATGATCATGAGACCTAACATGCATGATATTACTACTCCTAGTCACCAAGCTAGAGTAATGGATTTCAGCCCAAAAGCTGGAAGATAGGAGGTCTCATCACGAGTCGGTCTGTTCATCCATGTTACTTCTTATGAGTGGCAATTCCATCAGATGGCTACCAAGCTAGGACAGTGTCCTTCATCTAAAATTCAAATAATCTAACTCTGAATCTATATCTAGTAAGTGGGACATAGACATTTCATTGGGTTAAATGGCATCCCTGTTGAAGCTATAGATGCCTGCTAGTAGCAGGGCCATGCCTATGGTGTTAAAGTTAATTTTACACTATGATTTACTTGGTTGTTTTTTCCTTTCCCTGAAATCATTATCATATCTCTCTGAGAATGGATTTAATATCCTTCAGTAGTGTGCTTTGGAGTTTTATCTTTCATAAATAATTTTGTTTTTATGGATATGAGACCCTTAGTATAGGTGATTCACTTTTGCTGAATAAGAAGAGATTTAACTATAATCTTGGGTAACGGTAAGACAATCATCCTCGGAAGGTATCATTTTGTAATATTTATTTTTCCCTATTTCCATCCATTTTAATTCTTTGGTTTTAAAAAAGAAAAGAAAAGAAAAGTAACTTCTATTTATAATAATGAGGCTATTGAAAGTGAAGACCTGCTGCTTTGGATTACTCTTGAGATGCTTTGTGGAAATTTTTATGGTTAATCATTTTAGGATGACATTATCTCTGCAGTAACAACTTTGTTAAGAATTCCCTTAGTATCCGTAGCATTAGTTACTCTTTTGGAATAATAAAACTTAGTCTTAATGTCGCTGGGTCCCTGGTCACTAATTTTCTTATCTTATTGTTGCAAAGGAAGATGACATCTGATGAAACTTATTTACATGCTATCATAATTCGCCCTATTGTTTAAGTCAATGAAGCATGACTTTAATATAGAAACCATACCCCTTCAATATTTGGTCTCTGTCAAAGGTTTTTCTTAAATGAGGACATGCAAGATGATCAACATAGGGGGAGAGAGATTATTGGAATTTTCATGTTCAAATTAACATTTTCACCCTATGCTTACTCATGGTTTTCATTATCGTTTTGCACTATTGTTGGGATTGGAGTATGATCAGGTAATTGTTCTTTAATTTAACCTATTTCATTTATTTCAATAAAGATGATTATTGATGATGGTGTTTGTGTTGTCTCAGGAAGCCACGATACACCTGCATCAACATTTTCAGGATAATGTGGATATTGAGACCTTTTAACATCTTTAGTTTATCTGTCATCTTCTTCAATAGGCCATATCAACAGTCACATCAGCTACAACCATTCCATCATTTTGCAGCATCGAGCACATCAACAACAAGGGTAAAACTTGAAGTAGAGGTGGCTTACGATTCTTTAATTGATTAGATATTTAAGAAAGATTTGATGATTAACCACTACATATTTCATATACCCTCCATTTGCATTCTACTCTAATAAGGTCATAATCATATTGGTTCATGTAAACAAAAGAAGTAACTATAGTGCCTTCCCCTCCTACATTCACGCATATTGTCAATCCAATAGAGGGTGAATTCATTGTTGCCTTTCAGGAAGGAACCATCCACAAGCATTGGCCTCGCAAAAACAGTGCATGCAAGCACCCATTTTACCACCACCACCTCATCTCATCCACCATTCCCATTGTCACCTATCATCGTGTTCATAATTTTCCTCCTACCATATCTATTTTTTTCCTCAATTTGTATCGCTCTTAAAATAAAATCTATGACAATCAAATCTTCATGCAGTATTGGTCCACAAGAACCAACCCTACCTAAAAGGCATGATGCCATAAAAACCTACATATGAGCAAAGTATTTGTTTGCATGAGGGAATGAAAAACCTTAGGCATGGGTGGATGTTGGGCCTTGAATATGCCCATATTTTTGTCATCCAATATTACCATTCATGCCCTAAAACCCTAGGTTTTTAGCCCATTCCGTACCCTAATTCTATAATTTTCCATAAAATACACTCCGTGGTTGATTATCACTAGTTTTCTTCACTTATCTATGATTAAAGATGTTGATTATATGTTTTATTGATGAAGGTTTTGTTGAATTACATTTATCACATGGTTCCATCCCTGAAATCCCTCACAAGCTAGTTAAGTATGGGAATGCCTAATTTAGGGATTTGACACTTTCGGCGTGATTCTGGAGAAACCGAAAGAGGTCAGTATAAAAAAATATATTATAATACCTCTCCATAACTTGGATTCCACCCAGCTCACTCATATGGGTCTCTAGGAGGAAACTTAAAAAATTGCACAAATCTGCAATAAATTCCAAACTCCAAACTTCTACCTCGATTTCCATGTAGATGAAGGAGAATGAATAAATTTATGGTTTTGATACTAGTATAGCCAATTTGCTAACATTGTAAGAGTTTTCTAAAATAACTTATAGTTTCGAAGATATCCAGAGTTCTCTAAGGCCAATTTATATAAAATGTCCAGATTTATACTTAAGAGTCAGATTCAGATTTGACTATTTTTATGCCACAATTACGGTTTGATAAAGATCTTGTCCTCCATCCATGCATTGATCAGAATAAGGACAGCCATAGTCTAATCAAAGGATTCTCCAGAAGAATTATATATGGCATTGTTAGATTGTTGTTACATATATGCTATGTTCCATCAATAGCTCTAAAAATCCAGAGCTCCTTTTCTTCCATAGGAGATTCTCTAGATCAGTGATAAAGTAAGACATGATAATGATAACACTTGGTTGGGAATTTTTATGCCAGGAAGAGCAAGTTTTTTTTAGCAATCAGATTGCAAGTCTAGATTAGCATCAATTTGTTGAGTTTACTATTTTGTATGTGAACTACTGCCTATAAAGGACAATGTAGTTAGAGTTGTGGGAGGGTGGGGGGGGGGGGGTGACCAATTGTTAATTACTAGCTATTAGATGTGAATTGTAAGTTGTTGTAAGACGTTATGATTTGGAATTAAAGATTAATTTCTAGTTAATATCTCATGGATATGATCTATGCCAAAATCATTGCGAATTGTGGTTACTATAAGTTTTTAATTTAAATGCTTTAAATTTTATTTTTATCGCAAGTCATTGAAGCTTACCTAGGTGTGGTAGGGCCCACCATCATCTGGGAGAAAGCTTCATTATTATTTTCAGATAGATAGTTGTGTGATACTTTTTCCTTTACATCTTTCATTGAGTCGATGTGTGAATTTGATAAGGTTTCCCGTGTAATTGTGTGAGGTATTTAATTTGATTTCAGAGTGTCCTTGATTGAAAAAGCATCGCATTTTTCAATTGATAAAGGGATCAACATTAGTCTATAGACTTCCATTCAGTGTGCATAAATCCTCAACGCAAAGCTATGCTCTGTTTATCATAAAAGAGCCTAAGTTCATTTTAATTGCAATTGAAATATTCACTGATCAGAACATCAGTAATCTCAGATGACATAATTTTGTGCACCTATGTATTTGGTTCATAGTGTATGGCAGAGGTTTGAACCAATTCTTCCCTGTGTGTATCAAATATCTAATTTTCAATGCAGTGTGTTTGGTATTATTTGTGTAGGTGTTTATATTGAGAATCCACGTACATATTTCTTAGCATTTTAATGCCTTTGAAATCATGTTCAAAATAAAATAATTGTTGTAGTGTATGCGTTTTTCTGAGAATTTGTAGTTAAGGGTATGACAGAGTAATTTTGAGTTGGAATTTTGAGTTAAGTGATGTGATTTCAACTAGAACATAGCAGTTTCATTTTCATTATGAAATTTACTTTCCAGTAGTGAAATTCAAGGTTGAGAAGCATTAAATATGTTGTGTGATTTCTTTTTGCAGTGTGAAGCAAGTGTGATTTAATTCTAGAAGTGTCATTTAAATTGTGTGATTCGATTCCAACATTGAGACTTATTCCAAAGGAGTGTGATTTAACTTAGGTAGTGTGATTTCATTCAAGAATTTATGATTTGATTTGATTCAGGTCATGTGCAATGTTATTTAGTTTAAGCAGTCAGAGCGATATGATTCATATTATTTCTAGTTGTGTGTAATTTAATTCAAGGAAATGTGAGTTAATTCATAACATCGTTTGGGAGATTCAATTGGAGTCATTGAAATGTCATAGAGTAATTGATAGAACGATAGAATTAGTTTAATTTCCATTCCAAATACATTATAATAATAAGAAATGATATAGCAATTCGATTTTAAAACTCAATACAATTTCGTTAAAGATTATTTTCTCCTTCAAGCATTGATGGATTGATTTGCATTGTTTTCTCAACACCATGCCTAAAAATCATTGGAATTTTAAGAATTTTGATATTTAATCTTTAATGTCATGTATATTATTGGAATTTTAAGGTTTTTCAGAGTCATGATATTTTATCTTTAACATCATTATTAAAAGATGTTGTCTATTTACCCCAAAAAGAAGACGTTATTCCAACATCAATATTTTTCATTTTCATGGTGTTTTTCGCACACAAAAAATTGGCGATGTTATTCCAACATCAACAACTTTTTCTTTCAGGATGTTTTTTTCACACAAAAAATTGGCAACGTTATTCCAACATCAACACTTTGCATTTTCAGGGTGTTTTTTACACACAAAAAATTGGTGACATTATTCCAACATCAACACTTTTCATTTTCAAGGTTTTTTTTTCACACAAAAGATTGGCGACGTTATTCCAACATCAACACTTTTCGTTTTCAGGGTGTTTTTTGCAATAAAAAATTGGAGACATTATTCCAACATCAACACTTTTCATTTTTAGTGAGTTTTTTTTCACAAAAATATTGGCTTTTACTTCCATTTTTAAAAAATGTTGAAAATTTACGCCGAAAAAAGAAGGTTATTCCAGAATACAAATTTTTGGTTTTGGGCTATTTTTTCATGTTTTTTTGGTTAGAGTTATCGTTTTGAGGTAGTATTTCTCATTTGATTGGTAACTTTGTTCCTTGGAAGTGCTACCTCTTCCACCCATTTGGTTACATAGTCTGTATAGACTAGAACGTATGTCTACTCATTTGAAGGTGGATTAAAGGGGCCAACAAATTCCATTTTCCAAATTTCAAATGGTTCTAGTATAATCTGTGGCTGAAGGGGCATTTCATCATCCTGAATGGGATGACCCATACTTTGAAAACTATCGCATCTCTATACGTATTTCTTTGTGTCTTTAAATATCATGGGAAAAAAATAGCCCATCTGTAATACCTTATGTCCAGTCCTTTGATCAGAAAAATTTCCTCCATAGGGTTCATTTTGACAAGCTTCGAGGATGTCATAAATTTTTTCCTCTCTTATACATCTACGAATTTGCAGATCAACCCCTCTGTGGAAGATGTAACCATCCGTCCATGAAAATCGTGCACTGCATTGAATATTAAGCTTCTTTTCCTAAGATGATAGGTGCAGTGGTAATTTTCTGGCTGCCAAGTAATTTGTGACATCAACATACCACGACGTCTTAATAGTCACAACAAACAGATGTTCGTCCAAGAATTGGTCTTCCACCAGTAGATATTCGGCCACAAATGAAATTATTGATAAGAAATCAACGACAAGGTTCTCTTTTCATGGTTGGTCCTTTATGGTAATGTTGGTAATAGGTTTATTAGCTAAATATCGAATAACAGAATGATCATTGTACAAAAAAAATGGATATCCTTTTATATAATGATTAAATTTATTTATAGCATAAACGACAACCAGAAACTCTTTTTTGTCACAATATAGTTCAACTCTGTAGATGTGAGTTTTTTTCAAATGTAACAAATTGCATAGATCTTCTTATCCTCTTCTTTTTTGAGACTGGTCCTATCATCGTATCTGATGCATATGATGATATATGGAATGGTAGAATCCAATTTGGTCCCTGCAACATAGGTTCTATTGAAACCATAATTTCCAAATATGCAAAGGTAATATATAATTTATCAATCCACTCAAATTCCATATTTCTAGTTAATGCATATAATGACACTACGATTTTCGAAAAATGTGCTATGAAATGATGATAGTAACCAACATAACCAAGGAAATGTCATAACTCAGTTGGCATATGAGTAGCAAGGAGTTTAAGAATTACCTCGATCTTAGCTAGGTCTACTTGATTTCCTGCACCAGAGATAGTGTCCAATTACTACGCCTTTTGTTATCATCATGTGGAATTTTTCATTGCTAAGGTACAACCTGGTAGCTATACATCGTGCCAGAAAATTTTCAAGATTTTGTAAAGCTTGATCAAAATAATTACCGTAAGGAGTGAAATCATCCATATAGAGTTCAAGCCCTTATTTAATTAAGCCAGAAAAATGCTATAAATTTCCCTTTGAAAAGTGGTTGGTGCATTGCCCAACGCAGATGGTAAGATTATATATGAAAACATCCCATGAAAAGGAGAATGTAGTTTTATCTTGGTCTTCATGTCCAATCTGGATTTAATTATACCCATTAAATCCATCCAAGAAAGAAAAATATTTCTTTCCAGAAAGTGTATCAGGTACATGGTCTACAAATGGAAGAGTGAAATGATCCTTGTATGGATTTGTTTAATTCTTTGTAATCTATACAAATTATCCATTTTCCATTCTTTTTAGGGACTACCACCAGTGGTGAGACCCACTGGTTGTCAGAGATAGGGTACATAAAATCAACATCGAGAAGTTTTTGAAGCTCTTGTTTCATTATGTCCCTAAGGTGTGGATTTAATCTTCTTTGGGGCTAGCGAATGGCTCAAGAAAGCTTCTCAGTATAGATATGAAGTGTACAAAAATGTGGATCAATTTCATTCATATACGAATATTCCCAAGCAAATGATTTTTTATATTTTTGAAGAACTTGGATCAATATTTTATGTTGAAAGTCATCAATATTGGGATTAATATTCATGGTTTCTAGGTTCAATTTCAATGGGGGTGTTATTCTAAATTGCAGTCATAGATAATGATGCTCATTGTTCAAATCCTCTAGTGGATCCCCTTGGGCTTCATTTTCAAGCACAAATTTTAACATCTGACATGTTAGTTTTCCTATAGTGGAAGGTTGGTTAATAAAACATTAATTATATCATCCTTGACCTATCTTTTAAATATAAGGACTTTATCGATAATGAGGGGAGAACATACATTGCCTTCCTGATATTCAGGATGGAACAATATAAAGTTGTAAACTGGCATAATAGGTCTAGTGGGTGGATATAAAATGAGATTCTTAATAGAAATTCCCTTAGAGATGGTCATGCTTCCAGTTTGACACCCAATGTATGAATCTGGTGTGGCAGGCCATGGTCTACCCAATATCAAAGGGTGTCCCTCCAACTTATTTTTACAATTGAAGACTAGAAAATATGCTAGGTATTCCCAGGAGTCCACAAAAAAATGATATCATCTAAGGTTCCTTCTGGTTTCAATATGGATATTGCATCTAATTCCATCATGGTTGGGGTTCATTTAAATCTGGTTATTCCAAGGAGGTCATAAGTTTTAAGAGTGATAATATTTATAGCAACTCCTAAGTCCACTAAAGTATTTTGGAAGTTATGCCCCTAAATCTTAACAGTGACTACATGATTTTCATATTTGATAGGTATATGTTTTCCCAAGATAAGATCCAAGAGTTTCCTAGAAACATGGAATGTAGGAGAATCTTTTGGTTTCCTTCTAGGATTCTTGACACACAACTCTTTAATGGCTTTAACATAGATATGAAATTCTCTAATAGCCTGTAGGAGAGGGATTTTGATACATAAATTTTGTAGTTCCCCTATGATATAAAAATTAGTATATATAGGTGATTTTACTATGGATAATCTCTTAGGGAATAGAGGAGAAATGCATGTAGTCTTAATAGATTCCTTCTATTTAATCGGTTTACTGGACGATTATTTTTCAGTAATAATTATAGTAGGAGGACAATGTTCTGTCTAAAGTTTCTCCTTAGCAAGATTTTATTTTTGTGATTTCTCTTGATTCTTTAAATGATCTTCTCGCAAAATATTCCTTCCATATCTTAGACATATTTCATTACATTCCAAAGAGGGAGGAAAATAGTCCAGGCCTTCCAAAATATCTAAAAATTGCACAGGCCTATTATTCAGGTTTGTATTTGGTTGTGCAGGTAGATGAGGATGTAATGGAGGTGGAGTGTTTGGAGGTAGTTGAAGTGAGGTTTGTAATGATGGTTGTGACTGAGGAAACATTCCCATTGATTTATTAATCGTTCCAGTGGGTCACTACCAATTCTGAGACCAAATTGGCCGTTGAGTAGGTTGATTTATCCATTGCGTAAGATATGGGTTATTTGATAAATTATTCCATGAGGTGCAAGATGTTGTTGATTTGGCCAAGAAGGACCAAGAAATGGATGGTTTGAATAGGGTGATAAAGTGTACAAATGAGGCTTCCAAGCAACGTTAGAAAGTTGTTGACCCTACCAAGTTAATCCAGGAAATTTTTGTTGAGAAAATTGTATAGAAAAAAATGTAGAAGGGTCTTGTATCACACCTGGTGTACAATTCTTCCATTGTCATCGTCATGCCAAAAAATATGATGGCTCTGGTTCTTCCTCAACTTATTTAAATACAAATTTTAATCCAGGAAGTGAGTTACAATGATCGTTCGAGTGATCTTTGGTACATATAGTGCATATCTTCATTGCATTGAGTGGACATTCTTCATGACTATGCTTTTTCTGACAACGAGGACAGAAAACGGCCAATGCCTTCTCCGCTTCAACCTTATTCTATTTTACCTGTAAAACATAAAAAAATGTGTCATCCATGTACTTAATATATAAATTTTAAAATATTCTAAAATATTACCAATCTCTGCTCGTGTAACTCCTCCTACAATTCTGTTAGATATATTGAGAGGATCACGAGTTCCAATCTTAGTTCATGTACTCCCACGTGAACATCTGATGCAAAATTTTACAATATCGTCATATAATTCTTTATAAATATCACCCTTCCCCATTAAATTGAGTGTTTATATACATTCATCTTTCATACCTCTGATTAAGGCATTTTTCAACACATCCTTAGGAAAAGTGGTATATCGTTATCTTTGAAAATTGTATTGAAATATTTCAATATATTATTCTAAACTTTCCCCTTCTTTTGATGTCATCTTGAATATTTCCTCTCTTAAATATTTGGATCGACAATAATCCTGGTGTTTAGTAAGGAAAGCTTCTTTAATTTGATCCCATGAATTGATAGTACATGTTGTAGCTCCTAGAGACAAACTTGAGTTGCAAAATACCAGTGCCTAGGACATCTTAAAATCAGAGGTTAAAAGTAGACAATAATAAGGATTCCTATGATAGAATATGGAGCGAGAGAAATAATGGTTTTGGTGGTTCAGGAATGGAGAATACCTTGGAGTGTGATTCATGTGAATTACCATATACTGTGAGAGAGCTTAGGAGGCTGTATGGCTGGATGGATTTCAAATGGGTCAAGTATGAAACAATAAGTAGAGGCTTTCAAAATATGTAGGGGTGTTGAGGAGGAATGGAGGAGGAATTCGCAAGAGACATGCTTAAAATTCATAAGAATCTGTCTCCCGTGAACTCAGAGGAAACAAATGTAAATGGAATATGACCAACAGTAGAGATTCGTAGAGCATGAATTAAGGAAGCAAAAGAAGTTTAATACATGAGCGTTATATATAAATGAATTGATGAATAAAAATTCATACCACTGGGATCTATGTTACAAGAATCATCGAAGAAACAGAACATGAAAGATGATTATACATAAACATGAGATTGCAAATAAACAACTAAACATAGATACATACTACTCATTGCTACATCTGGAATCCAAGTAAACAACTTTATATATCAGATTATATTCAAAACAACTCTCCCAAATATGTATCTTAGACAATAAAGAGCATAATAGCACAAAAATACAGCAAAATTTCTCCAAAATTAAAACCCTTCTTTCATCTTTGAACTCTCTACACATAGACTCTCCCTTAAGGGTCTACAATTGAAAAATAATTCATGATTGGCCCAAACATGTGAGATCAAAATATCCTAACTAACTTATTGAGAGTACATCCAGAAATCACTTCGGAAAAAAGAAAATCAAAACAGAATCGGGTGAAATCGAGATTTCACCAACAAAACATCATAATCAAACAGCAAAAGAAAACAACTCAGTTGGCCATGGGGGCCAAATACGGGAATATTCAAAATGGTGCAGCAAGGAGTGGCTGTCAGAAGGTGGGCTATCTAACTTCCATTACTTGATTCCACTTTCTGCTGGAAACCCCCACTCCCTATTCTCATAGCTTCCATTAACCTTTATGGAATGACCAGTCATAGTGCGCGTGCTTAGCTCTTCAGCTAGGGATTCATTTGAAAAACTGGGTATACCTCTTCTGTGTTTGTCCCGCCTAAACCAATGCTATGTTTGACTTGCAAAAAATGGAGACCGGATTTGTGGGGTGTTGAACGTTTACAAGATAATATGGAAACCGGAGGGCAAATAAAAAACTGGCCATTTCGGATCCCTCTCGGCGTTAACCTTAGGAAAGAGCGCCGGGGGGGGGGGGTGCGAAGTAAAACTAGACCGTCGGATGTATTGATGGGGAGCAATGATGATGGAGAGATATCGGGGGATTAGCAGTGATTGGATGTGTGAAAAATGGATGGAAATGGTGGAAGTAAAGGTGGGGCCAATAGTATTAACACACGACAGAAATGGTTTAAACTGAAAAGAGCAGGTTAGAGGCTGGGGGGTGGATTTAGATGATGCGACAAGGAAGGTGGGGCCCTAGCTCATATCGAAAATTGCAATAAGAAGGTTTTACATATTATAAATCAGGAGTAAAGGTTATGGTTAGCGGAGTGTGAAGTACGATGACAGGAAGGCAACATGGCAAGGTGGAAGTGGGGCCACCCGCAGATCACAAGCGAGAGAGTTTAGTTGTGAGGAGCGAGAGGTAAATGCCATATTCTATGATATACGATATGTGGTGGAAAGAAGATTATGTGGCGAGGCGGAAGTGGGGCCGCCCATAGATCATAATCGAGAGTATTTGTTATGGGAAAGCAGAGGGTAGATGCTATAATCTACAGGGAGCGAAGTGTGATTGCGGTAAGTGGAAGGTGACATGGCGGATGGATGGCAGTCCCAATTACATCATAATCGGGGAAATGGTGCAGGCGATAATGAATGTGGTAAGTAAGGTTTGCGATTTGTGATGGGTGATGTGGGGAGAGGTGACGTGGTAGAGAGGGTAGGTCCCTCTTTATATCGTATTTTGGGGTTCAAGAGCAGTCAGATATATGATATGCAATGGAAATTTTGGAATGCCAATGTGATATATGTAAGGAGTTAAGTGCACTAACTGATATTACATATATTATATTTAATATATAATATATGTAACGATTTGTGGGATGCGGTAATTAACACAACTTTAGATCATAATACCTTGACCGCGATAATTTTCTCTTTTGACTATGGGGCTTTCCACCCGACCTGTGCTTGAATTTCTTGGCCTTCCCCTTCAACATTCATGCTTCTGCCTTGTGATTTCCTTGTAGTGACCACTTCTCCATGTTGATTGTGGTCACAGACCAACATTGGATCCATATGGGGGCAACGTGCTATTCTAAGTGCATTGAGAACCTGCAGACATGAATGCTTGTGATTTATTGGGCACATGGAGTCGCAAATGCATAATTTAAGCCTGAATTGAAACTACAACTAAGCTGTGCACTGCCAACTATCAAAACAAAAATCATTTCCGCACCTTGAAAATCTTGAATGCAGAAATCTAAACTATGTTGAAACTGGAAACTGAAACACACTTCAACTGAAAACTGCAAAGCAATCTGAAACTGAACTAGAAATATGCTCATAACATTGAGCTTATTTTCACACATACCTACCCTAATCTGCTAGAATTACTGCTATTCTAAATGATACAATAATTCCAGTGTAACCATACAAGCAACTTCTCTAATAACTTTGTTCTTTCACTGTTTTTCACCAAATTCAGGAACAAACCTGTTAATGGAATTTGATAGGAATTCCTAGCCTAATATTCCTTGAAAGGAGCTTGGTAGACCTGAAAAACAACAAAAATGCTGGAAATGTATGGTGCCCTTGTGATGAATAATTTCTCAATATAGAGAGCCACTGGATCAAGATATACTTGACCTATTTCTACATATTCTGACCCAATCGACCCAAATTCATAACTTGGTACTGCACATGTGTTCTCCATGTCTTCAAACAACTCAAGAAATGTTTGAATTTTATTTGATGAGTTAAGGCATAAAGGTAAAGAATCAAACTGAATCAATTCTTCCTTTGTTTTAAACTTTGCCTCTCTATTCAACAGGTTTACTTCCACATTAACTGCAACATTTTTCATTTCTTCAAGGGTTACAGTGTCCCTTTCTCTTATTTGGAATGCCATCCATGGATTAAAGGCATTTGGGTAGTGCTAGAGAGCTACTCCTGGGGGTGGCCTTATATCAATAGGCATGGAATGAAACACCTTATTGGACATGGCTGAAAAATATTGTACTGTCTCCCAAGGATTCCTTTTTAAATTTCCATATTCTTCTATGATAAGAAAGGAATTTCCCATGATTACCCATCGACCTAGGAAAACTTGCATGAATTGATGAAAATAGCTCATACTATTAGCTGGAAGATTCTCAAACCAATTTTTTACTTTACCTTGCCATGGTAGGACAAACATCCTGATACATACATCATTTTCTTCCTTTACTGATGACTGCAATACACTGACTAAAGGATCATGGTAAACATGCAACATAAGATCTTCTAGAATATTTGTAATAGGAAAAAAAATCTCATTCCAAACTACTGCTTTGTTTGTGTGTTGAAAGTGGTTCTCTTCAAACAACAAGGGAACCAATTGTCTTTCCTCACTATCCACGGTAGTCAAGTGATCTGAGTGTTTTTTATCTTTCTCTTTGTCACACGGAAGCTTGCAAGGGGGCTGCAAAATCTCATTAATTTCAAGTGAAGGAACATGATTTGCAATATTCCATTGTACTGTTGAAAGAGAATTTGAGAGATTGTCATCATCATGCAAATCTGACTGGTCTTTAATCTCTGAAGGAAACACTGCTTGCTGAGGATGCTCTTGTGGATTTAGAAAATTAAGCTTTGCTGCATCTGTAATATCGCTTTTCTGGGAATATCAAGATTCTATCCCAGAGATTGACTGTAGGGGAATTTACTGGATATGTCACCTTTGAAAAGGGATGAGATCCAGAGGCTACCTAGCCATCTGCAAACTATCTATAGAACTTGGAATAATCCCCTTTTAAGTAATTTCAAGAAAGTGCTCAAGGAAAATGTTGTATAAGTAAAAATGTGCAAAAATAACGCAGATCAGGTCTTGGTTTCCCTCATTTATGCTGAATGTGACTTAAATATGGAATTTCATCATAAAAAAAATCATTTTAGACTATTTAAACAGCTCTCCCAAAAACTTGACTAGCTAAAAAGCACCCAAAGAGGAAGGCTACAGCAAAATGCAAGCACTGCTTCAGGAATTACGCAGTTTTAGTAGATTTTTAGAGAAGACCAGAAAGGAAACTTATATTTCAGTCTTACAACAGCAAATCAACATTATGATAAATCCCTTTCATTATACAGTAGAATGCATGAGTCAATACAGCAACAAATCTTCAGAAAAGAGAGTAGGAACACAAGTACATTTGCAGAAATGCTTCAACAACATTATTTTTCAAGAGTTTAAACAGCTGGAAGTTAAAACTCAGATCTAGGACAAATATATGGACAAAATATCAGATCTATACCAGATCTGGAAACTATATAGTTTTCTCTACAAGATAGACTTGGAATTTTGACAAAAGCATGCATGAATAAGAGTAGATCTGAGAAACAAGTTTCAGATCTGGAAACTGCTGTAGTAAATTTCTAAATATAACATTTCATTACACTGGATCAGATCTAAATAGAACATATATTAGCAAGCCAATCCATGGATCACCAAGTGGAAGGAAAAGCCCAGCACAAGAGATCTCTGATCTAAACTATGAGCAAGACAACCTGCAAAACCCTCATACATGAATAACGCAGTTTACCCAGTGGGACAGTGCTGTATCTCAAATGACATAGAAAAATACTAAATAATTGTAGATCTGAAGTACAAGAAATGATACACTCTTACAAGAGGTCAAAGGATCCACTTCATGGAGAGAGGCTCTCAAAATACACTATATCTTTGTAGATCTAGATCACCACTTGCTGCAGCTTGTAGAGACAGCAAAACCCTCAATGGATCAGTGCTACCAATTTAAGTAGGAGCTTGGCCTGAAGCCTAATATTGGTTCAATTCAACAAACTTTCCTCGTTGAATCATCAAAGGAAGAGGTGAAAATCCTGCATAGTAATTCTAGATACAATCCTCCACTCAACAGCAGAGAATGGTATTTTTCTAAGCAGACAAATACTCAGAAATATGATCTATCAACAACCTTGTCTTGCTGCCCTCCTTTTCCTTTTATAAGATGATAAAGCTCTTGCAAATCCTAAACCATTTTGATGAGTTAGCCCTTTTCACATTAGAGGCTCCCGTCTAGAACTGCGCTGTCCCTTTTGGAGATGCAATGAATCTAGACAACGTTGTTGATTTGGTCAAGGTTGACCCAGTCTTTAGCTCAAACCTCTTTCACACCTGCAAGTGATTATTTACATAGCCCTGATTTGTATTTTTTCACATGGGAATTGATTTATTCAGAATTTTTAGGAGTTTTACATGTCCTCCTTTATTCATTTATTCATGAAACATAAATTAAAAAAAAATTGAATGTTCCTCTTAGCTAAGGCTAAGTGGGAGCATTACATCATTTGTTTCTGGATCACCGAACCACTGTTGATTTTTAGTGCTGTCCTCTGGGAAACACTCCATCTCTTCCCCTTCTTCATGGAGGGTAAGCTCGCCTCCCTCTTCTTCAGAATAAGCTAGGAACTGGTTTTCTATATGTGGTCCAAAAACCACCATGGGACATTCTTCTTGGAGATTAAAGGGTGTGGGCATTTTTCTGTAATGGCTTATTTGAACTTCCCTTTAGGAGGGTTGGGCAGATTCAAGGGTATAGATGTGGAATTCTCAATTTTGGGAGGATCAACATCTTTCTTTATGAAAGTGGATGTAGTGGCATTATGAGGGGCTGAATCTTCTAATGGCTTCTTCCATTTACTAGCTGGACTAGGAGGGGTTTGTTCTCTTGATAGTGAGCCTTCATTTTTTCTTGCCCTCGGGTTCTCTTTCTGAAGGACTTGAGGTCATACTTATTGTGCAGTTAAGCCCAAATGAAATCCATGAACTATCTGCAGTAATTGTCAATATCTTGATCTTCTAGAGGGATTTCCTTCTCTTCTTTCTCCCCTTGCAAGATGAGTTCACCCTCCTCATCATCAGAATAAGTGATGAATTCATATTCTTGGTTATCTGTGACTTCCTCACCCTATCTCTTGACTTCTCCCTCCAACTATAGAGGGGGTTGGATGTGATATTTTTTCTTCTTCCTCTCCCACTACAACAACTGCAGAGGGGGCTTCGATATTGAGGATTAAACCCTCGATTAGGAATTATTTGGTTAGGAAAAGGAGGGGAATCCCATGCCTCCAATTCAAGCTTATCCAACTTATTTGAGAGGTCCTTGATAAACTTATTCATCTCTTCAATTCTATACTCTTGTGGTTCCTTCTCTTGATTAGAAGTAGAAGCCTCATCCCTGTTCTTTCTTCTGGCTTCATATTCTGTCTTCCCCTTGAATTTACCGGTAGAAGAAAATTTTTCTTATACCTCCAATGCATCCATCTGGATCTGATCCAGAGATGTGGATTTTATTTCTCTTAGGATGAACCCAAACCCTGGTTTGAAAGCTCTTGCAAAGACCACCTTAGTAGCTTCATGGGGAGGCTTTATTTCAGAAGGGAGATTATTATAGAGCATATTGAACCTCTTTATGAATTATTTTACATCCTCATTATGTCTCTTTTTAAGGGCATTGAACTTGGTGAGAAAGTATCCATGATCCCTCTTTTCTCCCCATTTTAATGTGAAAAAGTTTTCCATTTCTTCCCAAGTGTGGATAGTGTTATTGGCTAGGGACTTGAACCATTTCCGGGCTTCTCCCTCCAAGGATTGGAAGAAAAGCCTTAATACCACATCTAAGTGCTCTACATTCACGTTCTCAGCGAAGGCACAGAAGGTTTCAACATGTCTTTGTGCAGAGGTATTCTCTTCCTCTGTGAACCAAGGAAACCACTCTAAATAGTCTTGCGACATATCATTTAGAGGCCGAGGGAGGGCCAAGGGGGCATACTTGTTCAAAATGAAACCTGACACAACCATCTGATTTAGAGGTGGGGGTAGATGGTGGATCTGGATCTAGAGTGAGACCTGGCTAAAGTGAGGATTACTTCTGATTAGGAATATTTTACAGTGGATTTGCCAAGGTGAGGAATATGCAACTCCCAACTCTTCTTGCTCACTTGTCTGAAGGGTGGAATTTGTGTCATATCTCAGGGAAAATATTTCTTCATTTGTATCCCCGACAATGACGCTAAAAATATGTTGTAGCTCCTAGAGACAAAATTGAGTTGCAAAAGACCAGTGCCTAGGACATCTTAAAATTAGAGGTTAAAAATAGACAATTATAAGGATGCCTCTGACATAATATGGATCAAGAGAAATAATGGTTTTGGTGGTTCAGAAATGGAGAAGACTTGGAGTCTGATTCATGTGAATTGCCCTATATTTCGAGAGGGCTCAAGAGGCTATATGGCTGGCTGGATTTCAAATGGGCCAAGTATGAAACAATGAGTAGAGGCTTTCAAAATATGTAGAGGTGATGAGGAGGAATGGAGGAGGATTCCGCAAGACACAAAATTAAAATTCTTAAGAATCTGTCTCCCGTGAACTCAAAGGAAACAGATGTAAGTGGAATATGACCAACAGTAGAGATTCATGGAGCGTGAATTAAGGAAGTGCAACAAGTTTAACACATGAGTGTTATATATAAAAAAATTCATGAATAAAAATGCATACCACCGGCAGATACATTACATGAATCATCAAAGCAACATAACATAAAATATGATTATACATAAATAAGAGATTGAAAATAAACAAGAGAACACACACATATATATATATATATATATATATTACTCATTGCTCCATCTGGGATCCAAGTAAATAGCTCTATATATCAAATTATATTCAAAACAACTCTCCCAAATATGTATCTCAGAGCATAAAGAGCACAATAGCATAGAACTACAGCGAAATTTCTCCAAAATTCAGAACCCTTCTTTCATCTCTGAACTCTCTACATATAGAGTCTCCCTTGAGGGTATATGATTGAAAAATCATTCATGATCGGCCCAAACATGTGAGATCAAAATATCCTAACTAACTTACTGAGCGTGCATCAAGAAATCACTCTGGAAAGTAGAAAATCAAAACAGAATTGGGTGAAATCGATATTTCACTAGCAAAACATCATAATCAAAGAACTTAGTTAGGCATGGAAGCCAAATCCAGGAATATTCAAAATGGTGTGGCGAGGAGTGGCTCTGAGAAGTTGGGTAGTCTGACTTCCATTACTTGATTCCACCTACTGCTGAAAAACCCCCACTCCTTGTTCTCACCCCTTCCACAAACCGTTACGGAACAGCCGGTCATGCTGTGCGTGCTTAGCTCTTGAGTGGGGGATTCATTTGACAAAATAAATATACCTCTGTTGTGTTTGTCCCAGCTAAACTAATGCTGTGTTTGACTTCAAAAAACTGGAGACTATATTTTGGAGGGGGGCATTGATGGTTTGTGGTATTGGATGGGGGGGTGAAAAATAATTATAGGTTGACACATAGCACCGAAGGTGGTATAAAAAACCAGCCATTTCAAACCACCCCCCCCCCCCAGTGTTAAGTTTCGGAAAGAGGGGGGGTGCGAAGTAAACTTGGACCATCAGATGTATTGATGGGGAGAGAAGATGACAAAGATATGTCAGGGGCTTAGCGGTGATGGGATGTGTGAAAAATGGATGGAAATGGCAGAATTAATGGTGCGGCCAATAGTATTAACACACAAAAGAAATGGTTTAAACTGAAAAGAGTGGGTCAGAGACCGGGGGCTAGCTTTAGATGACGTGACAAGGAAGGTGGGGCCCTAGCTCATATCGCAAATCGCAATTGGAAGGTTTTACATATAAGAAAGTGGGAGTAAAGGTTATGGTTAGTGGAGTTCAAAGTGCGATGATGGGAATGCGACATGGCAAGGCAGAAGTGGGGCTGCCCATAGATCACAAGCAGGAGAGTTTAGTTATGAAGAGTGGGAGGTAAATACCATAATATTCGATTTGCGATGTGTGGTGGCGGGAAGATGATGTGGCGAGGTGGAAGTGGGGCTGCCCGCAGATCGCAATCGAGAGTATTTGTTATGGGAAAGCTGAGGGTAGATGCTATAATCTGCAGCGAGCAAAGTGCGATTGCGGTAAGTGGAAGGTGACGTGGAGGATGTATGGCAGTCCCACTTACATCACAATCAGGGAAATGTTGCAGACGGAAATGAATGTGGTAAGTAAGTTTTGCGATTTGCGATGGGCGATCTGGGGAGAGGTGACGTGGCAAAGAGGGTAGGTCCCACTTTATATTTCATTTCAAGGTTTCAGAGTGGTCAGATATATGATATGTAATGGAAATTGCAGAATTCCGATGTGATATAGGTAAGGATTTAAGTGCGATAAATGATATTAAATATATTATATGTAATATATAGTATATATAACAGTTTGTGGGATGCGGAAATCAACACAACTTTGGATCATAATAACTTGACCGTGACACTTTTCTCTTTTGACTACGGGGCTTTCATCCCGACCCGGGCTTTAATTTCTTGGCCTTCCCCTTAAAAATTCACTCCTTTGCCCTGTGATTTCCTTATAGGCACCACTTCTCCATGTTGAGTGTGGTCACAGGCCAATAGTGCCTACCCCCAATCACATAAACCATTGTAATGTTGCCCCTTTTAAAGTAGAGGGAAACAATTTTAATTTTTATGGGTTAGTTCTGTAATCATATCCTCGACATAAAACATCAAATTCAAACAAAATTGCATCAGGGTCTTCATAGGTTAGCACATGAAAATTTGGGAGGTTTTGAAGTAGAATAGCTTTCATTGGTGCATCAGCCTATGGATCAATGATAATATATTATATGGTTGAGGTTTGTGTCCCTGTTACTAAGTTTTCCATTTGATCAAAGATCTTCTAATATTTTTCAGGAATCACGTAGTCAACAGGTACTATCTGGAAAAGATTAGTATACTGTCGGGGTTTTGGTCCTTGACAAGGCCTTACAACACTGCTCAAGTCAGGAATTTTAGTTTCTCTTCTCGCAATGGGTGTTGTAGGAGATTCCTCCTTAGAAGGTTGAGTATAAGGTTCACTTGTCTCATCTCTTCCTTCCCTTAGGTTGCAAGAGTGCCCCTCACCCTTGCTAAGAGGTCTGAGATGTTTATTGGGTATATCTTGGAAGCCTTGCTATGATCGTAAAGTTTTATCATGAATATTAGTGTTAGCTACAGTGGATGAATCTGCCACTCGAGGGGAAATAACAATAGAGCCCTTCCAAAATGTTGTTCAGGGACCTACTAATGCTTGAGACTCAACCTTGCGAATGATTTCATCTATGAAGTTAGTTCTTTGAAGTCCAAATTGACCTTAGATTTTGTTTTTTTTTGAAGTATCTTCTTGATTTATCTCTATTTGATTCCTAGTCCTAGGTTTCTTTCTTGTCATACACACTAAACAAGTTAAATGCATCAATTGAGGGAAGACACCACCACAAGTCTTATTTTTCAATAGGGTGTGTGAATAGGTTCTTACGTTGTGTATTTTATACCCAACCCTCAGGGATACAACCAACACTCTCTTTGACAACCTCCCTGGAAACAATGCCAAAATGTTGAGCCAATTAATCATTCCTAAAAGTCCAACTAGCTACTACACATTAAATTGTCAACCAGAGGTCTCATCTTTCTATTTCAACGTTATCCACAAACATTATGCAAAAGGAATTTTGGTTTGAATAATCATTATTATCCTAACAAAAAGACAAACTTGACTAATAAAGGATTCAACCCATAACACAATTAAGAACTTCTACTTTTGAATAAACCAAACTGTTCAGAGCACCAATCTATAAATATTTTCTGTAGGAAATAATGAAGAAAAGCTATCGAACACTAAGTTGTTACCTAGGGAAAACAACTATAAAAAGAAGGAACGACACTATAATTTTTTTTCTAATTATGCAAACAATAATCCTGTGATTATCTCAAGGAACAATAATGAAGTAACAACAATCCCAATTGAACTAATTAAAGTAAATCCAGTCTGTAACAACCACTATAATTCCTATCAAAAAACATAACATGTGATTCAACAATTACTTAATCCAATGGAAATTGTAAATTGAAAAATGTCTAAGGAAATAAATAACTGACGTGTAGGAACATAAGACAAACTTAATGATACAATTAAAGACAATGTTGCTTCCAAGATTAGGCCAAAATAATCGGAATTGAAATTCCTTATAAAATAAATCAGCACAGCAAATTAAATATGAATAATAAAAGTTTTCATTCAACTACAAAGGATCGATCAAAATCAATGTCTTCTCAAATGCCTGACTTATGTCAACAATATTAAAAATTGAAAACCTCTCTCAAGGCCATGTTCCTATTCTTTATATGATTTATGTAAAAGATAAGAACAATAAATCTATTTTTGATAAAGAGCAATGCTGAGAATATGAAGATTCTCAGGATGCTCATTTAATTTACAAGAGATCTTAATATTTCCGGATGACCAGGTCAGAATCCCATCCTTAACCATTTTTTTCCAAATGATAATCAATGACATCAAGTTATCCGATATTCAATGATTAATCCAAGGACCAACATCTGGTGTGAGTTGAGCGATAAATTCCTATTCAAAATAAAGATCCAACCGCGAGTAAATATCACTTTTGTAATCAATTTGTTTCATAACACAATAGAATGATATAAATACATTAAAAACTTCTAAAATCCATATTACATAGAAAATCACATTCAAAATGCAAGAGAGACTTAGAAAAATAATACAAAAACTAAGAAATAAGGTAAGGAAATTATAACAATTATGAGGCCCAAAAATAGATTGATAATAGATACCATACCTAAGCTCTTTAGGCATACTACAACATCATCACAAGCCTAGGAATTTCAATGTTGTCATTTATCAAGCTATGTTAGGACTAGTGGATTTTTTCTCTGTTGGGAGAGGAAGAATGAGTGGAGCAAGTAGTTGTGTGTGTGATGAGGGAGTGGAGTGTGCAAAGTTTCCACTATGTGCATGAAATTTGTGAAGGGAATGTTGAGTGAAATATACATGGAAGAAGCCGCAGTAGACATTACTGAGGATATTTGTGAGGTTTTGTGTAGGAGAGTAAAAGAAGCTAATAGATCTTATGAAAACAGAGGAGACTGCAGAAGGAAGAGTGTCATTATCATATATTTTTGAGTTTCATATTGTTATCCTTGCGACAACGACCCTCCAAATTTTTTTCTAACTCAATTTTTGAGCCTACGTGAACTATTATTCCAAGCTACCTAGTGTGATCACGTTGTTTTATTAACTATCTTTATATTTTTTCTAAGTGTCACATCCTCCTAAGTAAATTTTTTTTAAGTGTCGTCACCTTATCCTTAAGAGAACTTTTTTTTTATCTTATCCAATGATAGGTGAATAAATAAATTTTATTGATATAGTAACTATCTTTTTTTTCCATGCAACACACAAACATAAGCAAAACATAACACTTCCTTTGAGTAAAGCGCACTCCAAGATGATGAAGAGTTGCACCCTTGCTGAGTGCACTCCTTTGGGCTGAACAAATGCACCCTATTGGAGCACAATTCATGCTCAGCCAGTGTGCCCTCACTTGAGTGCACTCCTTCGATATGGATACCTACACTCCATACACTTTTCTTCTTGCATGTTGGCGCACTCCTAGAAAATAGGAGCTCCAATTCACTTCTCTTAAATAACTCATTCACCCGTCGACAAGTGGTGATGCATGGAATGAATTTTCATGTAATCTCTTTATACTTAATCTTGCTAATCATTATTTCACAAAACCACTTTTATATGGGCTGAGTGCACTTCTTTGGATCAAGGAGCTCTTTGTTGTCTTTTATTCCAAGTAATTTTTGTATGTTGAGTCTATTGCTTGCATTAGATAATTTTTTATGTCGATCTTGCTTTCCTTGCTGGAATTTCCATTAGTTTTAGTTCCTTTGTTGGAATTTTAGTTCATTATTTCTTGTACAAGTGTCAATTTTCTATTGCAGATTGTGACTCTTCACATTTTTTAACCAGGGAAAATTTTAAGGATGTAAATTTATTTTAAAGTTTAGAAACCTTGGTGAATCTTAGTAGTCCTTAATATGAAATCTATATAATTTAAGGTTATACTTTTGTAAAAATTATTCAAATTTGTAATAATCTTATATAACATCTACAATTTTTTGGAGAATTTTAAGGTAAAATAGTTTTATCTTGTAAAATTTGGGTGAATATTATTTTAGGAAAACAGAGAAAATTAGCCCATCTGCGAATATTAGCCCCTAAAATTTTCCCAGTTTTTAACTCTTCACATTCTAGTCTTGATTATGACAAAATCTATAAAAATACTTGTAGATCCTTCTTATCAACATTTCAAATCACTTTATCTTGTTTCTGAACTTGTTCTTGAGCCATTTAAAGCTAGATCACACTTATGGAAGATGAAGGCCTAAATGTCTCAGAAAAATATGACCATAAATACAAGTTTTCCTCTTGAGAGCACTCCTTTGCCACAAAGAATTGCACCCTCCTTCACCACGAAGAATTGCGCCCTCCTTTAGCGCATGAGCACACCCTAAACACATGAGTGTTTTCCCATTCGTCTCTTCATCATGTGCCCTTTTACCCTTATGTTCCTCTTGAGCGCATGAGCACACCTTCAAGGTTTGACTCCCTGAACCCTTCATCCCTTAAAAGTGTTCCCTTGCACCCTCTTAGCCTCTTTGAGTGCGTGAGTGCACCTTTAACTCACGAATGATATTCCTTCATGCTTTGACAGTGTGCCCTGTGTCCTCAATACTCTTTCTCTCTCATGCTTGCGTGCATGAGTGCACCTTGAAGCCTTGAATGACCCTTGAATTTCCCTTTGTGCTTTGACAATGCGCCCTCCATGCTTTGTTGAATATTTATTTCATATACATGTGACCATATCTCGTCTTTGAGACGATTACACGTTCAACTGCATTAGATGGATTTTTTAATATAATATTCCAAGTTATTGCTTGTGATAAGTAGAGGATTTATTTAGGCTAATATTTTTCGCCATGAGTGTGCTTCCACTTGCAGGTGTTCCAAATACCAATATTGTTACTCTTTCATCATCAGCTGGAACAATGTCTCCTGCTACCCATCGAGTGGCCTAAAAAGAAGCTTCAAAAGAAAGTAGTGAAGAAGAAGTGGAGGCTACTAAGCCCACCATTTCTACACAATGATTTGTAAATAAATATACCGAGGTCACATGGAAATATATTAAAGAAAAATTCATGCATAATAAATTACTTTATGATCTAGAAGATAAGGAATTATACAACAACATTAAACGGTTCAGGATACATAAAATTGCATTCAGGTTTCCAATCATACCTTTTGTGGAGGTAATTGAATGGATTCTATCACACATGGATGATTCTAATTTGGTGCTTCGTAGTGAAAGTGGTGGGAATATTGCCACCTACTATGGGGAAGACATGAAAACTTATTAAAATATGTTGAATCCCATAAAATATTCCAATAACAACTTCTACACTAGATGGGTCGACCTCGACATAAGTGATATCATCAAGTTTTGGTGTCAAGATCCTGCCAAGTTATGACACCACCCATTTGCAATTTACCTGACTCGGATTCGAGGGGTGGTGTACCAGTACCTTATCACTATGTGTTGTATATTTCATGGGTGGAAAAATGTTGAAGTATTTTAGGATAATTGGATATGCTTTCTCAATTTGTTCATCACCCATGGTAAAATATTCAATTGGGTATATGCAATTTATTTTGAGTTGTAACGTCATGTTGGGTAGGGTAAAGCATCTCTAAGGACAAACTAGACACCAGAGTTTTACATGGCAGCATTTATATTGGATGGGATCTGCACACGGTCCTAGGGATGTATTAGAACTGGACCCCAGAGTATAAGTTTTCAGTTTACTTCCAATTTAGGGTGTTGTTAGATTTAAGTTTCATTTGGGAATATGAAAAATTAGTAGAGCATTTCTTCACAGTTATATTTTAGATGATATATGAGATCAATACTCCTTGCATGAACAACCAAGTAAAGGATTAATTACATGATATCATGGATTGGTTTGCTGCACCAAAAGGTACATATATTCATTCTTTTGATTTCAAATATCTTCTCATATCATATCACGATATATAACTAACAAGGCGAGTTTGAAAGAAGTGGATTATAATTTAAGTAAAGGGTTATAAGGAGTTCTTCATAAAATTAAAAAGCCCCTTGGCCCACATTTCCTTTGAGGATATAAATGTATGAGCTAAAGATTCACAAGGAAACATAAGTTGAAATACAAGAGCTAGAATGCTTGCACTTTGCAATCATGGACTTTAACGGGTATGACCCCAAAAGAGTGTGAAAGAAACATTGTGACATGATTGGTTTTTCTTGGGGATATTCATCAATGAATACTAAAAAAGATGAAAGGTGAAGAACTGGTACAATGAATTAATAAAGATACATTTAGGAATTGAAGATGGTTCCTCCCAAGTTCCACTAGCTCAAGGTGCACAGATATACGAGGTACCACAATCAGCAACAACTCAAGCAACTACCTTAGATTGTAGGAAAATGATTAAGCGTGATCCAACAACAAAAATTACCAAGAAATGGAAAGTTAATCCTTTTGATAAGGGAAATTTTCAAGATGAACAAGAAATGAGGGAATTAGAGTAAAATATGCAATAAGAAGAAGAGGAGAAGAGGAAGCAACATGATTTATTCAGAAAGAAACAAGAGGAAGAAGAGGAAAGGAGAGTGGAAGAACAACAACAAAGACAATAATAGGAGGAGGAAGCAACATATAAGTGGAAGAAAAAAAATGACTCAATAAATAGAAGAAGAATTAGAGGAAGATGATGCCATCCAACCCATAGATGATGAACTAGGTTCTCCAGTAGAACCTCCTCTTACAGGTGGCCATATCCTTCTTAATGAATTGAGAATTACACCTACACCCGAAGATATATTCATGGATGTATGTAATGTCACTTGCAATCAACTAAAGAAGAGGATCATGTAAAAAAGGTGAATATTCTTCCCAAATGATCCTCAAAATCCAGTCTTCGTATCCACAAAAAAGGTGATAACTAAAAACACTAGGAGGTATCCTCAGAAATCATGGAAACCAAATTTTCCTTTGCTATAGCAGCTCAGGATAAGTCAGAGTATATTTTGAATGATAATTTATGATTTAGGAAAGATTTAGCTACGATAAAGAAACAATAAAACACCTCACTATGAAAAATCAATCACTATCTTCCTATATATTTAACACAACGAAATGGAAATCAATAATACAAGAGGAATTGGCATGAATGGAGGATATAATGGAACAATTTTATGATGAAATGATACTTATTAATGAAGCAGTGGAACCCCTTGTTGGTATACATAGGAAATATCAAGAAGTCCTTAAGCTCTTGAAAGTGGAAAACATAGTAGTTGATCAACTCCAGGAATGGGATGCAAAATATCCATATGTTATGAAACAGTTGATTAAGAAGGATAAGATTCCCATTGAAATAGATAGAGTACAATTGAGGCTCCACCATCAGAATTATATCCATATTATCTAAGAATGAGACCAAGTAAACTTGTATTTTAGAAAATATGACTTCCTAATTTCAAGTCATGATCATATTAAGTAAGTGTGATTCATTCAATTTTTTTAGGGCTTATCAAGATGATTAGGAAAACCATTATAAGGCAACAATTTTGACATTCGCATGGAATAGGTATAAAAAATGTGAATTGTAGCAACAATTTTTTGTTCTTGTTGTGCCTCATTGCAACACTTATTATGTTTTGACATATTGATAATATCTCCAAAACAGTGGAAAATCATTTTTAAGCATGATCTTGGTCCTTGAAGATGACTTGGGTCCTTTTAAAAGACTTGACCCTTTTAATACATGGTAGATTGAATTTTTTATAGATAAAAACAATGATTTTCACTCTTCTTCCAAATGCTTGATCTTTCATTTGAAACTTTTGATGCTAAAACCCTTGACCTTTTTCTCTACCACTAAATCTAAGATCTTGCAACAATATTGGCTTACTGAAGTAATTATTCTGCTGATATTCTTGGACCTCAGTAGCTTTATTTCAGGATTATATAGTCTTGGCTTACTAACATACAAATACTTTGATCTTTTCACTAGATTTGGACTTCATCGTTTTGATCGACATCATTACCAATCATTTTCTTGAAAATAATTTTAAGGTTTCTTCTTGAATCATTTCTTTGTCACAACATGTTTCACTAAATAAGTTAGTTTTTCTCTAATGAGACTGACGTATCCTTGACTAAGGTATTTCAAACTTTGATATATTTTGAAATATTTAGTCCAAAACAAAAAATTGTAGGAATATACATTCATACAGTCTGGTCCTTCTAAGGCTCGATGTCTTAAGATCTAAGACCAAAGATAAAATTCTATTGTAGACATCCTAAGATAAAATTTGACTTTCAGGACTTCAATCTTTTTCAATCTTCTTGTACTGTGAGCTTCAGAGTTACACCATAATTCTACCAACTATAACAATAAACCTTTGACCTACAAATTATCTTCAATACCTTGGCACTAAACCCCACATCCAACACTCCAACAAGAGAATCATACCTGCTTCAATATGTGCAAAATATTTTGGTCTAATCACAGAGGTGTTTGCTCCAACATATTCCCAAAAAGGCATTTGTAAACTCGATCAACAACTTTTATTCACATCCTACACCAGATCATATGAAAGGATATAAGATTTTTCGTTATCTCAAATTCAGATTAGGTTCCTTGGGTTTGTGGCTTCCTCATACTTTTCTTCAAAACTAGCTGTAATACCATGTTGAAATTTGAGTGCAAAAAAAAAATTCTAGTCATGATAATTACTTGTGACTGTTTAAGTAATATTCCAAAATTAGCATGCAGCTAATTGGAATATTGATTTTAGTTAATTACACATAGGAGATGAATAAATGGGTGAGGAGGCCCATACATTTCAGAAATATGAATAAAATCCTTCATAGTGTGAAAAGGGATCATCATAGGAGCTGGATTTCACACCCTCATGTGTGAAAAGGGGCATTTTCATATGGACAAGGTTAAGTTTGACCAATTCAACAACGTTGGGATAGGAGGTGGAGAACATCTTTAGAGACAATGCAGAGATAGTGGGAGGAATATTCCTTGGTGGTGGAAACCTTAATGTGTGGGACCTTAGCTAATAGGGTTTCCATTTGTATAAAAGGAGGGCAAGGTAGCCATATGAAGATATGTTATGGATTATTGAATTTGTGATCTATTAGACTATTGTGCTTTCTTCCATTGTTTAGTTGAGATTGCTGTGCTGCTTAGCACAAGGCATTACTATTTAGGAATTCCTTCTCCTTTCTTGAGAGGCCTCTTGAGGGAGCTTGTAATTCATTTCTCCACATCCAGGCTTGAGGCCAAGCTACTTCCTTCAGCTACAACATTATTTCTGCAGAAGTATAATGTTGTGTTGCAGTGGAGGGTTCAGAACACCACTTCCAGAGCTTTTTTTTCAGAGGAGGAAGATTGATTTCCTTTGGGAAATCAATGAGGAAGATTCAGGAGCTTATTGTAGATCTTGGAACTTGGCCAATACATTTTCTATCTCCTACAGCATAGTCCCTCTCCTTGACTGTATTATTTTCAGTGTGCATTTGCAGTAAGGGTTTGCAGTGAATGTTGGAGGGTGAGATCTTCAATGATTGGATCAAACTTTCACTTGGAAGATCCATTGGAGGATGTATATTCATATTATGCAGCATATTCAACCATCTCCATCTAGTTCTTGAGTTGCATCCGCTATTCAGTCCTAAGACTGCAACTTTGACATTTTTTCCATTTTGTGTATTTCAGGAAATCCTTTCTAGATTGTCTTGGAATTGAGTTTGGGAGGCTAGATCTTCAATCCCAACATTGTATGAGCCAAATATTTGTAGATGTATGTTATTTCACATTTCCAGTAGTAGTGTACCATCCATGACTGCACTGTACTTGTTCATGAGAATTCTGCAATATAGCAGCATTTCACTTTTGGCCTATGTATTCATGGGAGGCTTGTTTTCCTTGATTATTTGAGTTGTATTGCACTTATTTGCTGCTGATTTACATAATAAAATGGCTCCATGGTTTCCATCCATTTTGGTATGAAATTATTCACTGTTATTTCCAGTTTTATGTTCATGCATTGCTGCATCCCCATTTTGGGACATTACAATGGTATCAGAGCATAATCTTGGCTCAGCCCGTGGATTTCAACCATTATGCTATCAATGAGATAAGAAGAAGAAGAGAAAGATCATAATGATGGAGAGAATAAGCTTTATCTCATCTCTTTTCAGAAGATGGAAGGACCTCAACAAGGAGGTCAAGAAAAAAAGAGAAGAAAGAAGTAGTGGGACTATGCCCTTTCCTTTTGAAAAAAAGGAAAAATTGCAGAAAGATGGAGGACACTTGGATCTCAAGGTTCTAAGTGAATACCTTGTTGAGTACGAATCTCAACCTAGAGCCTTCAAGGAGACTCTAGCATTCCCCCAGTACATTTAGCTGGAGGATGAAAGGAGACCTTGCAGCACAAGGAGAATCAAAGGAAATAGGTTTCTATTGTCTACTTTGATGGATCATCTACAACAAGGGCTTGGGCACGGAAACTAGATGCATTCTTCCTACTACATGCAGTGGTAGAAAGAGAGGCTATAGAGATTATAGCCCTACACCTTGAGGGTGAAGCAAACACTTGGTGGTTCAACCATTTGAGCCATGCAAGAGTGACTACTCTTGCTAAGTTTACTCGAAGGTTGATCAGGAAATTTGGCAAAGAGAAATCAGAGGAGGAGAAGCCCTCACCACCATTGGAAGAAGCATGTACCAGTGCTGATACAACTATGGAGGAGCAAACTTCATCTTCAGTAGTTGGGGGAGCCAACACATTGGAGGAAGGAAATCTTACAACCATACAAGATACTTCCAAATTTCACCAAGGTATGCCTAAATTTCCATCTCATATCATTTCAGCAAATCTTATGTAGGGATATATACCATTGCACACTACTTATGTAGAGAAAGAGAATTGCACTGCGCTGTGCAACCTTGAATTTTTCAAGGAAGGGATGAACCATCATCCTCATGTGCCTTTGTTGAGTTGCACACAACACTTGAGGTTGGGGTTTGAAAAATTGGAGGATTGGTTGAATCCTTTCCAAAACAAACTCATACAAAACCATATGTTCATCCATAAGTTGGAGTATGAGACAAAAAATACAACATTGAGGAGACTAACAACATTGTCATTAAGCAGCAGTGAGGAGGTTTTGCCTTCAGAACACTTGGATCTTTATGGATTCAAGATGATCATGGGTGTGAGATATTTTCTAAGAGATCTGCAAGGAGTTTCATTTCAACATCCCATGAAATGCAAAAGCAGAAATCTATTTTGGGAGGATGGTAGTCTTCATTGGAAGAATACCAAGATGGAGAATGTGGAGAGGCACCCAAATTTGGATGAATGGGTCTGGATGGTGAGTAAGAAGCTGGAAATATACTTGCAAATATATGACACTGGGCAGCAAGAGGCTTGGCTACATTGGCTACTCTTGAAAGAGTTTGGCCATCATGTGACATATCCTCTTTGTAAGGCTATGTGGGTGGAAGAAGTCTGGCAGGATACTTGCATCATAGCGCAACAAGGAGTATGGATGCACTATGTTACTATGACATTCTTCATATCAAACATTATATTTTCACCACATGATTTATATGATGGAGGTATGAGGAAGCAACAAAAACTTTTGTTGCTTGGGCTATTCTGGGGAGATCATGGGCAAATTTGCTCTCAAATTTTGAATGATGTTGCAGGAGTAGGAGATGGCACTATCATGGTGCAAAGGGGCTACTCCTTAGCCTTGGATTATTGGGAGGTACTTCCATTTTGAAAGGAACTTCTTATATATAGCAGCATTATGGGAGATGTCTTTGATAAGGAGCATGTCAAAGAACAGAGCTATGAGTTGGCAGGAGCCTATTTGCATAGGCCAACAATGCTGTCACTTGGGAGCTTGGGATTATTGATGGAGTGTCCCCAGGATCACTTCACATTTGAAGCACTTGGTGGGTAGGGAGAAGGTGAGAATGATGGATTAGTGGATGGAAACATCTATTACTATGATATGTTCTTCTTGACTTGGATTTCCAAGCATAAGAAGGAGGATCCTCATGCAACATATGATTCATTTCTCTTCATGAGAGTATGTCATACCACCATGGAGGGCTTATTCATGGATCCTATCATCATCTTACTTTCAGTACATGGTAAGAATTTTTCTTTTTCATCTATTGATTACCTAACACAGTATTTGCATGCTCTTACCATTTCTATGCAGTGCATTGCTCCACAAGAGGGCAAGCTTCTCGTTGGGCTCCATGGTCAATTTTGGGCCAAATTATATGATGAAGACAACCATATTTTATGTGGCCCTGGGCAAATGTTTTTATATTTCTTGTATGCTCATTTGGTACACTCAGCCATTTACTATTCACTAGTATATGTGATGACACAGTTAACTAGCAATTTGTTAAGAAACAACTTGCCATGTTATTTTTTGAAACAACAGTTAGGAAAACTGCGTTGTAACCACTTGGGAGACTGTTGGTACCTTCCAGAACCACATGAAACCTTTAGTATTTCCCTCATTTTGATACTAATCATGATTTTATGTGCTGATGTTGTTCTAATTTTTATTGGGGAGCATGATTGGGGGAGAGACACATTGGCTGGTTGTGTCCTTTGGGGAAGAGGATTCCCACACTTTTTTCATTACATGTTCTAATGGGAGCATGAGAGATTATATGGCCACTTCAGTAAAGCATTTGTTATTTTATGAGGTGAGCCATAGGATTTATTCGATTACATATGATGATCAAGTCCTATTCATCATATATGGTATGGTTTGGGCCAGCTTGATTCACAACGTTGGAGAGATCTTTGGAGATCTAGTCTTCATTTTTCCACTTGAGGGCAATATTATTGTAGCCCAAGATAAGTAGATACTCTACACTTATCATAAGTGGATAGAATGAAAATGTGGGGTAGGCTAGTTTGTCTACCATATTCAGATTTTCACCCCACCTACTTTGCAGGAGCCAAAGGTGGAGGATAATTTTCAGGAGTTTCCATGTTGGGAGGTAACTCATTTTGTATGGATGATAGCTTGGGGATGGAGGATCCACATGTGAATGATGATTCCCAATAAATTTAAAATCCCATGCCTCAAGGGACCTTTGGAAAACACCTTATTTCCTCCTTGATTACTCTATTTCTTGATGGTGATAGCTATTTAGCTAGCTTGCATGCTCAAGTCTCATTGTAACACAATTTAGAGGCTCCGAGCCACCACATATCTTCGAGATAGCTACCAGCGCCCTAGCTAGTTTATTTCCATTCTGTCTGTAAGCAAATTTCAGTTCTTTGATATTAATGAAATGAAGTGATATTTCCGCTGCATCTTTGTATTTATGGTTATATGTTTATTCTGTTGCATTCCTGCATAAATCCGGATCAGTGGTATCAGAGCGGTCTGCTTTTTCTCGATCCTTCTTTGCATGTCCCCAACGAGGCCAGGGTATAAGGAGCTAGGGCTCGATCTGGTAGAACCTTTGCAAGATCAGCCTCGTAAAACTCGACGGACGCCCATGGGGGACAAAATAAAGATGAGGGAGCAAAAAGGCAAAAGGAGATCCTATCAAAATACGTTTCAAGGAGGCCCTCGAAAAAAAGGAACACAATGATGGATAAATTTTCCAAAATCCTTCAACGAATGCCCACCAACGACGCATCTGCATCCAGTAGCCACTCTGGAGGTGCAAATCCCTTTAAGGTACAAGTAAAATTTGACATTCCCATATTTGAGGGCCAAATATATGCAGATGTCGTAGATAGATGGTTGAATCTATTAGAGGGATATTTCCCGGTTCATGACATTTCCGACCGGGAGAAAATTATTTTTTCACTCCTCAAAGTTACCCCCCCTATGAAGGATTGGTGGGAAACCTACTATGAGAAAAAGGACGAGAAAAAACCCTACCTGTTCTTGGCCGTACCCACTTGGAATTATTTTCGAGATGCCATCAAGTAACAATACTATCCTATGGGGAGATATGAGGACAAGTACATACAATGGACCACACTATGGCAGTAAAGGGATCAAGATGTGCATGAGACGATGAATCTATTCCATAACCTGTGCACAAAGTTGGATATCAAATACTCGGAGAAACATTTGGTGCTTAAGTATCACAACTGTCTGCATAGATACATTCAGGAGGAAATGGAGTTCCTTGACATCTACTCACCTAGTATGAAATACCAGTATGCTACCAAGATTGAGCAGAAATTCAAACAGAATAACTGAGACTTTGGATCTATGAATAAAAAGAAAGGGAAAGGGTCCCCCAAACCGCAAAAAAAAGGACAAAGCCAATGTATGGCAGCCCAAGACAACCTACCAAAGCTACAAGAAAAGAAAAACACCGTGAAGCCAAAGAAGGACACGAGAAAGTGGTGTGAGTTCCATAAGAGCTCCACTCACAACACAAGTGAGTGTCAGACCAAGAAGTCGTTGGTGGTCGAGATGAGGGCTTCTGAATCAGATGCATGCTCTAACTCTAAATCAGAACCTGATAAGGGGAATGACAAAGGGAAGCAGATTATTGATGCGAAGCCCAACGCCACCATTTCCACTACAAATATCCAAAAGTAGGAGCCAGAAGATCTAGAGGAGGAGGAGCATCTCTTCCACTCCCAGATATGGATAAAGGGTTCCCCGCTATAGTTCATTGTCAACAGTGGGAGCCAAAAAAACTCATTTCATCAGAGGTCATAAAGCGGATGGGCTTGTTGACCACAACACACCCACAACCATACAAAATTGGGTGGCTTCACCAAGGACGGAATCTTTGCGTCAGCCAACAGTGCTGCCTTCCCTACAACATCAAGCCCTTCACGCATGAGGTATTATGTCACATTTCTCCTCTTGATGTTTGTGATGTATTATTAGGCCAACCATACTTGTAGAAGGGACATGTTGTGTATGAGTCCCGACCTCACACTGTTATTGTTACTTTGGACAATAAATTGTATAGGATACCAAAGATACCACTGCCTATCGCTATCTCTTTGGTTATTGCAAAACAATGCAGTAGGATCATTTCAAAAACAGGGAAATTTGTTTTCCTAATGATCCACCCCTAGGGCAACAAGAATATTATGACCACGACATTGAGACAGGTCTCCTCTGCAGAAAAACAACAAATGGACAAGGTCGTGGAGGAGTATGGGGACATCTTCACCTCACCCACATGGGTGCCTCTTCATTGTCAGGTCAAGGACCCCATTGAGCTTACCCCAAGTGCACCGCTACCCAATGGACCAATCTATCGATGCTCTGTTCTATAGAACAATGAAATCAAGAGCCAGATTTAGGAGCTGCTATAGAAAGGGCACATCCGGCCGAGTTCATCACCCTGTGGGAGCCTGGTTGTGTTGGTATAGAAGAAGGATGGGACTTGGAGACTCTATGTTGAATATTGAGTGCTAAACAAGATCACTATTTGGAATAGGTACTCGATCCCATGGATTGATGACCTTCTGGACCAACTCAAAGGGGAAAAATATTTCAGCAAGATTGACTTGAAGTCTGGATATAACCAGGTACCAATCGAACCTTCCGATGTGTGGAAGACTACCTTCAAAGCCAAGGAGGGCCTTTTTGAATGGATGGTCATGCCTTTTGGGTTGAAGAATGATCTCGTAACCTTCATGAGGTTGATGGATGACATATTGCACCTATTCACCAACTCATTTGTAGTGGTGTACTTGGATGACATTCTGACCTTCAACCAGAATTGGGAAGAGCACCTCCACCACATCCGACAGGTCCTCTGAACACTGCGTCAACACAAGTTGTGTGCTAATTTGGAGAAGTGAACTTTTTCCTTGACCCAGGTTTAGTATCTAGGATACATTATTGATGAAAGGGGGGTGCATGTGGATCTAATCAAGATCCAAGTCATTCGGGATTTCCCACCCCCAACCACTCTAACAGAGCTTCGCAACTTTCTGGGTCTTGCTAATTTATACCACAATTTCGTGTTGGGATTCTCTCATATCACTTGGCCCTTGAGTCAAGTCACCAAGGGAGGAGCAAAGGAAAAATTATTTTGGTCGAAATCTCAAAAAAAAGGATTTTTATAATTGAAACATCGCCTAAGTTCTGCCCCAGTTCTCACATTACCAGACTTACAACAACCATTTGAGATCGAGACATATGCCTCTGACTATGCTATTGGGGCAGTTCTTACTCAACAGGAGCATATGGAATATCACAGTGAAACATTATCTGACACAGCTCGCAAGTATCCAAATTATGACAAAGAAATGTATTCCATTGTGTAGGCTTGTCGACAATGTAAGCATCACATTTTGGGGAAGGAAACAATCATCCACACGGACCACCGACCCCTGCAGTTCATATAGACACAAGGGAAGTTGTAGAACGATTTCCATCAGAGTGGTCCACATATCTGCAACAGTTTTATTTGAACATCAAGTACAAGAAGGGTAGCACCAATAATGTTGCAGACTACCTCAACCGACCACCGATAGTGGTGCTCACCATCGTTCTCAACTCTTGTGGTCACAAGACTTCTAATTGATTTCTCCTCTACAAGAGCGATCCAGAATTTGACCACACATACAAGACACTCTTGGAGGGCATGAAAGTTCCAAGTTTTCGCCTCAAAGATGCACTTCTATGTCACCTAGGACACCTTTGTGTTCCTTCAAGCAAGCGTGCCAAGATTATTTTGGAAGCACACTGCAGTCGAGTCGTTGGGCATTTCGAGGTCAAAAAAACAGTGGCAATATTGCAGAAGTATTTTTATTGGCTGAACCTTTGACATGATGTCAGGAAGTACATTATATCCTACACTACATGCGCCACTGCCAAACTGACCATCAAGAAGCAAGGCCTATATACTATGCTACCTTCCCCTAGTCAGTCTTGGGAATCCATCTTCATTGTAATATCCCAAAATTGGGAGAGAAACAACATTGAACAAAATAATGAAAATAGCAGTTAATATCATTACTCCAAGATGTGATAAAAACATAGAGCCATTTTATTATGTAAAACAACAACAACTAAGTACAATAAATATGGGCACAACTCAAATAATCAAGGCAAACAAGCCTCCAATGAATACATATGCCAAAACATAAAATGTTGCTACATAGCAGAATTCCAAAGAACTAGCATAGCGCAGTCCAAGTGAATATAACTGAAGCTAGAAAATGTAAATACATGTATCTACTATTGTATGGCTCCAATATTTCTGGGCATAGATATATATGCTCCCAAGCACATTCCCAAGACAACCCAGAAAGGCTTTCCGGAAATACACAAAATACAAAATAGTGAAACACAACCCTAGGGCTGAAGAATCACTGCAACTGAATAATTAGAAGGAGGTGGCTGAAACTGATATAGAAATTTATGGAGCTCCTCCAATGGATTCTCCAAGTCAAAGGTTGATCCCTACACTAAAGATCTAACCCTCCAAATGAAGCGCTGAAACCTCCATTGCAAATGCTCAATAAAATAGCGCAATCTGAGGGAAACTGCACTGTAGGAGGTGGTAATAGTTGGGCCTGATTCCAAATGATGAAATAATTCTCCATGACCTTCCTTGTTGGCCTCCGAATGGAAAGGATACCTCTCCACAGAAAAATAAACACCGAAAATGGCCCTATCAATCCTCCACTTCCTCTGCCTTGCAACAGAGCTCAACCCTGGAATAAACTGTGTTGTAGATGAATATTGAAGCTGTCTTGAATGTTGGAATGTGGATTTGCAGCTCAAAAACTCTCCTGAGTGGGAAATCGAAGTCCCCCAAGGATGAGGGTGGGATTCCCTCTTGAGAACACCCTTGTGCTAAACAACACAATAGACTCAAGCAATAGATTGGTATATAGCAGAAAAACCCTAACCCATGGAGTGACGAGAAAATAGAAGGCGACTTGTGTGTTTTATTGCAGATAGAATTTGTTTGCGAGCTCTGGTCCATAAGCCACAATCTGGGCATTTATTTTCTCAGACTCACTATTTCTTTCTCCTATTCATTGGCCAAGAGAGAAGCCAACAATGGACAAAGAGAGGAGCAATTTAATTTTATGCGGATAGATTAATCCATGGATTCCACACTTGTAAGAGGAGCTCATAGGGATGGAGCCGATCTACAGGTAGATAGATGAAAGGAGACGATTTCCTCTCCTGGGGTTGTCGCATGCCAGTAGGACAAATCCTAGTCAAATACATTTATACATATGTTACCAATAGATCCAACACAAATATCTGGTCGGTCTGGACTCAAGTTGCTTGGAAAATGGGATCTTCCACTAAAACTTAAGTGCTTGGAAAATGGGATCTTCCACTAAAACTTAAGTGCTTGGAAAATGGGATCTTCCACTAAAACTTAAGTGCTTCATGTGGCTGATATTGAATAGTATTCTAAATTGGAAAAATCTTGTGCCTTGAAAGGGGCAGGTTGGTGTGTTCATAGAATCCTTTCATGGACGAATTCTTGGTAAGTGAGTTTTCTCAGATTATGGGACTGCTTATTGCTGCTATTATGCTTATTCATCCTTTGGTGAAGGATATTTGCAAAGCCAAAAATACCAAGAACACAAGCTGATCTGGAGAAGCTTCTATGATGGACTTGTGCTTGGCTCCAGTCCACCATTTTCTGCTTGGTTGAACACTGCATTATCTTGAGAGCGAAAGGAGATATTCACGTAGATTGGGCCTTGCCTCTGCACCAATTTATTGATTGTGAGAGAGTCTGTTGCAAGGGTTACTGGGCTAAAACTCTTCTGCAAGTTTTCCTGGGCTTAGGAGTTTGGCATAGGAGAAGAGAAGTTTGCAGTGACATTATTTGAAGTTGAGTGCTGGAATTACGAGGTTGGAACCATATGTTTTGGTTTCTCTTGCAGATAGCCACAGTAGCTTTCAGATTGCCGGTGACAGACTGTATTTTCGCTGGTACATGATGATGAGTTAAGCGCCGGGCCCAAAGTTTTTTTCCTTTCGACCTGAAGCATCTGGTTTGGCTGTGCGAAAGATACGTGAGGTGGAGGAGCGCAACACATTGCCTTCAGTATGATGAGGTATTCAATAGATAATAGCAATAGTATTCAAGCGAAGGATGAGGTATGCTTGGATTCCCCTTCAGGACATTATGGATGATGCCATTCGAGTTTCTGACGCTTGAGGTATTAGCTGATTATTTGTAGTAATTCTGATATGGATTGTAGTCTTCAACATTGCACCAGACTAGCTTGTGTATAGAAAAATGGTTCAACATTGCACCGGACTAGCATGTGTATAGAAAAATGGTTATCAGTGGATTAGATAAACTTGTCATGTGGTTATTTGGTTGGTTTTTAATAGCAATAGTATTCATGCAAAGGATGAGATATACTCGGATTCCCCTTCAGGACATTATGGATGATGCCATTCGAGGTTCAGACGCATGAGGTTTTAGCTGATTATTTGTAGGTTGAATCTATTCTGTCTACTGCTTACATTGTACAATGTAATGTATGTTGGGAAACTGTTAAGATGGCTGTTCAGCCTTACTTTTGTGTGGCATGATGTTTTAAGTATGCCTTTCTCTTGTATAATTCAATTTTATTCTGTACTTTTTTTAGTTTTGCTGGGTTGACTTTATTGATGAGGACTAAATTACTTTTGCATGGTGCAGTGTTGTACTTTAATTCTCCTCATTTATGATCTTCCTGGTTATGTTTTAATCAAATGGTGATCTCTAGAGTAGGTTGTACTTGAGATGCATGTTTATGCTATTAATAGTTGCATGTATGACCTTTCATATGAAGGTGCCTTATTTTTCATCAAATTGCAATTTTTTTAGACTAATTTGATCTCTTTAGGCTTTAAAGGATGTATTGTTGGGTTCTGTTACTGAATGCTTAGCAACAGATGCTAGACCCTTATATTTTTCTTGTTTGATGTTTTTTTTTACTCTACTCTTGTTTGGTGGGATACAGGCACGCATTGTGGCATTAAATGGCCATTATTTTTTGAAAAATGGTGGCCATTTTTTATTATCTATCAAGGTACATATGTTAGACCTTTCTCATACTTCTGAAGCAAATCTGGAAATCATGTTTCTGTTCCTCATTTTTTGATTTTCACTCTTTAATGCAGGCAAATTGCATTGACTCTACTGTGCCAGAGGAGGCAGTGTTTGCTCAGGAAGTTAAGAAGTTGCGAAAGGAGAAATTTAAGCCATTTGAGCAGGTGACATTAGAACCTTTTGAAAGAGATCATGATTGTGTTGTAGGTGGCTACAGAATGCCCAAGAAACAGAAAGCAGCAGATGCAGCTGCATGAAGGAGTTTCTGTGATCAATTAAAGAAACGAGCTCCTTGTCTCAGGAATGCAAAATGCAATCTTAGATCAAGTGATGCCTTCCCCTCTCTCTTCCTGAAATGAGCCCTGATGGACATTGGGAGGGGGGCAGTGACTGGGTTATATTATAAAAGTTTTGGACTGCTTTGCTTTGTATTTTTTTTTGACATTTACATGAGCAAATTTTAATCTAAACTGAAAGTTGGTCTGAGAGTTATATGTTTGTGCAAAAACTTGATTCAACTACTTGGAGGTGTTAAGGTGGAAATACTTTTAATGCTCTATTGTTTTTTGTGTTTTTATTAGCTAGCTCAGTTGTCTTACTCTTTGCCTATAACTTATTTGGTTATGATTTGAAATATTTTTATATCTGCATATAATCTCAGTTGGCTGTACCAAGATGGGTTTCCTTGCTTTGAAATCTTTTTATATTTGCATATAATCTCAGTTGGCTGTACCGAGATGGGTTCCCTTAAGGCCTATAGTTTTTTACCTAGTAGGGATATGATCTGCATTTGTGTTTAGCTTGAGCAATTTTGATGTCAAAAGACTTGTGTTCTATGAAGCATGTGAACTTGTAGGCCAGTTTTGTGCTGAACATAGTTTGAAAGTACATTCCATGTTTGAAATGTCCCATGTTCTTCAACAACTAAGAAAAGTGAACATAGATAATAAATTACTTGAAGTGAAGTTCAGTCATATGAGGATATCTTTATAAGATGGTTATTATAGAATTATTGAGAGGAGCATTCAAATGAAGAAATGCTCTTAAGATGGGCACTAGTCTTGCTGTTGTTTTCAGACATCATTAAAAACATATTTTCTGGGTTGTCAGACATCATAAAAATGATTAAACTATATGGAGGTATTAAGTAGGAAATGCTTTGAAAACCACCAGTTTTGGTGGCTTGGTTAATATTGATCTCCTGCCAGCTTTAGTTGTGTCACTCCTTGTCTATTAGCTGTATTGGAGATTTTTTTAATTTTTTTTTTTATTTTTAATTTTTTAATTTTTTAATTTTTTTTCTTTGTTTTTAATTTATTGAAATCTTTACTCAGTAAGGCATTCTTTGTGATATCTCCCCTCCTGTTCCACTGTGTGCTGTTTTTCACCATTGATTGGTGTTAGATGATAGAAATATTGTGTGATGTTGTACTGATCCCTCGCAAAAACCTACAGACTGTAGGGTGCCTACACCACGGCACATGTTCATTAAATTTAGAGACTGGGAGGGTGTCTCCATCAAGCGGGATACCAACTCTCATTTCCTTTAATGCCCTCCATGCTGCATGTTCAGTTAGCAGTGCCATTAAATCTAGAGACAGGCAAGTTCCTCCATTAGCTGGGATACCAGTTCTCATTGCCATTAATGCCCTCCATCATGCCACTTGTTCTGAGCATGCAAGTGCCTCCATCAGGTGGCATATCAGGTCTCATTGTGCCATTAATGCCCCTCGATTCAAAGCACGATAATTCATTACGTTTTACAAGCCTCCATGACTTAGAGACAGTTGTACCATTAATTCCTGATTCTGAGCGCATGATAACCCCCCCTCAATGGTGGTGAGCTTAAGTTTGTGCTAGTCTAGTATTAGTCAGTTATAGATAAAGCTCTGTCTGCACCGAGAAACAACTAAATTTGTTGTTTAGTTGTTTGCATGTCGATACATTGCAGGGGATTTAGGGATCCAGGGCTGTGAATCTACCATTCTTTCAAAGGAAACCTTGCTCTCTATAAATATACTCATCGAGTTTTTCTTAGTTTTTGGTAAATTTGGGTGCTCTGGTGTTTTCTACATTGTGAAATATATTGATTGGTGCAATTAATGTGTAATGTTACTAATGTATGGTTGTTCCTTTATACTACATTCGGTCGTTGAGCATACCTTACAACACAAACATTTGTACTTCACTCATTTCACTAGTAGGTCTGAGAATGTTGGTGCAAATTTAGGACCCAGTTTTTAGTTTAGTAGGCCAAAAGGGTTGCACTTTACCATAGAACACGATTAGGTTTAAATAGTTTATACAATAAAACTTGATTCAATAAATGATTATTTAGTTTAACATAGTTTGTTACTTCCAAGTTTAAACCGAAATATAGGAAACATCTCTTTGGCATGTCCCAAAATATAAATATGTAGCTACAACATGAATTCCTATGTTGATAGGAAAAGCTTAACGGTTGTATTGTTTGGAATGGATGTAAGGAAGAGCTCAACTAACTATATTCATTCTGCATATGTTGTGATGTCTCTTGCTATAAACTTGGTACAACATGAAATAGTTAAAAGGATATGTATGTCTTTACCTTGTTGACTATCGTTAACATAAAATCTGTCACATCATTTTTTAAGGTATTACGTCCAGTAAAATGATAAATCTGATGGCGATTTGTAGACCCCAGTGCCTCCAACAAAGATTTTTTTGATCATTTCTAATACAAATGCAACCTCTACCATAGTTTGTCGTTCTTCAGGTGATTCTCTTGTGCATCCCAATCCCAATGCCACGACTTTATTCAGACAGTTTTGAGTATCTCATATTGCTCTAGTGCGTCAATATTTTCATCCCTCAACAGGTTGCTATCTGTCACTTCCCCCATTTTTATCGGGAAAAAGCCATGGTCACCCTCTTAGGTAGGTTCCGTCCCCTCTACAAACATCACCCTTTGTTGACACAGTTTTGCCAAATCCATATTCTGTATTCAGGTCAACCAGTCATCAAATTTTGATTGAGGCAACTTAGCAATACTTATATAATCTGTTTTGCTCAATTTTGTGAAGTTCCAAACCTGGGGCAACATAGCCAATGGATCCTTTTAGACAAAGTGTGGAAGTGATTGAGTCCATCGAGTCTTGACAGAAAAGTTAATTGTGCAATGCCAAAATCAGATAAATGTGTTGTCATATTGCTATCGAAAATGATATTGCTGGGCTTTATATCAGAATGCACCACTTGAACAAAACTTTTTCGATATTTCTGGGCTTTATATCATAATGCACCACTTGAACAAAACAATAGTGATGAAGATATTTTTTGATATGTGCTGTCTATGCATATCTGTACTCTGGCTTAAGTTCAATGCATACACATCTATCTTAGCACTCTACTCTCCAGCGGGATACAATTGATTTTCCAAGCTTCCATTTGACATTAGTTGGAGGACCAAAGCTTTGAAGTGAGGGGTTGAGAAACTTGTAACTCTAATAAGATTTTGGTGCCTAATTATCCTAACCACATTGAATTCTGTTTTGAAACTCTTGTAAGTTTCTTCATTTTGAAACTTGAGAACCTTGACCGCGACATCTGTGCCATTGTGTAAATTCCTTTATAGACTGATCCAAAACTCCCAACTCTTTATCAAGTTTGCCTCGTTGAATCCTTGAGTTGCTTTTACAAGATATTCATATAAAATCACTGGTGGTCCAAATTGTAGTGAGAAAGCTCTTGGGAAACTTAAAATTTAGTCAGGAAACCAGACTCCAGAAGAATCTAGAGAGTAAACAACATATAAAAAGGTGTTTCCACCTTCAATTGGTACAATCACATTTTAGAACTGATTGATTTCTTTCTTTCAAAGTAGTAGTAGGGGGACACAGAGGCAAAGCATATTTGCTGTCCACAAAGGCCAGGATTCCCCATAAATGAATTGAAAGTAACATTCACAAAAATCCTTAGATTGGGCATTTTCCCCTAAAATTCTTGAAAAAAAGGCTCAGAGAGTGAAGCATTTAAAATCACAAAAATCCCTTCTCTGGGGATCCTTAAATTGTTGAAAGAAAGGCTCATAGGGTGAAGCATGTCTAAGTTTTTGAGATCTATCCTACAATTTTTTGAATTCACCCAATGAATATGAAAATTGGACCTTGAAATGTATTCTGAGAGAGATTGAGTTTAACTAGTCCCGTGTGGCTTCCGAGTGCATATGGCATGATACCAATCAACTGGTTGAAAGTAAGTACTATCAATAGTTTGAATGACATGTCTCTTATCTAGAGTGACATGTCTCTTGCTCAAGAGACGTTCTCCATTAAAAAACTCTCATTCACAAAATGTGATCTTTCAACATGAAAAATGAATGATCTCTCAAAAAAATGGCATAAATGGATTTTCACACATATGTGGCATAATTGGTCTTCTTGAATACGCCGATCAGATTCAAGTCATACTCATCATCAGTGAGATCGTCTCGAAATCTTGATTTTAATGGCTGTAAACACAACCACTTTCTATGAAATTCTGATACTAATGGCTGTGAACACAACCATTGTCTCGAAATTCTGATGCTAATGGATGTAAACACAACCACTTTCTATGAAATTCTGATACTAATGGCTGTAAACACAACCACTTTCTATGAAATTATGATACTAATGGCTATAAACACAACCACTTTCTATCAAAGTGTCAACATGGCCCATTTTCATCACTGCATCATCTCGACTTTTGTGCAAGACTGAATTCACCCAACGACTATGAAATTGGACCTTGAAATGTATTATGAGAGAGATTCAGTTTAACTAGTCCCGTGTGACTTCTGAGTGCATATGGCATGATACCAATCAACTGGTTGAAAGTAATATCAATAGTTTGAATGACATGTCTCTCTAAAGAGTGATATGATGTCTCTCTCTAAACCCTTATCTAGAGTGACATGTCTCTTGCTCTCTTTTTCTCAAGAGACATTCTCCAATAAAAAAACTCTCATTCACAAAATGTTCTCTTTCAACTTGAAAAATGAATGATCTCTCACAAAAGTGGCATAAATGGATTTTCACACATAAGTGGCATAAATGGTGTTCTTGAATCTGCTGATGAGATTCAAGTCATACACATCATCATCACGATCGTCTCGAAATTCAGATTCAAGTCATATTCATCATCATCATCACGATGATCTCAAAATTTTGATACTAATGGCTGTAAACACAATCACTTTTTTTCAAAGTGTCAACATGGCCCACTTTCATCACTGCATCATCTCGACTTTTGTGCAACGACTAAAATGATGAATTTCCTACAAAGGTTCAAATCTCAATGTCCTATTGCAACATACAATAATTTCCTACAAAGGTTCAAATCTCAATGTCCTATTGCAACATACAATAATTTCCTACAAAGGTTCAAATCTCATTGTCCTATTGCAACATACAAATATCACGAACACTTGGAACATACATCCATCCTTTTGTCAAAAAAAAAATAATCAAAGTGGCCAAAAGCATCAATATGCCTCCAAATATGGCGATAGCTTGAAAATTGGTTGGTCAAATGACAAAACTGGCTATGCGTTCCTTGCGAAAAATCATGAAATTTGAATATAAAGTTGACTATGTTTTGAAATTGTTAAATATGGGCCTCTAGGGAATCTAGAGGATTCTTTGCGGATTTTTGCCTCAAGGTTCCATTGCTCAACGTTTTGCCTATGGAATATTCATTGCTCAAATCAAATAACTGTCTATGCTATCAAATTCTTGGCAAAAATTCGGTTCACATGAGTATAAACTTACATATTTCTGACCATGAAACCCTGGGCATAGGCTCATGGGAATATGTTATGCAACCAGCTCAGAAATAACATATCAACAACTTAGAAAATATCCTCTTAACAATATAGTAAAATAATTTTCTTATTATAGATTTT